>JAOTQK010000019.1:26639810-26664194 GCA_025642025.1 Rhododendron ferrugineum
CCCCCCAAGTTACTCACGTGGTGGATGCAAGGGCAGTTGTTCTAGTTTCATACTCCCTCCGTCCCAATTTAATTGTCTCTCGTTCTATTCTAACCGGCTAAAAAACGAATTATATCTTTAAATCCGTAATGAATTTCAGATCGAATATAAATCTTGTTTGATAGATCTCGATTAGTTCTATAATACAATATTTTCAAAATCACATAAAACATTATAAATTACAAGATATAATCAATTGAACAATGACACAAACTCTCGAAAAGGACAATTAAATTGGGATGGAAAAAGTAGTTCAAAACGGTGCGTTCAATTGTGAACTGTCCAGCAAAATGGACCCACCATGGTCCCACTTGACAAACCGTTTATTTTGTAAACCTGAATATGTTGCAAAATGTCAACCTGGGAGTCGACGATCAATGGGAATTTAAAATTTAAATGTTACTCCCTATGACCAGTGCCATTATCAAGCTCGCAATCACTCGAGACATTCTTCTCTGCTCAGCAACTCAGAGAGACAAGAGGCTTGCAATGGAGAAACTTACCAGTAATGAGGTTGAATAATACTTCGTAGCTAAACATATAGTAGTAGTAAAAACCAGTTCAGATGAGTCAATAAAACGCCCACTAATGTTATTCTAATTTCTTGTTCCTGAAAATTGATCCATCAAACACAAAGGTGGACAAGAAGGCTAGGAATTTATGGAGAGTGCGAAAACTCAGTTGCTCGAAGATACCAAACCAAACCACATCATCAAAGGTACCAAGCAGTTCTTTATTTAGATTAACCAAGCCTTGGGTTGTAACTTGATTTTTCCCAACAGTTTGAGGATTATACTCAATTTTCAGTGTACAGCAATTCATGAGTGGCTAATCAACCCTGCAGTCCAATGACACCTGCGAAAAAGGAAGACTAAATTAAACTGGTGTTTGGTCGAAAAAGATTAAGCAGGTTTTAATCGACAACCAGAATCAACTCATAAAGTGGATCAACAATTCGCGCAATCAACCATTAGCATGAGCGAAGCTAGGATTTTAGCACAGTGGGGGCAAATATCAAGGAAGGGGCAAATCAAAAGCATAAACTGATAAAAGGCTCATTGGCAAAGGCAATAATATTGATTAATTTGATTTCTGGAGAGAAAAATTACGGATAAAGTTTCATACTTGTAAAAATCTCCAAGGGGCAATTATGAAAAACCTTAAAAAATATGGGTAAAACTGCATTTTTTTTACAAGTGAGTGTAGGTAGGGCTGCCAATGACCCGAGCCATTTGCAAGCAGCTTGAGGCTTGGCTCAACAAGTGCTCATTGAGTTAATGACGAGCTCAAATTAGCCTCGCGAACACAAAAATACATTCGACAAATTTTATTCTGTTGCAATATTTGTAACTTCCACTATTTGGTTAAATTTCTTGTTGAGAGCTCGAGTTTGAGTTAGAGCTTGGCTTTATATTTGTTCAACTAGAACTTGAGTTTCATAAACATGGGCTCAACTAATTTTGACCAGGCCCAGCTCAAACATTTCCAAGCTCGGCTCGTTTGCAGCTCTAAGTGTGGGCAAATGCCCCCCAGCTCCGCCCAGGATCACTGACTGTAAGTGCTAATATTAGGTATGACTTATGAGTTATGAGGTTTCCGCTAAACCATTTTATATACAAGACAGAATGGAAATTCAGAAAGATAACAAGAATTCTAACCACAGGCAACCCTTCCACCAGCATTTCCAGTACTTTTGCTGAGTTCGTGCCCACCTGAAATGCAAAAGAAAAGATTAAAACAGATGATGTCGTCTCAAGAACAAGCAAGTTTATAGAAAGAACAGTCACAGTAAACTACTACCCACAATACAGGTTAGGTGATGGGGTTCCTTTATTTCACTAGCGAACCAAAAACTGTGTTTGTTTCTGTATTTTTTAGCTCCCAAAAAAAACTTGGTTACTGTTCCAGGAAAATTGGAAGAGGTGTGTTTTACTGTTTTGCACTCGACTCATCACAACCCACCAGAATGAGCTACAAACCATTAGAACTTCAAATCTAACAGCAATTAACCATAGTTCTCTTTCAATTAGCAAGACATATGTGCAAATTCTCCTCTGAATGATCTCAATGCAGTTTGCTAATCATAGTCTCCCAGTTGCTTTTGCAAAATTCATTCCTCTCCAATTTTTGGCAATGATAGATTCAAATCTAAGGGCTATAAATAAGTCGAAATCTCCAATCTAAGATCCCAATCTGCAGTTGACGCTTTTATGTATTGGGTTTTGGAAAAGGAACCATGCGGAAACACGATTCTTTCCAGACCATAACTTCAATTCTTTAAAAGGCTAACCTATGTTTAGGATCTCGCATAATTTCAGCACTAAGCAAAGACATCGTATGGAGCACCCAATTGACATTGAATGGTTCCTTGTCTTAGAGCGTATACAATCGATAATAGAAGTCCAATGTTGGATTAAACCAAGAGAGTTTGACTCATAACTATCACTACTGGTCTACAAATTAGGTTTAAGATTTTATTGGAGGATGGAATTCTTTAGCAAAATCTCCTTGCTCCAAAACCCTTTCTACCAAAAACCAAGACCTTCATAATGAATCGTTCTCTATAATGGTGACTCCGTTCAAGAAAGAGAGATTCAACCCACATGATGAAACGTCCAGGCATGCCTCACCTTAGTAATCACATAAGAATCCCACCAGAATTACATGCCCAACCAGTTAAGAACAGTGTTTGTGCCACCAGTCAAAATAATTAGCAAATCTACCAAGAACCTTGAACCACTTTCAGGTCTTCATGTTTAATACAAACAAGCAGGACTTCAATGATATCAGCTTCAACTTGTTTCTCTCCACACTTCAATTTCTTTTTCCAACTTCTAACTACTTGACATAGACACTTACATGTGCAACAAAAGAGCAACCAATGTTCTCACATGTACGACCTTGTGAATTTGTACTCCCTCAACCCTTCAGTCTCTGGTTTTTATCTCGACAGTTTTCATATGTTCTCACTCAGGAGTACCTATACTCCCCCTCCCCTCCATACTTGACTTCTTATGTTTGGTCAAATAAGTTAACAAATAGGTAATCAAGTACTAACCGCTCAATTACATCTACATCTTTGTTTGGTGGTATAACTATGATATAAGAGAACACAAAAGGGTATTCACATCCCAATTCTTCTACAACCACAAACACTTAAACAAACAAACTCACATTCACATGGGACCCACACATAATGTGAGTGTGTGTAATGAGTTTGTGGTTGTAGAATTTTTGATTCACACCCATCTCCTTCTCTTGCATTCCATTTAAAGGCCATATAGCTTAGTTGTGAAAGCAGGTGCGTTATGCAGAAGTGAAATATGGATTTGTAACAGAAAACGTAATCAATTAACTCAAAATAACATTACCCTTTCCGAGATCATCGGGGTCAGCATGGACAACAACAGCCCTTCCAATGATGGAATGTGGCCCAGTGAGAGGGATCTGCACATAGTAAACGTTTCAGAAAAATCGAATTGAAATCCCATATAGCACGTCTTAAATTAACTGATATATTAGCATTAACCAATTCACCTGTTTGTCGACAATGGTGAAATTTGCAGTGCCTGAAACATAAAGTCATGAAGAAAAATCAATTCCATGATAATCATGGTATTTTGCAGCAAATCATATTTATTATGGCGATGGCTATAACACGGGCAAAAGAATTCGCAGAAGTTCTAAAAATGGAAAGGTATGTTTCATTTGAAAGCTGAACAACAACCATAACACCATACATATGAGTTAAAAATATTAATCTCGTACCATAAGCTTGGATGGGGTTTCAAACATGTATATAACAATATAAGGATTGTTATGTGAAACTAGATTCCAGCTAAGCAAAGTAAGGCATAGATCGGAAGAATTGTGATGACAGGCAAAATGATGTCACTAATAACAGGTAGTTATAATGATCTGCAAATAAAGTGCATGGTCCAAAGGATAGCCTACCATCTTCACCAACTGTGACATTGCCCAGGTCACCTGCATGACGGCTCTCATCCTCAGGAGCACCATGCTCTTTGCCACCAGGATTGAAATGAGGGCCTGCAAATTCACATCATCAAGAGTTAATTTCTTTCAGGTTTAAACTTGCTACTAAATTGCCATTTTTCTTGTTTCCTGGCTATGCATGTACAAAAAGTTGTAGAAGAATTTAGTGGGGTGAAATTACCAGTTGACATGCAACCATTTGTGGTATCACCAAGAGCATGGACATGAAATCCATGGAGTCCGGGTTTAAGGCCAGAAAGGCATCCAGTCACTGTGGTTGGACCTGAGGCATATAACAGAACAATTCAAATTCTCGATAGCACTGGACACAACTGCTGCGTATATGTTTTGTGCACAAACAAACTACAAACTATATTGTAGTTCGATATTACCATCTCCCTCTTGTGAAAAGTACACAGCGCCACTGACTCCTGCAGTGCTGCTAAGAACGGCCACAGCCTTCACCATTGTTATGTGATCTAAACAAGCAAAAGAAACAAGCCCTCAGTATTAAAATCAACATATTGGTTGTAAGAGCCGAAAAAGTTGGAACTTTTACTGTGTGGACTGTGGAATGCAAATGTGTAAGACGCAAAGCTACAACAATCCCAGATACATAAAGCTCCAAAACCAAAGACCAAATGGCCGAAAAAACGAAGCTACAGAGATAAATTCAAACTCCATCCACAGAATAAATGTACAGCGATTAATCCAAAAGAGTGGACATTTACTAGTAAATCCACCAAAACCGCAGCTATGATCTTCTATATTCTTTACAATGCAGTACGAATGCTGTTTTTAAACTTTGTTAAATCATCTTAACATACAATTTTCTTACAATTGGCTGTGTTCAAAGCCCGAACTTTGTGAATGTCGTAAACCACTAAAATTATCAAACTTATGAGCCTACCCCTAAAACATAAGCACGTCAATACAATAAATGTATATCTTTCTCGATCTTGTAATTGGCCCCCCTCGAATCAAAATCTTAGCTCCGCCCAAGATCTACCTCGCTCTATGTAGGTGGGTGAACATAATTGATACCGAGTTAAGGCCTCATTTGGTTTGCATGGCTTAAGCAAATTTGTTTGGTTAAACGACTGGTTATTTGCTTATTTCCCATTCTAAATTGTCGGTTTCCATAAAATAAGCAATTAAGCTTCCAAATGTGTCCAAACTTTCCTATTCGCTTGTTGCTTGTTGCCTACTTCAAGAAAATAAACAAGGTAACCAAACGGGCACTTAATAACCACTTTTTTCTCAACAACCAGACAGAAGAGGATAATCAACAGCAATTCAGTGACTAAAATCATGCCTCGGCAAAAGTGCGAACTTGAGATCTGTCATCCACCGGATAAACACAACTTCCAGACACAAGTGTGTTTGGAGCTGTCCCATGTATGTGAGCCCACATACATCAAACGGCTCTGGCTGCAGTTGTGTCCAGATTTTCATTCTATTGTGTTGCTAGCATTGCTCTGAACTAATTCAATTAGAAATATCATAGTTATTTTCTGATTAAATAAGTATCATAATCAATTGGATGGTTATAACGACAACACAAAAATTATGTTATTCCAAACAGAGTACTACTACATGAATCTATTTCAACAGCTTGAGAATAAAACCAGACCCAATCGCTGAAGTAACGAAAATTAACCGATACATCGTTGGAAACTCGGATTAATCAAACCAAGGGCGAATGAAATCATGTAAAATCCGACGGGTAAAAGTGTAGATATAGAAGGAGAAATCGGATCTATACTCACCTCAGAACACCCCGCGAGAGAGAGAGAGAGAGAGGAGATGTGGTAGGCGTGAAATTTGTTGTTGGAAAACCAGTGGATTCACTGATCAGTGTCACTCTTGACTCTTCTCTTCGGGTTTCTCACTTATCGGCTTCTCCACGCGCTTTGTGACGCTGTGATTGGTAGGATTATAAAAAAAGCAGGACATTTTTTTAATAATCAGACATCCGGGTTAACTTTTTCACTCCTCGATTAATTTAGGAAATATACCTTTACCGCCACTAGCAAGGGCCCGTTTAAAGTTAGAGCAAAATTTTGTATGAACAAATTCCAAAGGGATTGATGGCATGAAAGAGGTTTTAAACTTGATGGCTTAGGAATGAACAAAAATTGTTAGATGTTTAAAATTTAGTTGAGCTTTAAATCGCGCTAATCGTGATCGAATGTTAAGTAGTTTGAAATTTTCGTTCACTATAAATAGGAGAGCTCGAACTTGAGTTGCATGGTTCGCTTTTATAAAAATGAGTTGATCGTAAACGAGTTTGTTTCAATTAACTTATTAGATACTATATAATTTTAATTTACTTATTTTTTCATACATCATCGAGTGAACTAGCCACGTAATATTTCGTTCAATGTTTTTTTAATTATTTTTTGACAAAAAGTTTATGTTATACAGCTCCAAAATATGTTTGTATTAATTTTGTTTAGAGAACAATCCAACACGTTAAGAGCATCTCCAACCCAACACTCTCTATTGCTCCATTTGAGATGATGAAATTAATATTTTTCAAGGGTTCAATCAAAAAGTGGATATAGATAAGTTTACTACTCATACAAACTCCAATTACAAACCTATATATTTTTATATTCATCTCTATTTTAAAAACTTTATCACTTTTCCTCCAATTATTATTCTGTCTCAATGCAAATCTAATATTTTTTGTATTTTATATTCAAAAAATGGTTTTGGAGGATCTTCTATTTCTTTTTCCCATAATCTATATATGGAGTATCAAATTTTATCCTCCAAAATAGAGGAGGAAATAGAGGATGGGTTGGAGTGAGAATTTGCTCCAAAATAGAAAAATAGAGGAAGAAATGGAGGAATAGAGGATGGGTTGGAGATGCTCTAATGTGAAGGATTTGGCCAAATAACTATTTCATGAGAAAGCTAATTGTTTATCCTCCATTAGGTCGTATGTTCAATCTCACGGAGGCCAAACATTGCAAATATTGGGTCAGTGGAGAGTTTGTCCGTCTGTTAACTTTAGCTCTGTAATTAGCTGAGGTGCGTGGAATACTGAGAGCATACATTTAGTTCCGCTAATAAGTACTTATTTTTAAAATTAAATACTCCCTCCGTCTTAATTTACTTGTCCCAGTTATTTTCTAACTGGATACAAAAATTAGTTATATCTTTAAAATTGGTAATGAATTTTATATCAAATATGGATCTTGTTTGATAGATCTCGATTTGTTCTATAATACAATGTTTTCGAAATCACCTAAAACATTATAAATTACAAGATATAATCAATTGAAAAGTGGCACGAACTTCCAAAAAAATATAATTAAATTAGGCCGGAGGTAGTATGATGTATTGTGAGAAAATAATATGTCTAGGTAAATAAATAGTACTCTACTTAAAAAATAAAAACCTCAGCGGAACTGATGGGACACGTGGAGTTATTGTACTGGTGCGTGAACTGGACGACAGTCTGTTCTGCAACGGCTTTGGATTGTTTTAAACTGTGCGTGTGAATCGCGTGACGGGGTTAGGTGGAAATTGACTCACTCTTTCTTCGGAATCACTTTTTTCCCCTAATCAAGTCTTTAATATTCGCCTAAATTCTGTTCGCTGGATAAAGTTGACAATTATATGGCGGATAATGATTTTCGCACAACATTTTTTATAACCGCACTTCCTCTTTTGTCTTTATACATGTGAAGTCCTTTTATAAAATCTCGATTTTCGGCATATGTGAGGGCAATATTGTACTTTTACATAGTTAAAAGAGCAAAAAGTAGTGCAAATATAAAAAGGAGTGTGAAAATCACTTGCCTAATAGAGCCGATTCAATTTTACAAAAAAAAATCTTCTCTTTCTTATGCAACATAAAATATGTTTAAAAAAATATGTCGTTTGATCTCCAATAAACATGAATTTTGATGTGGTTGATCGTCTCGGAGATTTCTAATTAAAAATGAACAGTTCCGATCATCAAAATAAAATCGATTATAGGCTTGGACAAAATTGTCAGAGTCCTGAAAACGAGCTTAAGAGGATCCCAATCCTTCAAGGCTTAAAGTGCAAACATCTCCAAGATTGTTAGGCAATTGCCACCAATTATCTCCTTCCTGTCTCACCTCTGGATGCCCGAAAATTGAGAGCGTTTTTGGATCTCTTGACCCAACATTTATAGATGAGATTGGGGCTTACGAAGTTAGGGAGGAGAGAGATGGGTTTAACCAAGAGAAATGATCATTATCATGGCCATCGGATTGAAGCGATCTTGGTTGGGTACAGGGTCGATCCTGATATTTGGATTGCTCAAGCCCGATCATGCTTTAACCAAAATCAAATGGTTTTAATTATTTGTTTGAAACCCACGACTCAATTCGGTGTACATTTAAGGTACGTACCCTTGCCTTATTTGAAAACTCTTCAACCACAAACACATTTGCACGAAAGAATGCGTAAACTCTCACAATGGGTGTGCACCTCACACTATTTTTTTTTCATCCAAATGTGTTTTAAGATTCTAGCATCTTTGTAGTAGTCATTTTTTTGTTATACTAGTACTCTACAATTTATGATGTATTATGAGGACCCGGGGACCCTGCCGAGCGGGTGCCGAGCGGCCAATCCGGCCGTTCATCTCAGAATCGACGGTCCAGATTAAAATATCTTTTTCCTTTTCCTTTTCTTTTCTTTTTTAAATCAGTTCAGTACCTTTGCATCCGGGCAGTCCAAAACACTTTTGGACGGCCGAGATGCGCTCGGCACCCCTGCTTGGCAGGGTCTCCCGGTCTGCATTATGAGAATCTAATCCTCGATTAATTATTCAGCGTCAATGGGGTACCATGTGGCGATGTTCCAAACTTTTCTCCACCAAACATTTGTATGGTCAGCACAAATGTTTGGATAGAGAAGAGTTTGGGGCATTACATGGCGGTGCCCTAAGAGCCCGCACAAATGTGTAGATAAAGAAGAGTTTGGAGCACCACGTGACAGTGCCCTTAGAGCATTGAATATTTTTTCCTAATTTTGAAATTTAAAACAGACTTTATTTTTGCCAACCTTGTTACCGTTGTTTGTCTGTTCTAATTTTCAACGTTTTGATTTTTCGATTGTAGAGCTCTTCTCCCGCCCACACCCCCTCCTCTCTCTCTCTCTCTCTCTCTCTCTCTCTCTCTACATTTTCCGAACCAGTGAAGCATTCTCTCACTAGAAAACGAACATCCAAATCCGAAGCAGGCAAACGCAAATCGAACCTCACATTGCCTCCGATCTGCCACTCTCTCGTCTCCTTTATCTCTTCTCTCGCCACTCAAGCCTCTGTTTCAGACTCCAAACCCTAAAAATCCTCAATCACCGAACCCAACCATGAACCACTACCACATCTACGAAGCCATCGGCCACGGCAAATACTCGGTAACTCTCTTCTTCAATTTTCATTTGAAAGCTTTTTCACCAACGCATCTCCATGTAAAACTCGCCATCGTTAGATTAGATTTATCGTCATTTAAACTCCGTTTGCCTGTTTCAGTGACACATCCCCATATTAAACTCATCAAATCGAATCATATTCATTATTAGGTTAGATTTATTGTCATTTACACATAGGGCTGCCGGTTGCAAATGAACCGAGCCTTTTCGCAAACTGTTCGAGGCTTGATTCAATAAAGGCTCGTTCGAGCTTGATTCTTCTGTTAAACGAACGGAACTTGAGCCACGATTTTAGCCTAGGCCAGTTCGGCTCGAGGTTGGCTCGTCAAATTTTTGTTGTTATTGAGCTCGAATTTGCTAAAAACTTAACAAACAATGGACATTTTAATGCTCGGCTCAGCTCAGCTAGGCTCGTTTGCAGCTCTAGTTACATAAATGTATCTCTATGTTTATAACTTCATATACATCTTCAATTTCATTTCTGCTTGTATATGCAATGCATCTCCATATGTACTCAGTACTCATTAATTGGACTCGAATTTGTTAGGTTAGATATATTGTCAGTTATACTTGGTTTGTTTGCTATGCATATTGTATATGTATTTTTATATACGTCTTAAATTTCATTTGTGCTTGTTTCAGTAACACATCTCTGCATATACTCACTAATTGGACTCGCATTTGTTAGGTTAGGTATATCATTGTTTTTGCTTAATTTGATTGTTACGTAGTATATGTATGTGTCTTTATATACGCCTTCATTTTCATTTGTGTTTTTTCAGCAACACATCTTCATATAAGCTCACTCATTGGACTCGATTTTGTTGACTAGACCCCTCACAACATAGCGGACACATAAGAACGATATATGATGTCCCTGGAGATTATGCGGCCTTTTATCGTCATTTTGACTCATTTTGCTTGTAACATATATGTATCTGTATGTTTATACAAGTCTAGTAACACATATCCATAGATACTCACTAATTGGATTCGAATTGTTTAGGTTAGATATCGTGTTGTTCTTACTCAATTTGCTTGTTACATATATGTTTATATACGTCTTCAGTTTCATTTTTGAGCTTGTTTCACTAATGCCTATCCACACTCCCTAATTAGTCTCAAATTAATTAGGTTAGATATGTCATCATTTTTACTCAATTTTCTTGTTACATGTGTGTATGAATACGAAATTTGCTGATATATCCCTGGGGAAGTACAGACTGTATATAAGGGCAGGAAGAAGAAGACAATAGAGTATTTTGCGATTAAGAGCGTTGATAAATCCCAGAAGAGCAAGGTTCTTCAAGAAGTAAGCCTGGATACTCTCTTTCTTCTCCTTCTCAAACTTGATTAGAGTACTTAGTTCTGTTTCTCGAAGTGGTTTGCATCTTGATTTGTCTAAATCAGGAATGTACTTTCTGGTATTGAGAATTAGGGTGGTTATCATCGTATTGTAACTATGTTGTGGTTATGGAAGTCATACAGCACTTTTCTTTTGATTACAGCTAAAGCAGGGACAGTGGCAGTTTTTCTGCCATTGAAGTGGGCAATTTTCCCTAGATATCAGGATAATATGACGAACTAACACAGTGACAGTGCTTTCCTTTTTCTCATGCGTGTTTTGATTGTTTTTCGTTTCTTGTTTTCACTGCAGGTTAGAATTCTTC
Source organism: Rhododendron ferrugineum (assembly GCA_025642025.1). Classification (NCBI taxonomy): domain Eukaryota; kingdom Viridiplantae; phylum Streptophyta; class Magnoliopsida; order Ericales; family Ericaceae; genus Rhododendron; species Rhododendron ferrugineum. The sequence continues at coordinate 26,650,937 of JAOTQK010000019.1, forward strand.
ACTCTTTAGATGACCCAAATGTACTGAAGTTTTATTCCTGGTAAACCTACAACTGTTATAAAAGATTCGATCCTTCATTATTCTGTTGTCAAGAAGTTGGCATTTTATTTGATCATTGATCACAGACTGAATGTACAATGTCCCTTTGTGGGATTTCAGTTGATTAACTCTCTCTCTCTCTCAGGTACGAAACTTCTGCTCATTTGTGGTTGGTTTTGGAATATTGCGTTGGAGGAGATCTCTTGTCATTGTTACAGCAGGTATCATTAAGTGTTCTAATCCATCAATGGTGATAATTGATGAAGCTATCACTTATATATCTGAATATAACCTTTCGCACTAGATAACAAGAACCCGAGGGCTAAATTCAGCATATAATTTGAATGCATTCTTTCGTAATTGCTCCTTTTTTTTTTTTATCTCGAAGCTGTCGTTGGTGGTACAACGCCATACTATATTACGTCATGCCATGGGTTAATCCCCTCTCATTTTTTCATGGTGGAATGTCATTCAAAGAATTTTATGGTAACTATGTCGCGAAATAGCCAAGCTAAGTATCAAGATAATTGTCACACGACTCACACTTCATTTGGTACACAAATACATCTGATGGATGTTTAACAAGTGGAAAATTAACTAAATTACCTGGGTTGCAGGATAAGAAGCTTCCAGAAGATTCAATACATGATATTGCTCATGACCTTGTCAGAGCTTTGCAGTAAGAAATTTCATGATTGCCCTTTTTCTTTGTTCTATATGGATATGGTGATAGATAATTTATTTAACGCATGGTTCGTGATGGCATTTTTGGCAGGTTTTTGCACTCCAAAGGAATCATTTATTGTGACTTGAAACCCTCAAATATTTTGTTAGACGAAAACGGACATATAAAGGTATTTGTGATCCACATATTTCTATTCTGTGAGCAACTCTCTTGGTCTGTTATATATGTTTGTAACCTCTTGTGTATCATATGTATTACAGCTATGTGATTTTGGATTGGCAAGAAAGTTGAAGGATATAACTAAGACTCCTTCTTCGTCGGTATGTTTTCCCAACACATTGTCCTTTTCATGCATGCTACTTGTTCAGCTAGTATGACTCACTATTATTTGGACTAGGCAGTAGTCTTTTCCTTTCTCAAATTTGTGTCACAATTTTGTCGACTCATTCATTTTCCCTCTTCATTGCATTTATTCAGTTGCCACAAGCGAAACGAGGTACTCCCTTCTACATGGCTCCTGAGTTGTTTCAGGATGGAGGCGTCCATTCTTATGCTTCTGATTTGTGGGCCCTTGGTTGTGTGCTTTATGAGTGCTATGCTGGGAACCCACCCTTTGTGGGAAAAGAGCTCACTCGGCTAGTAAAGTCAATCCTTTCAGACCCAACTCCATCACTTCCAGGTACTCCCAGCCGCCCCTTTGTCAATCTGATAAATTCTCTCCTTGTAAAAGATCCAGCTGAAAGAATACAGTGGACCGAGCTCTGTGGACATGCGTTTTGGAGTTCAAAATTTACTCCATTGCCTTTACCTCCTCAGCCTGCTTACACCAATATGATAGAGCTTTTGTCTAAACCGTGTCTCTCAGAACGTAATAGCGACAACCCTCCCCAAAACAAAACCCCCCCTAAATATCGTGAAAAAGATCCAAAAGGAGCTCCCAAACAGGATGAGAATCGTATTTTGGGATCAAGAGGTTATAACACGCCAATTAAGGGTACACCTAGTGGCCATACCACTCGAACAAAGGCTTCAAGCAAAGTAGTTGAGGAGAAGAAGAAAGATCCTCTAAACAATACTGGCGGTGTGAATCTTTTAAGGCTCTCAAGAATAGCAAAGTCAAACTTACAAAGAGAGAATGAGAAGGAGAACTACAGGAGGCCATTGCCAAATGACTCTGAAAATGAGGCCGAAGTGAAAATTGAAAACACTGATATGGAACTCGATTTTAATGAGAACACGGAGGATGAGTCACATGATGATCCTGATGGGTCTGATAATCCGTCTTGTCCTGAAGAAAAAATGGCAACTCCAAATCAGCATCACAGAATGTTAGACCAGACAGACAGTGACATTAACGAAGTTGATACATCACTTGTTAACACTCCTGTCTCAGATGACACAAGAGCACCTGATCTGGAACTATCGTCAGATCAAGATAAAATGGGTGCTACTCCACCCAGTGATAGCCCTCAACTCAAAGTTCGGAGGGCTAAAGAAGGTTCAGGATGTGCCATTGACTGTGATACTTTGAAATCATCTGACGACCTCTCGCAAGTGCTTTGGCATTCATCTGATATCTCAGTAAAACCTGTCATGCCCAGCAGAAAGGCTGATAAAGCACCAATTCCTTGCCTCCCCTTCGATGCAGTACCGGTTTCAGATTTCATGAAGATGCCTAAAGATCAGTTGGACGTAGTTTCTACCAAAATTGTGTCATTCTTAGATGGGAAAGCTACTATTGGTGAGAGGCAGAATGTGCTCAGATACCTCGAAATGTTAAGTAGTAATGCTGCTGCTGCCGATCTGTTGACCAACGGGCCGATAATGAGGGTGCTTGTCAAAATGTTCCGACAGTCCAAGGTTTCAGCTTTGCGTGTTCAGCTTGCTTCACTGATTGGATTATTGATTCGTCATTCTCCTAAAATTGAAGACGATGTGGAAAATTCTGGAATTTTAGGTTCACTAACTGATGGTCTTAGAGACAAACAAGAAAAAGTGAGGAGGTTCTCTATGGCTGCTTTGGGCGAGTTACTGTTTTACATATCCACTCTAAATGAGCACAACAAGGATGGCAATCCTCCTGAATCTCTGTCCAAGGACATCAAGTTTTCATCTGGGTGGCAGGTTGGTTCCCTACAGGCCTACCTTATGTCATAAGCTCAATTGTATTTTTTTTTAATGAGAAATAACATAGCATAGAAACAGAGCATTTTCATCCCACAAATAAAGACAATTCCTTTTATCGTTTTTTCCTATGCCTTTTCCTAGGTTCATTTTCCCTTCATAATTAGATTTGGTTCATTTGGGGCAGGTTTCTAGTGGGCTGATTTCATTGGTTTCATCACTTTTACGGAAAGGAGAGGATGATGCCACTCAACTCTATGCTTTGAAGACAATTGAAAACATCTGCAGTCAAGGATCAAATTGGGCATCTCGTTTTGCCAGCCAGGATGTTATCAGTAACCTTCGCAATATATTTACCATTAGGTCTGCAGGGAAACAGGAGAACATGAGGCTCACAGCTGGGTCTTGTTTGGTACGTCTTGTTCGTTTTAACCCTCCTAGCATTCAACATGTCATGGAAAGACTTCCATTGAGGGACACTGCATCAGCCCTTGGCAAGGGCAGTCCGCGTGAGCAGCAAATTTGGTTAAACCTTCTTAATATGGCCATGCTTGGGAACCATATGACTACAAACATTGGACGGCTTCTTCTTTCCCTGGTGGAAGTTCTTGTTCCATGCCTCTTGTCTCTTATTGAGCAGGGTAGTGAAGTGTTGAGGGGAAAGGCACTTGTTTTTGTGGCTCTACTTTGTAAGAATAGCAAGAGATGGCTGCAACATTTCTTTTGCAATGCACGGTTACTCTCAGCAGTGGACAGATTGGTGAAGGAGAAGGACCCGTATGTGCAAAAATGTTTATCTGGATTTGTTCATGCTGTGGCATCCATCATCCCGGGTTTGCTTGAAGTTATAACTGGAGAAATTCAGCAGATTATGGGCGGTCGACGGCAGGGACAGATTGGTGCTCTAACTAGTCGTTCCAGTTTGAAGACCAACTTTCATTTGTTTCCTGTTATATACAACATTCTTGGAAGCTTGGTTTTTAAGCGCAGGGTGGTGACTAATCAGGTCCTGCAGCATTTGGCAAATCTAATCAAACTCGCAGAGTCACCTTTCCAGGTAGATAACTGCAACTCAGGTCTTATGTTGCATTCAATCTGTAACTTCTGATATGCTACTCTGATATGCAATTAGGCCTTCGTCCTATTTTGTTGTCCATTTTGTTTCGTGCCTTTTGATCGGCTCAATATAATGTACTTTCGAGAACATTATGTGAATATCTCAAAACTAGGTCCTTTGACTGGTAGAAATTTTTCTGAAAGATTGTCCACAGAAAATGCAAATAGCTGAAAATGGACAAAACACGATGGGACAGAGCCACAGAGGGTGTAATTAGTACCGGTGTGGTACATAGGTTACAGTAGAGGATGTTCACCCTTTGACAAACTTTTGGCATATAATTGGCCAGGAGGGTTTGGTTTTCAGGCTTCGTAAAAATGGGTAACTGTTAAAGTTATTTTTATGCTGTTATGAACGAAATCTATATCAACTTCTCAGTGACAGGCGATGAAAATATAAGAGTACATTTTCCCAGTTGATTTTGGGGGGTACTTGATTCACATCAGTTTTCATTTCATTTCAGGGCAGGGATGACTTCCAAATAACCCTTTTACGAGTCCTCGAGTCCATAACAGTGGAGCCTTCAGTTATTCTTGAGAGCCCCGAAACTTTTATCCGTGAAATTCTTCCCAGTCTGGCTGTTGTTTACAAGGGAAACAAAGATGGAGATGCCAGATTCTTGTGCTTGAAAAATATGTTTGACGTGATGGTTATTTTTCTAAATGAACCGTCAGAAAATAGGGAAAGATCAGAAGCTTTGAAGTCCATATCCAATACTCATTTCCTCCCTCTGTACCCCACCTTAATTGAGGACGAAGATCCCATTCCCATGTATGCTCAGAAGCTTCTTGTGATGCTCATTGAGTTTGATTACATCCAAATTCCGGACATTCTACATTTGAAGATAGTTTCACAGTGCTTCGAATTTCTGGATCTCTCCACTGCAAATGTAAACAACGTCATGCTTTGTTTGGCGTTGGCATGTGCTCCAGAGTTGGAAAACAAAATACTCTCTCAATTAAAAGGAGTAGTCAAGAGGATTGGAAACCTTTTGGAATTTGTTTATGCTAAGGAAATGGAAGATTTTATCGAACCAACACTTGGTTTGTGTAGGGCTTTCCTTCTACGTTCAGCAGGAAATAGGAAAGGTTTTGTCTATTCAAAAGAACCAGCTCTATTAACTGATGGTTTTTCTGAAGGATTTGGTGTAGTTGATATGCAGCAGTGTATAACACATATAATGGATTTTGGTAGCAATGTTGGTGTCTTTTTAGAGATGAGTAAGTCCCAAGAGGCAAATATCGCAGATATAGCGTCCGAATGCATAATTCTATTACTCAGGGAGGCTCCAAGGGAAGCTACCACGGGTTTCTTAACTAATCTTCCCAAGGTTACTGTGATTCTTGAATCTTGGCGTCAAGATGTCACTCATATAGTGGTACAGCGGATGCTGCATGCTCTTGGCTATTCCTGCCGACAGTATCTGTCGCAGGCAATGATACTATCGATACCCATTCCAGAGATTTCTAGAATTGAAGTGGTTGTTTCTCAGCTCAAAAGCTCAGCCATACCTTGTGTAGCTGATGCTGCTTTTAGAGCGGCAATGGAGTTGCAGAGGCTGCCTCGTTGCATTTGATGCTTGAAGGTAATCCGCTTATCAGCTTTTCTCCCTTTAGCCCCCATGAGATTAATTTAATAAATTAAATTTGGATAAATTCTTTGCAGGGGTCAAGGATGTACATTGGCCTTTTCTATTGGTTATTTGCCTTTTCTCGAATATGAGGTGAGCCTGCCAGCCTTATCTTGAGGTGAGCCTGCCAGCCTTATCTTGAGGTGAGTTACTTTTTCGCTCTCCTCTTGAATACTACCAGGACCAGGTTACCAACTTTATTTGGACAATATTTGTATAATCTGAGCATACTTGTACCATCATTAATTTGTTCAATCGAATAATATTGGTTCTCTGATATTTGCTTATCAGATTTTATTCCACTAAACTCTAGTGCCTGGGCATGTTTCTTGTTTATGATGTTTTGGCCCAAGTCTTATGTCTGAGGTCTATTATCACGTGAAAGCTGGGGTTATGGACTGCTGTTGAATTCAAATAATTCATGATATCCCATGTTGAAAACATTATCACTCTCAATTTTAATTGATTTGAGCTTAGTTCAACCTAGACTATGAAATGGAACTTGATCACCAAAAATGCCACTTGAACTCTGGGACTCTATGCATTGTGCGACAGTCTTCATATGAATCAAAATTAGGACTGCCCAATAGGTTAGAAAGAGTATTCTTGTGATCAATGAATCATGATCAGAATCACCACCCACATGCTGTCCTGCTTGTACCGTTTCCCTAAGTTTCCCCTACCACTTTCCTCTAGAGTAAGTTAAACAGTTGCTATCCCAAGTACGCCAATCTGTGACAGAGATATAGCAGAATCGCAAGCTTGACGAGGCAAATCTAAGAATGAAGAATCTAGGAGAAGTTAGGAACTGCTTGATTATCAAAAAAATGATTCATTAGATAACTTTAAGATTGCTAAAACTCAACTCTTAATGTTGTTACGAAAAATGAAAGGGGAACCAAAGACGTGAATTTAGCTTCTTCACTAAAATATGGTCTTTCTCTTTTCCTCTCTCCAAATCTCTTCGCAAATCCATGATTCAACTGCAGGCTTAACGTTGCTTAGACATAATCCGGTATACTTGTAGAAATAAGATGTAGCAGAATTGTAGCAGCTGAAGCAGTTCAAACTGATTTGGTTGGGGTTAGTGTTGACCGCTTGGGTCTGGGGTTTTAGTCACTTAAATCCGTCATTCCACCTACTCAACTCCACTTCCATCTGCAGGTGAAAGTTAAAAGATATACATATTATACTAACATTTATATGTTCATACAACTGTACACATACAAAGATCAATTATTGCCTTCCAATTCTCCTCTCCATAGTATTTTAGTCTTATCGGTGGGCCATACAGTATGCAGGTATTTGGCGGGATATGGGGAGAATTGTTTGAGTTTGTGACCTTTTTTCGATGATTTAGGTATTATTACCTTTTCCCTCTCTTTTGCTAGGCTGGTTGATTTTGACCTTTGCCTGTAGACCTCATGATTTGCGGGGCAAATCATTTTGGTCCCATGAATCACAAAGACACTTATGCCCTCAACTGCCCTCCTTGCATGGTTATGCAACCATGGGCAGATTTGTCCTGAAAAACATCACGAGCCAGAAAGGAATCCTCAGCTTGACAAATTGCACCACACATAGAAACAAAACAACTACCTAACCTAATCATGCCTACCTGTTTCCCCCACACATGCCAACCTGTATTTTCCCATTGGTGTCCAATGATCTCCGTCCACATGGCACCGGCCCCCACCAAGAACCTCAGCTCATACCTTTTAATTGCCTTAATCATACCATATCATTACACATTAATTGCTGCCCCCAAGAATTATAGTGCGCTTTGATTCTCCTCATGATTTGTATGGCTTCATTTTGGTTTCTTTTACCACTCACAGTGGCTTTCATGGCCACTTCTTCTCTCTCTTCAACTTCTGAGCTGAGGGCCTCCTCTATTTCAGCAGCACCAGCAGTATTGCCAGGCCCTCCACTCTCTCCTCCATACACAGAGTTGTCACCTGACATTACTCCGCTTTTGCCTTCACCAGGTGGTGAAGTGCCTTCTCCAACTGGGTCTCTCATCCCCACCATTCCATCGAACCAGAGCCCGCCGAACCCGGATGAGGTGGCCATTGTTGGCCCTGATTCTGCCATTTCGCCATCTGGGTCTAAATTGGTTTCGACTGCATCCTCTCTAAGTGTCTTTGGTTTTCTGAATTTAGCACTTTTATTGGGCTTGATGTCGAATTGGCGGTGATTGGTATCTGTTGCTTGGTGTAAGTTCCTCTTCTAGTTCTTGTTGAAGGGGTAATGGGAACATAGTTTATATGGCAATTCAGGGAGCCAAGTACTGTTCTAGTTGAGAGTTTATCATAGTAGTGTACTTGGAAATTAGAGAGGTGGTTATTGTTTATTCTACTGATATGATTCTTAGTTGTATCCTTGTGGGCATAAAGTCTTATGAGCTTTTCAGGATTTTTAGATAGAGTATAACGCTCACCTCACAATTTTCTACTTTCTGTATCTTGGTTTCGATTTTTTGTTTCGAAAACAAGTTTCTGTTAACTTATTTTCGAACAGCAAAAAAGCAGAAATTAAACTTCTTTGGCGCGGAAACAGTAAGTTCTCATTTACAGTTATGCGGTTACAATAATGAGTCGATGACACTTGAGTTTGTATTACTCTATGGTTTGACTAATCGGGCGACTCCTTTTTCCAAAAAAAAATTACATCAGTTTGAGCTTTTCAGGCTTTTTAGATAGAGTATAACGCTCACCTCACAATTTTCTACTTTATGTATCTTGGTTTCTATTTTTTGTTTCGAAAACAAGTTTCTGTCAACTTGTTTTCGAACAGCAAAAAAGCAGAAATTAAACTTCTTTAGTACGGAAACAGTAAGTTCTCATTTACAGTTATCCGGTTGCAATAATGAGTCGATGACACTTGAGTTTGTATTATATGGTTCGACAAATCGGGCAACTCCTTTTTCCAAAAAAAATTACATCAGTTTGCAAAAAAGAAAACCTTTCGGGGAAAATTACAGATCGAAGACCTTGCTGGCAACAATTTTTTGGGGCTATCCTTTGCAAATAATACTGCGTTTTAATTGGCTACTTTCTACGGGGAATAAAGTAACCGGGACTGCTTTCAGCTTTCGGCTTTTGCATTGGATTTGATTTTGATCCATCTCGGGAATTAATAGTCCACGATTCACATGTTTAAAAAAAGTCTCCTCCAGTTAAGAGAGTCCACTATTCCTTTCCGAACTTGTTAGGGCTATGTGGCTATATAGAAAGGGCGGAACAACCTTTTGATAGATCTAAATTATTACTGTAATAACATATTTGGACGATTGAGATTATACAAATGGTTCCCTGCATTTCAAACCTGGACCACAGAGAAGTCAGATTCTAAACTAAAATTCTGTTGTTCAGGGCCTCTTCGCGTACTGGGTTTTAAGATTTATCTGTGTTTTGTTCTTATTCGTGTTGGTGGCCTACATTTGTTCAGTTCTATAATTGCCAAGTACGTGCAAGCATGTGAACATATAGTGAGGATTCACATGTCTGTGTTTCTTCGAATTAGGTAAATTATTAAGAAACCAGACCCACAAAATGTTTTTATGTTCAAACTCGAGTTGTTTTTAAGACGATACAATCACAAACGAATTTTAATTGAGCTGATTATGAGCCGAGCTAATCTTTTAAACATCAGAACCTAAACGGGCTAGGTAATACTTTGTGTCAAGTTTGATTTGAAAACTTAACGAACTCTAAAATAATATTTAAACTTGATTTCTTATCTAACGAACTACTAATCTTAAACGAGATTTTAACTAGCAAACATGAATTTGAACTGAAGAGTTTGACTCGTTTAATAGGCTTCCTCCGACACTACATTCCTAATGTGTTAATGTGTTAATAAACGTCATCCACCATATTTCAACTCAAGAACTGATCAAGTTAGCCCGATTTCTCGAAAGAAGAAGAAAAAACGACGTTAGCCCAAAATGCCCCACCTGATTTTACCAAGAAAGTTAGATCTAAATTTCGTATTGCAAACGGCAAGTACCGTTTGGATCCTACCCATTACATATGGATAACCCTATAGTTGAGGATTGTTCTTCCCAACAGAGGGTTCCGGATTTCGAGTCTTTGTAACTCTTTGGGCATTTTCTGATGATAAAAAAAACCCGGCAAACACCGTATTCTCAATGAATAAATGTATGGCTTTCCACTTCCTCCAATTTTCCAACTGAAAGAATTGTGTATAAAACTCTTAATTTTATGTAGTTTTTATTGTGATTTTGGCACTCCAAAAATTGATGGAGGGGCTCCAAAATTGAACTGTGTTGATACACAAAACAACGTCATTTTGGAGCCCCTCCATCAATTTTTGGAGTGCTAAAATCAATTTCCATCTCGTTCATTAACTGATCCAGCAACTATAAGCCCTATAATCAAAGCACACTTACCCAACAAATTATTTTCAAAATCATTCTGACGGACTCTTTTGTCAAGACTAACATGTTTTTATGAGCAAAATGTCTGATAAACTTAGATTTTACTACACGAGTCAACAAAACCATATGGGATGAAGAAAACGAACTATTCAAATTACATAATCGAGGCCAGTGTGAAACCGATTTGGAACCTTGTAATTGTTTGTACAGACTGTGTTGCCCAAGAAGCCAGATCAACCACACACAAAACAAAGTCGCGAGATCTTTATGTGGTTCCTCAATTGAGTACATCCACGGGAGGATCGGAGAGTGTTTTCCCTATACGAGAAATACAATACTATTACATATCTCAACTACCGCATCTACGGACCTAGAACATTCATGTCCAAATCACTTTAACCTATTCTCTCTCATTGTACCTTCTATCAGCACTAGTCCTACCATCCCGCGAACATTTTCGTCTCTAATTTATGTCGCAAAGTCTTACCGTACATCATATCAACGTTCTCATTTCAACTACACTCACCTTACTCGAATGTTGCTTCTTAGTAGCCCGATACCCCATCCTATTAGCAGTAAAATAGGGGTAAACTAAATTCAACCATGACGAAGAAAAACATGGTCTACCATCAATGCCCTCAGACTGCATAAGATCAGTCAGGTCCTCTTGACCAACTGTTAAACAAAACGAAACAATACGCATTGTTGGAGCCACATACACAGGAAAAAACGAGATTTATTATAGTTCTAATACATAAGAGTATTAAAATATAAGTGTACGAGGCATAAGGAGTGCCTTTAGACAAAACATAAAAATTGGCACAGGGAAAAAACCCTTGTAAATTAACTCTTAACACAAGCACACTTGAAAGTCTAATGCATTGGAGTGAAAGGATGCCAATGTCGTGATGAAATAAACAGGTAAAGAAGAACCAATAGAAACCTATATGGCTTGTCCCCCACCAAATGTTTACTTCGCTTCGATGAGCCTGTCAATCATGTCAGCTGCATCTTGAACGGTAAGAATGCTCTGGGCACTCTCTTCTTCCACGCTTATCCCAAATGCCTCCTCCAGTCCCATCACAATCTCCACCTGTGCAAGAAATGGGAATCATTAAAGCTGAGACAAACCCATATGAATTGGCCCAACATAGGAATTGATAGAACATGGGTGGCAGACTGGCAGTCCAACCTCAGACCACAAGCCCAGGTGACTACCAATACGTCAACCCCAGGGAGGTTGAATCGGTTAGAACAATCGAGTAGCCCAGTTTCAAAAGATATCACACACAATCACTTTCCTTTTCCAACTGAACATGCAAATTGAGAGTCAACCATCAGCGGCAAATCCGAATACGTGCATGAAACCCAAATTCTTGAGGCTGATCAAAAGGCTAGATTGGAGTTTTCATTACATTCATGCTTACGAGTTTCATTGATTTTAGGTGGGAACCTTTACAATGCATCGAAAACTACTGCGATCTATTACTGCGAATAGGAGTCTGGAAACAACTAATAACGCAAACAAACAAGAATTTCTGAACCGGTGCGTGATATAACAAATTTTCTTTTGAAAAGATAAGATTTGCCGAGGAGGTTTTCGACTAATTTTATGGAGAGGCATGCAATGTCTGTCATTGCTCATTAGAAAAAAAAGCACCACCAAAATGCATCATAAAAAGATGCAGCGAAGAGATGCATATCTTAGTATCTACCCATCAAGTAGAGCAGAATAAGTAGGGTTTTATTATAGCATAAACTTTAGCGACACTCAGCTCAGCATAGTTATGATTCATGGTTACAAATACAATACCGTGTCAAGAGAGTCAGCCCCAAGTGCTGTGAACTTTGAGTCTCCGGTGACTGCAGTTTCAGCTGGAAGTGCCAATTGTTTCCTCACTATGTCACACACTTGGTCTACTGTCTCCGGCTTGGCCTGTTCAAGCAAATCAATATTTTTTTTTTTTGATAAGTCTGACCAAGCAAATCAACATCACTTCAGTACATTATAGATATGTGCCATGGTTGAAAAATGTTTGATATTGAACTTTGTGCATTGTCTGATTAGCATTTTTTGGTCTAACATTTCATGGCGTAACAAATTTGTCATTCCCATACCACTGAAACAGTTGGCAATCCATTTATAAAAAAGTGATGACCACGATTGAGAACTAGCGACTTCCAATTGTTTGGTATTGAACTTTGTGCATTGTCTGATTAGCATTTTTTGGTCTAACATTTCATGGTGTAGCAAATTTGTCATTCCCAAACCACTGAACAGTTGGCAATCCATTTATAACAAAGTGATGACCACGATTGAGAACTAGCGACTTCCAATCAACAGAGCTATATGTTGATGAAATTATCATTTCTTATCAATACCCCACGCAAAGAAAAGGAATGAAAGTATAATCGCAACAGCTGGAGATGATGAAACTGTCATCCGTGACAGCTTCTCCAGTAGCTGGCTAAATGGCACGCGATTGGCAATCTTGTTATAAATAGTGAATTCTGTTATGAATGGACTTTAGTTTAGTGAAGAAAATAGAAGAAAAACATTTGAACCATTGGAGCACCATTACTAAAAAGTGGTGAATCGCCACTATTCATTGCCCAATTTTTAGAAATAGTTAGTTCACAAGCTATCCAACCACCGAAGTTGTGGTCATAAATTGCGTATTGCAAATTCAAATTCAATCATTGAGTGGGTGGAATGCAAAGGCAGATACGAACTAGTATTAACTTAACATACAAGAGAGGCTTTTACACCTACAGTAAGTGGCATCACAATTGGAGAAACATACCGCACAAGAAATCTGAAAGCGATGTGGTACAGAGCGAGACCTTAGTGATGGAAAGCATTTACCATTGCCAGACAGCGACACCGAATTCAGCCCAGAGATCCTGGTGGGTCCCTGTTCAGTCCAATAACAACATATGAGTAAACCCAAGAAACAAAGAAGCAACGAAAATCCGATGAAATTGCATTTCTAAATTGTTTCCTGCTCTGGCACAAAACCGCAAAACAGAAATTATGGAATAACGAATGCTTGATTAATGGATCACAGTTATTGAGCTAACATTATGTATAGGCTATGTAGCACGGACACGGACACGACACCCCGACACGTAAATTTTCAGAAAATGGGGGACTCGACACGTTTGGGGACACGTCTATATATAAATATATATATATATATATATATATCAAGAATAAAAAAAATTCAAATAAGATAAAAGTTAATAATATTATATCCATAT
>JAOTQK010000019.1:26693991-26724009 GCA_025642025.1 Rhododendron ferrugineum
TATAATGCATCAGAATCATGGAGTTTGACTCTGGACATTCACAAGAAATAGAAGAATGAAACGTGAAAAGGGTAAATGCGTTTTGTGACTCGTATTATACCCAATATAGGGGAGTGGTAATAGAAGTAGTGGATGTGTAGGTAAGGTGTATCTTGCTTTAGGATTAGCCAGTGAGGAACAAAAATAAAAGAAAAGGATTAGTGGTGTTCTTTTGAAATGTTCAGCGGTGGAACCATAAATATGAAATTCAGGAGGGGCGAAATATAGCTAGAAACAAAAGACCTTAATTTAACATGAGCCAAGTATCATATGGTGGTTTAGTGTGCATGACTAGAAATGATGGTGGAGCTGCAAGTGGAGCGGCAATGGTGGTAAAGATTGATCAAAAAGAAGTTGGGATCTTTTTTATCTACATAATTTCAAAAGGCTAATTGTGGGGATTTATTTAAAAAGTTAGAAAAGGGATATACGGAAGAATTTAGATTGAATTCAAGACGCATATCGTAATTATTGGCAGAGCTATAATATAACAAAACTTGAGGGGGCACCTGCCCCTCTTGGTCCTTAATTGGATCCACTACTGCATGTGTCTTGTGCTTCACTGGCTTCACAACAGAAGGCAACTCACATATAAAAACCTGCTTTTGGGTTGATTTCAGTGCAATAGATGTTTTCTGGTATGTTTAGTGCTTGAGAACATACCCCTAAACAATTTGGACATGCACCTAGATGTTTACATTTGCCGACAAAACATGTGAAACTTCTGATTTATCAACAGGCAAATAAAAATAATATAGTCCTTCATCTCTTTCATAAAATGGTTGCAAGATCACTATGGCGGTGTAACCTGTGTTGGGATTTAACTTTCATTGTAGACGGTCTTATTTTAACTTTGTCTCTTGACTTTGACTTGATTCACTCCAATACCAAGTGTGAAGGGGTAATCCTATAAGAAGATTGGTGATATAGGAAGTGTTGTAATTACTGAGGAAAATGTCTTGGTTACGCAATTTCTTTAATAACATCATCCACTCCCCCCCTTCTCCTTCACCAGAGGAAGTTGGCTACCAGAAGTTACCTACTCAATACATCCAAACAGAATTAGGTGAGGCAGATGAAGCAAATTTGCTTGACGAAGAAGGTGAGCCTTTTCTTTTTGTGTTTCAGATGCCAATTACGTATGCTTTCCTTTTGTGATTCAACTATGGACCCCTTCATTCATAATGTATAGTCAATCGTTCATTATACCTGATATGAAGTCCCAGTGCATGGTACTATGGTAGGAAAAACTTAGCTTCTTCTTTTTTAATTTAAATAACGACATTGGATACATCAGCAATGACAGGAGTCTGGTATCTCTCTCTCTCTCTCTCTCTCTCTATACACACACACCCACCCACACACACATGTGTATATATTTGCAAATAGGATCTATATAGTGTATGTGTAAGTGTGCCTGTGTATAGATGTGTGTGTGTGTGATGATGAATAGCTACGAAAAGCGTGGTTGCTGTTGTATCATTCTGGTTGCTTTTGTGTCATTCTGATCGTACCTTTGTTTCATACTTGTCCTCTTATAATAGCTATGAAAAGCATCGTTGCTGTTGTGTCATTCTGGTTGCTGTTCTGTCATTCTGATCTTACCTTTATTTCATACTTGTCGTCTTGTGAAAAGTCATGTCAGAGAGTGTAATTCTAAGTTAATTTCTAACATTATGACCCTATAATATAGGTAATAACCAAACACAATTTATGTGTGGCAAATTTTCCGGCTGGTAACACTAGATAATGAGTAGAATAACTAGTAAAAGAGACAGCTTGAACAAAGAGGATAACTCTACCAATCAGTTCGTGATATAACGCAAGAGTGCAAAGAATGATTTGGAGAAAGCCCTAATATTGGCAAGTGGAGTGGTAGCCCAGTGTAGGCTCTAGGCACCATGTACTCCCATGCACTTGACTGGGGTTCAAACCTCCCTAACTTCAACTAACACCACTGACTTTTGCCGAGCCCAAAAAAAGCCCCTAATAATGGTTAAGAGCACTATTTGTCTGTGTACGAATATTGCTGCTATGGTCCAGCGTGATGCTACAAGATCAACTATTGCCAGGCTCCTCTAGGATAAATTGGCGATCATTCCTTGCTACTAAAGGGTTTGGGTTTGGGGTTTGTAGTTTGTAGTTTGTGCATGTGTCTTGTAGCTTGCTTAAGGGTAGTAGATGACCAAAGTACTACAAGGCAGAACTCATTTCTTGGGATATTGCTTTTGGTGGATGCAAGGGATATGTACAGCTGTGAATTGTTTCTGCAATCTTAAATTTTGCGTGCTTTTGAAGTGGGACGGTTCTATAGACTTCTTGATGTTTTGCTTACTTTTGAATTGTGTTGCAGAGATGCATGTTTTTGATTTGAAGCCTATGACAGATCCTTTGCACTTGGTAAGGTTTAGAAGATCTCTTTTTTTCATTGGGCTTTTGCATAGGTGAATTTTACTGCCTTGAGTTATTGTGGTAATGGAAACCGTCCTGTTAGGACCTTTTCCCATCATGTATGTGTCCACTTTACTTGCTCCCTGAAGTAGCTTTATGAAGAAGAAAACATCGAGTATCCTATTGAAGACTGGGCTATAAACTGGGTCAAATCAAACCTGAACAGCTTTTTCTTATTAGTTAATGTTAAAGCATCCAACTCAAAACCAATTGGCAATGAGTGAGAGGCCGTGACAAGTACAACAAAAAATGGTAAATTGCTAGATGAGGGTATTTTGGTAGTTGCAGTCTGTAGAGACTCTAAACAAGAGCTGCATTTTTGTACAAGGAGTGGTAGATCAAGGGTTATCCATGGTAGTTTGGTAGTTAAAGGGTCATCATGAATTTAGTGCTTGTATTAGTATTCATCTAGATGCATTAAACACAAGGTACAACGTTCAATGTATTAGTTCTTTGCATCTAATTGTTAGTACTTAGTAGGTTCAATGTATACATTTATATCTAGATTCATTCATTATCTTGTTAAATGTGTTCATTGATTAGGTTCATGTCACTTAGACTTCTAGGACTTCGAAAGGCCATTGTTTAGCCTATAAGTATGGATGTAATCTTTCTTTTCAACACAGAGTTGATTAATGAATTGAGTTTACAAGGTTGAGGCCATTGTGATTGGGGTTTGGGCCGCGGTCCTTCCTTGCAGAATCCGCCTAACCCTTGCAAGGATGAATCACCTCTTTCTCTCTCTTCTTCTCATTCCTTCCTCTCTTCTTCTTTGCGCACGTATCCAAAAGTAATATTCTTATTTCCCCACCCAAAACCACCACAATTCCTATTGTAGGCGGCAATACTCTTAAGTGTCTTAAAACCGTCCTACATGACGCCGTCTAGGCTCATATACTAGTTTTGGAGGAGATAATTAACCGATGTCGGACAAGCTCCAACACTCCCCCACACGTGCGACCCCTGACTTGCACGTGGAGAGGTAAACAAACGATCCATAACACTTGGATCACAATAAACAACGGTTCACTTATGGCACAAACAAGGGGGAACAAATTCTCCGAAACCCTTACTCTGATACCATGTTAAAGTATTCAACTCAAAACCAATTGGCAATGAGTGGAGAGGCCGCCCTAGGCACATATAGTAGTTTTGGAGGAGACAATTAACCGATGTCGGACAACTCCAACTGTTAAATCTCATTACACCAGGGCCACCATGGATTTTTTATGCCGATAAGTGGATAATGTATAGTCATAACAAAGTGGATATTTGCTGAAGCCTTTGTGGTAGATTTAGGCTTTCGTCTGTTGCCACCCTGTCATTTAAATTTTATAGGACCTTGAACAGACACTGATTTTATACGTGGATCCTTTATTGTCATAAAAAATGGATGTTTGCTTTTCATGACAGATTTATGGTTTCTTATATCTGTTCTGTAAACTCTAAAATGCCATGCAATTTGGTAAAATGCAGAAATGGATAGCTTTCACTGATGGCAATATAGCGAATAGAAAAGATGACTCTTATTTTGCACCTGGATTATTTCTTTATGTTTTTCTTCTAATATAGTATTTTCTTTTAGCTATTATCTCTAGGATATCTCTTAAGTTGAAAATTATCCTTGAATTGTGGTAAACTTTTCTTTTTCTTAATGTTGTGTTGAAGGTATGTTGCAATGCTTGCAAGAAGCCAATCAAGGAGAGCCAATATGCAGCTCATGCAGGTTCAAGGCTTTTCCCCATTGTTATCATTCTAGTGAGAGTATGAAAATTTGTTTGAAATCTTTGGGAGTTGAAAATGAAAATTCAGTTGACTTTAGCCTTGCAGTTATACTAACCTGTATATTGTTCTTGCTTACTGGTACAGTGGAAAATATTTGAAGATCCTCCTCATTTTAGCTCATTAGGTGCCATTTAGTTTATAGACTCAGTTGTCATCCATGTCCGCTTTCAGTACTTAGAAATCCGCTGTCACGGAGGCAATTTGAGTGTGTGCAAGAGGCCGGGCACGACTCATGAAGCATTTGCGAATATAAAATGGTAGAGAGGACGAGCGTTTAAATGTCTATGTTTTTTGTGAGTTTATAATCTAGTATCAGTTGGTTGTAATGTGTCAAGTTTGTAGTAAAGTTTCTTCATGCATATCCCATAATCTTGATTTCAAACTTCAGCAGTTCCAGAAGCAAAAAAACGTGTTGAACATGTTAATTAGCTATGACCCTGATTGAATTGAAGAAAAACATAGAACGATAGTACCAAAGCCTGATTCTCTAGTCAGTCATCTGAAACTCAGTTCATTTGGGAGATGAAGACAGTGAACCGGGATAAGAAAATGTCTGGATTTTTTAATCGTTTTAAATCATTGTCTTTTAACTTCTATGATTGCAATCATTCTGTTGTCATAATTAAAAAGATAGAAGTATGCATATAAAAGCAATTATCATAAAACGGGGCACTTCCACTGCTATTTGTACAATTTGATGTATATCTTAGCCACGCAACAAGTGGGAATTTAAAATCGTTGATGTTGGCTTGCCGATTTCGGTTTGTGCCTTCTCTGAGTCTCTTAATGAAAGATTTTTTTCTATTTGACAAGTTGCATGCCTGATACGTATTTGATGTTCAGACAGCCCCCTCTGGAGTGAACTAGGACTTTATTGGTTAGGTTTTCATCTCTACATGGTGTTACCCCGTTGATCTTCCATGGTCCAACCCTGATTAGTTTGCATGTCATTTTCGGAACTATAATCTTTTGACGACACTTGTATTGGTGTTTCACTGAAATGGTTTCCGTTTCCATTTCTGTGTTTTACTTTTCCAGAGTTCTGTAAAAATTTGAGTCCTGCAGAAGAAACTGTTTCTGAACTTGATGGTGGTATGGGGAACAAGAAACCTCCAAGGAGGGAGAGAAAAAAGTTGCCGACTGCTCGTGCTAGTATCCTTTTTATTTGTTTGGAGGACAAGCTTTAATCCTTTGCTTCTTGGTTTTCTAAAGGTTGCTTGTTCCACTCCAACTGCTTTTACTGTTAGGAACTTTTAAATATGACAATCAACTCCCCAGTCGTATGGTGGGTTTTGCTTTCCTTTCCTCTCTGTGTCTAAGCTACGAAAGGTGGAGAGCTAGAAAGAACTGAATCTGCAGAAGCTGATAATGCTGCCCTGTCAGATTTCCATTTCGATGAACGAATTCAACAGAATTCCATCTCTTTGGATGCAAAACGTAGTTCCTTTTGCTCTGGTTTCATGTTTGTTTTTTTGTTGATCCCTTTCTTCCTTTAGATTTTGTAGGTTAGGAACATTTTCTCTTATGCATTGACAATTTCTGGCAATTGTCTGCTGTTGTGTGTTTATATTTTGGTTAGAATTTTTTTCAAGATTTATGTTTTAGGAATTTGACAGACCTTTATTGTACAATTGAGAACATTATGCCTCTTAAGGAAATTGATGTTGCTATGCCTCCCAGGGTAGGAAAAGATTTTTGCTAGTCATTTGAGAGGTTTATTGTCTAGCAGTGTGTGAATCTTTCATAAGCCCGAGCGCACGTGAGGTGAAAAATGAAATCATGTAATCAACATTCTTTGAAATTCCTCTTCCTTTGGAACCCTGCAGCCTTCACTTCATGAATGCCCTTCCTTCTTGTATGATATGAATGACAAGAATAAAGAACGTTGCGAGTCTCCGCATAAATACCATTTATCTTGGTTGTTGGAAATACTAAAACCTTGGATTGTTGTAATCAAAATTTTGTTGGTGTCAATATTTGCGATGGGGTTCTTCTTTATATTAGTCTAGTTGTCAAGTTTTTCAGAAGAAGATTTTATAAGATAAATACATCTGTAATTGACTTGCTTAACTTTCACTAGGATTGATCATTTTAAACGTTTCAATAACATTTTATAATAATTCTTGACAAAAGCTCATGGTTTATGCTATTGTTCTTTTAACATGGCATGCTCACAAGTGTGAAGTGGCCCATGTCAAGTAGGTAAAAATAAAAAAGGGTAATAATGCATGGAAAGGCTAGACTTTATTTCAGCGCCGTGTAACCTTTTCCTTGTATAACTTTACTTTTACCAAAATCATCTAAGAATGGAACTCTATGTGGCAAAGTTTGTCTCGTATTTGACCCCTGACTTCAATAACAAGCTTGTGCACCTGATTGTGTTGTGGCATTATTGTTGGTGCGGAGAGTTACGTGTGTTAGAGTTGGTAAAGTTCATGTCTTTTTTTGTTGAAATTCCATCTGAGTTTACAGTTGTCTTAATTATGGAGTTCACTTATACTGTGGAGTTGTATAGTTACTGAGGTATCATGTGGTGGGTCCAGGGTTGCAGATGAGGTCGAATATTACCTCGGTGACCCATGGAGCCAGCACCAGCAGCATGATGGATATGGTGTTCATAAATGGGTGAGGGAGGTGGCGGTTAGAAATAGACTAATAGCTTTTCGGTAGTCTGTGACATTTTTTTTTGAGATATGGTCAGGGCAGTAGAGCATGTTAGTAGCCTTTCAAAAAGAAAAAAAAAGCAGAGCATGTTAGCATCTTAGTAGTGGTTTGTTGAAAGTGATGATGGTGGCAATGGCCATGAGTTGTGGTTGGAGATGGACGTGTAGCGATGCAACAGTATTGTGGGATGTGAAACTCGGTCATTAGTTGTTTTGTATTAGCTGTCTTGACTGAGAATACATTGAGAGTGTGTTCTAAATCATTGAAATGGATTGCTATGTACTTCCTGTAAAGCATATTTTGCACAGTATTATGGGATGTGTTTGGAGATGGAGAATCGGAGATGTAGTGGTGCAACAGTATTGTGGGATGTGAAACTCGGTCATTAGTTCATTTCGCATTAGCTGTCTTGACTGAGAATACGTTGAGAGTGTCTTCTAAATCATTGAAATGGATTGCTATGTACTTCTGTAAAGCATATTTTGCACAAGTTTTCTTCTCTGTCTTGTCTTAATTTCTGTTCCTTCTTTTCTTTGCTTTAGGAAATTCATCTGGTGTAAATGGGGCCCTTATAATGCATGGTGCAAGAGCTAGTCCTGGAATTACAGAAAACTCATTTGGTCTAACACCACCTCCAAGAAAACGTTCAAAAATGTATTCTCCTTCCACCTTGATGAAATAGAAATCGTTATCTGCAATTCTCCATTGTTTCTACTGTTTTACATTTCTTCCTGCATTTCAATTTCTTTTCTTTCTGTTTACCAACCTCATTGGGCTGTTTGATGTATCCTAGTTACCCTCTCTATGATATTGTTGTGCTTTTGAAGCTTAAAACTAATTAGTGTCCTTTTATGGCGGTGGAGAAGGATGATTTTTAACGACCAATCAACTGACATTAATGTTTTATTTTTTCCCCTTTGTGCAAATATGTCGAAGATAACTAGCACATAGGAATGTGACTTCTGGAGAATATTTCTCTTTGAGCCCTCCATATACTGCTCCTTACTTCTTGCAAAATAACTGGTGGTTTTCTCTTCCATAAATAGTTTAAAACTGAGATGAGACCACTTGATTTGATCACTCGAGACTCGAGAGACTTTGCAGGATAGTTTATGTTGGAGCTCGTTCTTTCTTGCAATTGATTTTTTTAGTAACACTAAGAGCACACTCTTCTGTTTCCACACTGTAATGCTTTTTTTTTTTTTGTTGTTGTTGATCTTGTAGGATAGCAGCTGGTCTACCAATGACGGATTGTTTAGGAACAAACGGTGCTGTAGCCAAAAGTTTATGTGCAAGTACTCAGGAGGCTCGTACCCGTAAGCCTGTATTTTTAACATGAATTACATCATTTTTCACTCAATTCCCTTGCAGAAATTTTTAATGTCACCTGCAGAATTGGAGTGTGCATCAAAACCTTCCATGCGTTCCAGTTGCAATTATTATCTCTTAATCCTAGTTTAAGATTATGTCATCTAGAAATAATTTTCATTTTTTTCTTATACCTTTTCCTGCCAAGGGGCTAGAGAAACACAGGGAGGATAAGAGACGTGTAGATTTTCCCCTTCCCTTCCTTTCTTTTCTTGCCTTTCTGTCTCCCATACAAATTGTGGTGCAAATTTTATTAATTGATGAGTGCTGCTTCAGAAGTGTCAGTTCTAAATGCAAGAAGACAGCAATTTAAAATTGAAAGCTATTGATACACTCTAATCGACATTTGTTGGAAAGTACAATAAAAGTGAGGTCAAAATTAGGCCAGGTCTGTCAGGCACACTGCATGGATGTCTTGTAGAGGAAGTATAGAGCTATGTCAACAGTTCATAGCTGTGGGTTTTAGTTTAAAAATTCCTCTTTGTAATTGGAGGTATGTTTTTCTATTCGCATGCGGGCCCTGCAGCAAGTACCCTTTAGACACCATGTTCTGTTCTATCATCTTTCGCTGCCACACCACTATATTATCTTCATTGTCATTCGCAAATATTCACTAAAGTAAACAGAGAACCTATGTTTATCCACTCCCAAGTCCCAACCCTCCATCATGCAAGGTGGGTGGATGACCACCGCACATGGATTTTTTTAGTTTCCTTGGATTATGTGAACTCTGAGAGGTGTTTCGTTTCTTTTATGAAACTCTGCCACGCTTTTGTTCGATTCTATGGCTTATCACCTTTTGCCGTCGTCCCAAACGTTCTATGGACCGTATTTTCCTCACATTGGCATTTACCACTCTATTCTACAGCAAACAGAGATTGTATGTTTATCCATCTTCCTACCGTTCATATGGGTAGATTGCTGCACTTGGAAATCTTGTAATTTTCTTTTATTATGAACTTATGAGTTTTTCTGGAAGGTGTTACTTTTTTTATGCCATCCGTGGGGGAGATCATGATAATGGTGCTCTTTGATTCATACGGTTCTTTATGACATGTTATTTTGTGTTCAGGCAGAGAGTTTCCCAAAGGGTCAAGTGGCGGAAGCAATAAGGCTTTTGATTGCGCTGTTCGTTATGACAAAACCAGCCAATTTCAGGAGTGTTGTTTGCGGGGCAAAGGTATCAGCTTACCTCACATTTTTGTTACCCAATTTGCTTATTATTCCTGCCCCCTCCAATAGTTTAAATGGCAAGGTCATGTCACTAATTCATTCGGAGGATGCTAATTAAACAATCGACTGATTAGAATTTTCAGTCTGTTGGTTATGGAAAGTTTTCGGAGACATAGTCTGTTTATTTTTTTTAATTGCTCTTAGCTTTTGTGATGAAATTCCTGTCATGCACTGAGATCAGATGTTCCAGCTCCCCTTGCAACGAAGATGTTTTATTCTCAAAGGAATCATCGTCTCCGATCAGCGCTTACATATCTGTATTATGCCGAATCCACTGAGTACTCTGATGACTTTGTGAATTTGAAATCGTCGGAAGGAATTGCCATGCCCTTGAATTCATTGCAAGACAATGCCATGCCATTACAAGTTTTATCCCCTCAGAACTTCCCCCACGAACAAAATGATGTCCAGAGTGAAAAGGTTTGTCATTCTGTTTTCTCCTACTTTTTTCATTCCTGTGCTCCCTGATATGGCCTTTGGCATGTTGTCTTGAACTATTATCCGGCCTCTTGCATGAATACACGACCTTGGAACATGGAATTCCGTCTTTTGGATAAGAGAAAGTAAAAGTATTCAGAAATTTCTCAATTTAGAAACAGACTGGCATCCTTTCTTTCGGATAGAAGCAGCGAACAGCATTGAAACTTGTGTCATAGACAAATTGTATCCTTTCCTTTGGATGAGAGAAAGTGTTAAAGTTTTCTTAAGTTATAGATCGAATAAGATACTCATGGGATTAAGAGAGTAACATTATGGCAGTTTCTCAATTTCTTTAATGCATTCATACATTGTCTCTAGTATCTGATTGTATATGCCCATAGTTGCAGAATGTGACGATTATTTTGAGTAATTTTGGCTTTCCTGAATTTAGCATAGTTGTTTGTCCGTCATCTTTTTCATTGTCAATAGTGATGGGATCTTCTGAATTATATCCACAAGCATATAGACTTTTTCATTTGAAGTAATCCCTAAAGTTACTTTGAGCGATTGTTAAATGTCCGACACATGTTCAACATGTGTTGTTGAACAAGTGATTCATACTATCTAGCACTTCATCAACACTTGGGCGAGGCTTCTTGAACCCTCTTAAATGTTTTATGAATTGAATCGCGTCATTTTAAGAATTTTCTACATTCTTAGTAGCAGTACTTAGCACTCGAAATAGGGTTTTAAGTATTTATAGGATGGATACATCATGTGTATTACAGATCATAAAGGCCTTGTTCGGTTTGGGTTTTGAGGAAGTTTTTGGGGTAATGAGTGGAGATAGATAGATAGATAGTGACATAAGAGTAATAATTACAGAGAAAATTTGTTGGGGACCGTGTGCAGAGAGAAAAGGTTGGGTCTAGAGACCCCACACAAACATGGTTAAAATTCTTTTTGGTTCTATTAAAAATTAGCGTAAGATGTGTTGATGTTCAAGTTATGATATAATTCAAGTTTCAACTAGTGTGATGTTTAATTTTCATTTCTTATGATTAAGTTAATGATGTATACTACACAAATACGAATAAAAATATAATTTTTAAGTCATGTGTTGTGGCCTGCATTTTTGAAAAGTCAATGTGTCGGCATATGAGTGTGGTGTCGCATTGCTATGTCTGTGCTTCTGCTTTAGTATACATGCTTCCCCAGCAAATTTTGTAGTACGGAAAGCAATCCTTATATTGGCGCTATTTTGACAGATTTTTCTATAAATGGTTGATTGTGATTCCATGCATGTAATATGTGCTTGTTCTTGATAATTATGCCAGAACATGGCAATGAGCACAGCTGAATGTATTGTTATATTTTGGTGAAAAACTAACTTAAGCTACTTTTGGTGTCCGGGGTCCAGAGAGAGAGACTCTCCTTGCCATCTTTGCAAAAACCTGATCAAATGCTTGCTGACAGTGCGGATTTAAACTTGGGTAAATTAGGAGGACGCATGCCAGCCACAAGCTTCTCAAATCATGTTCCTGCGAGTGACGTCTTAAGACCTCAAACAGCACCCACGGGGGTTGCGAGAATCAATTATCTTCCAAACTCTTATCCTTTTGCAGGAAATTCTGGTACGCCATTTCAAATTCTCCTGCAGGTCCCACACACATTTCCTCTTTGATATAAAATGATCAAGCAATATAGCCTTCAACCATATCCATGAGCTTTAGTTGATAAACCAGTTGGATAAGGGGAAAAAGTATGCATATTTATGTACTTTGGTAATCTTCTTATTGACTCTGATTTTTGTTAGCCCTCCAAACAATCAAGCCTAGGGATAAAAAAAGAAACCTTCCGTAAAGAACATCGGCATCAACTACAACCACTGAAGTGGAAAAGATTTTAGTTGAACTGCAATAAAATTGAAAGAATAAAATCCACACTTATCTGAGTATTAAGAAACATAATTCCCACCTATTTTTCTTACTCCTTCCTTCCATTTTAGTGGCTGGAGAGGAGTATATGTATATACAGTCAGGGATTCCTGACCTAAGCACCGTCCGCACCTCATTGTTCCCGATCGAATTTCGATGATCCAAACTGCTCAATGTGATCAAAACGTGATTTTAAGGGTATCAGCGAGAAATCGGCAAAAAAAAAAGACTGGGACGGGCTTGATTTGAGCAGTTTTCTATTGAACGGTTCAATAAAAAACTGCTTAGATCAGGCCCTTCCTGGTATTTTTTTGGCCGATTTCTCGCGGGTACCCCTAAAATCACGTTCTGAACACATTGAGCTGCTCAGATCATCGAAATTCGATCGGGAAAGGAGAGTTCCGGACGGTTTGGACAGTAAAAGGGTGTGGACTTGAACCGGACTGATATACAAATATGTAAACGTCTCATATTTGTAGGTTCATATTCTAATATAAGTACGGGGGGTAAATTCGGTTCCCTTTTCTTCCTTTTATAATTTAAGTGTTTAAAAAAAATACAATGAAGATGGGAAAGAGTGATGGTTTTTTTTGGTCTTGTAGGAACATCGCTGGGGACCATGCAGCAGCCTAAAGGAAGGGTTCCCGTTACATAATTAAGAGTCCTGGTTGGAATTTTTTGGTAGGCGAAGTTGATACTCATTTTTTCCTAGTACAAATTCAGGTTCATCTTTTGAAAATAGAAAATGCGAATATGTAGAAACTAGAAAATATCCATCCTAGGTTCTGCATTCAGTTTGACATCTAACTGTATCTATAAATGGTTCAAGTAAATAGATTATGTCGGCCTGGCCTTCGGTTCGGTGTACATTTTTATGGAATGGGTCTCTCTCTCTCCTACACACAAACGCACACACCCTTTTTTGTTGGCCGTATTTTGCTTAATCCTTTTAATTATGCCTATGTGGTGCTTATAATATGAGAATACAAGTTGTATGTATCTGTATTATGAAGATAGATTGTATTGTGGGGGGCATAGTATTGCCTGTACATAATGAGAGATGACAGCTACCTAAAAAGAGACCCACAAGTAGGTTAAAGGTGATGGGATGCCGGAATCATCTATAAAAAAAAATTAAGTTAATCGACATCGGTAAAAGGTGAAATCATATTAGTCTTAGCTACAGGGTGTTCTGGTTCTGACTGTCCAATGCTGTTAAGACACGTATTATTTGTTCATATATTACAATCAATCTGGTTTTTATGCATGATGACTTGCGTCGTTACCTATAAAATGAACACCACTGTTGTGGTGGTGTCATTTTACATCACGTAAAAAGTACATGAAAAACATCATATGTGAGGATCTTGATTGGTCTTCAGCACCGTAGATTTAAGTCCTTCATAATATGGACTCTTCACTTCTGCTCTTAATTTTCGCTTTACACTTACACGTTTAATTCTCGTTCTCATGAATTTTACTAGTTTGGGATATTTTCTGAAGGTGCTTTATGCTCACGCATGCATATTACGTCACTTAGTGTGACTTATAGTGTGGATTGTTTGTCTGTAACTTCTAAGTTTTTAACTACAGAAACTCTCAGTGATAGTTTGATAGTGGGACCTGTACGAGGTGTAAAGTTTTAGAGCCTCTCTCTCTCTCTCTCTCTCTAATCATCAACCTCAAAAATGGGTGCTTTTTCCCAATTAGGTGAAGTGATTCCCACACATTGCACAGATTTCAGATTCCCCACTAACATGTGATGTGTTGCTTGTTTTTATCTCAGTTAGTGATATTCGCTGGATACATTGTTGTGTTGTAGACACGATTAACATGTACACATAGACAAGTAGGTGTCCTCTCTCAATTTAAGTACTCGGGTCAATTTTTGTGCACCTCGTTTTATTTTGAAAGGCTAATTTCACTGCCCATTAACGGAAAACCCAAGTAAAGTAGGATTAATTGATCCTACAAGAGTCAATAACACCTGAAAGGTGACCTTTAAAAAAGATTAAGGGCCAGAAGAGACTGTTATGTTCAATACTAGGTTTGCTGAGCCGCTTCATTTTGCGGGTCCCCGCTTGCGCATTATGTAACTTACATTTAGACATCAGGACGTGTGACATTAAAATTGTCGAACTAGAACTCATGGTGGAGCCCGTAACTCAAAACAACTCTCTCCACTCCGGAGACTGGAGGGGTCAACTCTTATCTTTCCAGCAAAGCATTTGGTTTAAGGACCCCAATCACATTCAAGTTGATTTTTAAAGACTACCCAAAAGAAAAAAACAGAAGGAAAAGAACCTTAATAAAGAGATACTCCGTAACATCATCCAGAGCAAGCTAGAAGAAGACATATATTCGGACGCAGATTCGAATACGATTGTGTTTGGAGGCGTGCAATGCACATAGAATTTCAATTTGCCATGATTTCAAGTAATGAAAGGATAAGAAGCCAAATGATTAAGACACAGTAGTATATTACTAGCTAAGTTTGCGTGACGAAAAATAGTTAATTACTTAGAAATTTAAGAGATTTTTTACGCACGTGGAGAATTTTTTGGGAAAAAAAAAATTCACGCAAGGAACTTGCAGGGGCCAAACTCGGAGTTTTTCAAACTATCCTAAAATATTAGTAATACAACTTGTGAAAATATCTGAAATCACATAGATGTCTATATCATGTAATGAAAAGTTGGTGGCCAAAGATCCAAACCCCTTGCGTAAATGAGGGAGTGGGGAAGAAAGAAACAAGAAAAGAAAGAGAACTTCTTTCCTCGAATTGTGCGTTGTTGGGAATGGAGTGTACAAGATAAAATTAAGCCCTAAAATTAAGGGAAAATAACGGTCAAATGACGTATTTTGATAATTAATATCTGTCAATGACATTTTCAGTATTAACAAATGTTCTCAGCATGTACTTGACAGATATTAATTATCAAAACACGTCCAGGGCCGTCATTTTCCCTAAAATTAATGTCCAAATGACTAATAACACTTGATGTGTCCTTTTCATGAAGAGATAATCGTGGATTAGCTCATACTTGGGGGCCTAATCCTTTATCATAATGAAATTGGACGTACTAATTAATGTTGCTTAATTATATAAAGCGATGATGTCTATACATTGTACTAATTTATAGTAATTGGGGTTAGTTGCTAGTAAGATATTTGGTATCCAAACAAAAGGGTAAGAATTGCACGATATGACGTGTGGAAAATAACACTTCAACACATACTTCATCTTCTTCTTTTTTTTATAACTCAAGTGTTCGAGTTAGCTTACGTGCACCTCGACTAATCCTTAAAGACCAATATCACCGCCCACTTACGGGTGTCCTAATTAAAATTTTGCTCTGTATGGACTGGCTCCAAATAAACTAATAACACCTGAGCCGATATAAGACTTTCGAAGGAAGTAAACGCCCAAGTTTCAAGCCTTTACCACTAGACCAACCAACCCCTTGGGGTTACACACTAACGTATTAACTATGGATTGCCTTATCCAAATTAAAAAAAATGGGTAACTTATTGAGGTACTGTGCTTTATTAATTAATAGCCTATTTTTACTTTAAAATTTGTTTGAAATAGGACACATCTTATTAAATTAGATACTCCAAAAGTTTTTCACCAGAAAGTAAACTCGATTTATATATAAGCAAAACATAGTACAATAACAGGAGACACTACCGGTCTCAAAATACAGTAATTAACAAAAGAAAATAAAATACTCTAAAAGTTAAGAAGGCAAACATACTACTACTAAACAAGCCTTTACGCTGTCACAAGTGCTAGACATGTGCTCCGCACATACTAAATACCGATTGAGATATTATATGCTCAAGTTAACTTGAGCATACTAGCGAATGCCTGTATCTAAAGGCACGTTGAAATGTAATATTGTCTCAGCTTGAATAAATTATTATCCGTTCTACATAACCGTTTTACGCGATAGTTGTAATCACCTCAAAGCGTCAGTTATCATTTTGATATATATTTTCCTATTTGATTTTTTTTAAAAGCAATATTTACATAGAAATACATTGACTAGAAAGTGAGTGTAGAGAGGTATGAATTTATTAAAAGAATATTCGATGTATCTCTTAAAACAGAAATGATCCGGTGGCTACAAAATTAAAAGCAATATCCGATCTTTGCACGTGTAAATGGTCACTTTCTCCAGTACCATCTTTACTTAAGTAGACTCTTAATCAGATTTTTAATCTTCTTTTACCAATTGTCTGTCATTTACTTTAATACAACTTGTACTATTTTCGTTCAATAACCTCGGCGGTCTATGTCCTATTCCTATATTAATCTCCTCAATATTTTAATGTCAGTTGTCATTGTTACTTATTGAGATTTATAAACATCTTTACTAATTGATTAAGGTTCCGGCCCGCTAAAATTTTTATTTTTTAAATTTCCTACTTATTTTTTTTTTCACAAGACAGGTCATTTTCTGGCTATACGTCACTTTTAACTTTAAAAATAACTAGTTATTTAGTTATTTTTCTTAGCAAGACGGGACCTAAGTTATTCTTTCTTTAGAGATCATTAGAGTTTGGGATCCCATCACTTGGTGTCCCAAAATTATGGAATAATTCCTCCTTGTCCATCGACCCTTGTTTTCGAATATCCGAATCTTTTTTTTTTTTAAAAACCTAAACCACAGTCACGACTTTCTTTGGTTTTGAGATTTTTATTTTTTTTGATGTAATGAATAGAAAGACATAGATGTAGTAAAGAAATTTACTCCACTTAGGAACGGTGCAGAAAATACTACTCCCTCCGTCTGGATTTAATAATCTTTTTTGAGAGTTCATACCACTTTTCAATCGATTATATCTTGTAATTTATAATAATGTTGTATGTAATTTTGAAAAGAAAATGATTTCGCCACTCCATTTTTTGTTAACGCCACTCCCCTACAAGTGTATTTTCAGTCTTTTGAAACATTATTTTATAGAATTAATTGAGATCTATCAAACAAGATCTATATTGGATATAAAATTCATTACTAATTTAAAGATATAACTCATTTTTTATCCGATTAGGATTGAACTAGGGACTATTAAATCCGGGCGGATGGAGTATTTTTTTTCTTTTCAAAACTAGTCAGAGAACAAAAAGTCTCCCTCAATCGAAAATGCCAACAAGGCAACCACAATCATTGTTTGTTTCTCACAATCAAATGGCCTGTTACCATCTCTCTCTCCTCTCTCTCTCCTCTCTCTCTCTTCATCCGCCTGTATCCAACCCAAGAATCTCCCTCCCAAGTCCCACCAAACCGCTCATAAATCTCGCATTCACTCTCCTCCTCCTCCTCTCGTAACCGATCTTTCTCCCTCCCTCCCCTATCAATAAATTTCTCTGCCAAAACAAAACTCCTCAATTCTATCAATTTCTCTCACTCCACACTCTTCTTCCAGTTTCTCTCTCCTCCCCAAAATCGCACCCATCCAAATTGCCTGCCTCAAATCACTACCTCTCCTCTCCTCTCCTCGTCTCCACTTATTAGTAATTTGTATCTACAGATAATTGTATTGTATATATAATATAGGCTTTAATAAGATGCTTTACTTATGAAATAAGTATGTGACAGACCGTATACATACGTAGGTGATGTTTGTTGGGAGATGCTTTACTTATGACCGAAAAAGTATACCTGTCTACTTGTAGATGATTTGTATGCATTTGCTGTTTGTATCTGAGTGTTCAATCTTGTTAGATCTTGGTCAATTTGTGGATAGATAGATTAGTTAGATGTTAGATCTGTTGGAGTTTTGCCGGAGGAAACGGATTCATGTAGCCAACCTCGATTGATTGATTGGTTGGAATTCAAGGCTCGATTTTGTTTAGCTTCTATGTACGCGGAGATTCTCCGGAACAGATTCATGTAGCCTGACCTAATTGATTGAAACTTAAGGCTCGGTTTGGTCTGGTCTGGTCTGGTCTGGAGTTTCGCGAAGGAGTTTGGAGAAAACAGATTCATCTAGTCGAGCCTAAGCCTAATTAATTGATTGGGACTTAAGTCTCGATTTGGTTTGGTCTTATCTGCTGGCAGTTTCGCGAAGGAGTAAATTGATTGGGACTTAAGTTTCGATTTGGTTCGGTTTTATCTTAGTGTCCGCCAAGAAGTTTGGATATGGAATTAAGTTATGGATTGAAATCGAGGTCGCTCATTGTAGTTCATGACAGTTTCGTCGCTTTGATTGTGAATTAAGGCTCGGTTTGGTTTGGTTTCATTTTGGTGGAGTTTTGAGAAGAAGTTTGGATATGAAATTAGGTTACGGATTGAAACCAAGGTCCCACCGTGTGGTTCAGGACAGCGAGGTCGCAGTGGTGGCAGAGGTGGAGGCGGAGATTGATGGATCGAAAGAGAGTAGTAGTATTAGTAGTTGTTGGGCGAATATGCCACAGGAATTGTTGAGGGAGGTGTTAGTGAGGATAGAGGCATCGGAGATTGGTTGGCCGTCCCGGAGGAGTGTGGTTGCCTGTGGTGGAGTGTGTAGGACTTGGAGGGAGATCATAAAGGAGCTTGTGACGACGCCCGAGGCATCGGGGAAATTCACTTTTCCGATATCGGTTAAGCAGGTTTGGTTCTTAATGCCCCCTTCGAATTTTCACTTGTTCTGGTGTGATAGTGTTGATTTTTTGGTATTTGATTTCTGGTTAATTTCGCTTCTTCTTCTTGGATATTCAATTGTTTAATTACTGTTTGTGTGTGGATGGATGTTGTTTGGTTGCAGTGTTGTGAATCTTGTGATACAATACACTTCTCAGAAAACAGTTTTCAGAAACAATAAAAACTCATGGTTTTTTTTTTTTTTTTCAGTGTATGAAACATCTTTTTGAATTTTTCTCGAAAGATGGTTTCTTAGTTCCTAAAAATTCTTCAGAAATGAGTTTTGAAAATTATCTACCAAACAAGGGACTTTCTTATGGTTTTTGCCGGAAAATGAAGTAGCAAATAGATTCTTAAAACTGCAACAGATAGGGATTGTTTATAGTGGGAGTGTTGAGTTTCGTATTTGATTTTATTGAATTTGACGACTTCATGAATTTTGAGCATATATTAGTGTGGCGTGTTACAACATGAAGTGCCAGCTTGGATGAACAAGTTATTGCCCCGAATTGTGTTTTCTAGGTCAAGATACATCTCTTGGGAACTTTTGAAATCCTAGTAGAAACAAAGTCCCCAAGTTTTGGGCTCGTGTTATCCTGCTTAAGGTTTGGGTACTTAATTAATACATTTAGGACAATTTGCATATTCATGTCAAGTATCAACTTTCAGGGACCATAAGATAGTTGTATGTACAGTTGGGACTTACGTGGCTCTCTCCGTTAATCTCAACTGCTGGTGCCCATGGATACCTCCTTCTCAGGATAATATGGATCGAATTGGAAACTACTGCATGTGTATCTGACTTGACAATAATGAGACATGGCAGAAAGCCTGAATCCCTTTGTAGTTTGACCTTCCAAAATTGACTCGCATTTCTCTCTTTGCCCTTTTTTGGGCCGTTGGGTGAAAAAGTGAAAGAACTCACTGAGTACCATAATTTTAGGATTTTATTTTATGTCTACATCTCAAGATTGGATACGTGTAGAGAGATTGCTCAAAGGTCCTTATCTATGACAAACGCTAGAACGACTCTTTCTGGGACTATCTTCAAGCTTGCATAATTTAGGAACAAAGTGATTGCGTATCTTTCTTTCTGTTGACTGCGTTTTATTTTCCTTCGAGGGCAGGAGCCATCCTGCCCATCCGATCTTGCCATTTCTGTTCCAACTCGTTAGTATGCATCGGTAATCATTGGATTCTACGCTCGTGTGTACTCATAATCACTTGCTATTTTTCTCAGCCTGGTCCTAGAGAGCCGCTCATCCAGTGTTTTATAAAGCGGAACCAGTCTACACAAACATATCACCTTTACCTTAATTTAACTCAAGGTAAGCATACCATCTTTCCCACTGGGCTCATGCACTTTCTCTTTCTAATGGGATTGTTTTCTTAGGCTTATCTGATTAACTTCTACTGCATCTTTTCCCGATCATTGAATGGAGCATTTGGAAGATAGAGGCCATATTTTGAAAAGGCTTCCATTCGAACCTTAAACATTTAATTGTTCAATCTTTTACCTCTGTTGCAGCATTGGCTGATAATGGGAAGTTTCTTCTTGCTGCTCGTAAGCTTAGGCGCCCCACTTGCACAGACTACAACATCTCTCTGCGTCCCGGTGATATGTCAAAGGGTAGTAGCAACTATATAGGGAGATTAAGGTAAATCTAATTGCCATATTTCCTGGTAATCTACTTTTTACGTAGGTTCCAGTTCCACTAATACAAATTAATTTCACTCTTGGCAAGATCAAATTTCCTGGGAACCAAGTTCATAATATATGATGGCCTGCCACCTCATGCTGGAGTCAAAATGATGAAAAGCTGTTCAACTAGTTGTGTGGGCTCAAAACAAGTTTCCCCCAGAATTCCTGCTGGCAACTATCCAATTGCCCACATCTCATATGAGTTGAATGTGTTGGGTTCCAGGTAAAAGAAACGCTTATGTGATTGTTGTAGGTTTCGTGCTAGGGCTATCAATAATCTGTGACTCAAACCGAGTGTTATGTCAAGGTTTAGTCACGAGTAAGAATTGACTTATATATGAAAGAAGAAAATTCGATGATGGGGTGTTCCTTGTTCCTTTTCATTCTTTTCTTGTTGATCACTGGAGTGAAAATTTGTGTTCGGTGATGTGTTGTTTGGCGTTACTTACAATATTTTCATGGAAGTAGATTTGATATAATTTTGCTTCTCTATTTGGACGAACAGGGGTCCTAGAAGATTGAACTGTACCATGGATGCCATTCCGGCTTCTGCCATAGAACCTGGAGGTGTGGCTCCCACACAAACAGACTTCCCTCTTAGCAAAGTAGATTCCTTACCATCAGTCCCATTTTTCCCATCAAAATCAAGCAGACTGGAGAAATTTCTCTCGCTACCTTCAACTGATCAGAGACGTGGTGCCCTTGTTTTGAAAAACAAGGCTCCTAGGTGGCATGAGCAGCTCCAGTGCTGGTGCTTGAATTTTCATGGACGGGTAACAGTTGCCTCTGTGAAAAACTTTCAGCTGGTGGCTTCGGCGGAGAACGGACAGGCGGGCCCAGAACATGAGAAGGTCATCCTCCAGTTTGGGAAAGTTGGGAAAGATGTGTTCACCATGGATTACCGGTACCCGCTCTCTGCATTTCAGGCATTTGCTATCTGTCTTAGCAGCTTCGACACCAAGATAGCTTGTGAATGACGAACTGACAGGTCTGGATCAGATTGCTCCATCTATACACGTACAAAAAAACTACACTGTTGAGCTTTTTCACATGCTTATCATTGAACCTATATGTGTCGGGTCAATTAGCTTGTAGTTGCTTGTAAGCAGCTGAAATTCACATAATTAACATGCCACACAACTAAGCATGAAAAGAAAAAAAGATGACTAGGCACAAGCGATTTACGTGTTTCGGCAAAGAACCTGTCTAAATCTACGAGAAAGGGATCCGCGAATCTCTCTTGCAACTTTGAAGCACTCACTTGGAAGGACCAACAATCCTAAGAGACTCTAGGTGTCAACTTATGTTATTATACACCGGCAACTTATGCTGCTACTAAGTGAGTGTGTGGGAATTACCGAATGCTATGTTACTAACCTCCTTTTCTTTTGCTGTGGAGCAGCTAAACCCTTTTTGTCGTATGGTGGAATCAAAAGCGATTCTTTTGCGATTCAAAAGAGATTTAGTGTTCGTTTATGGTTGATTGTCACTCAATTGGGAGTTGTTATGCGCAAAGAAGCCGCGCTACCTTGTCAATGATGTCGTTGGTTTTGTGTGTATCTTCTATGAGCTCAGTTGCTGAGAAGGCAGAAGAAGATTGGACGAGAAAGAATGCCCAAAATAATCCAATAATTGTCTGTATATATTGCCTTTGTTTATCTTCTTTTTGTTTTTGTTAAGTAAAACTCTTAGTGTTTTTACTGGATATGTGTTTTGTTTGTATATTTTTGCTATGTTTATCGCTCTATGATTATTGTTTTTTTTTATTTTTTATTTCCCCTCTGGAAATGTGTTTCAATGTGTTTCAATGTTCTTGTGGAATCAATATTTCTATTGGGTTTTGAAACTGTGCACGGTTTTGTGAACTTATCTTTACTGTCAAATTTCGTCCCAATTTTAGGGTTAGTCCAAAATTATCAATGAACTGGTAAATTAATCGGACCGAACCTTGTAGTCTCGTCTGGACCAACAGTAGATCGGTCTGGTCCCAATCCACTTTAGCCAGACCTGGGGTCCATGGTGTAATGAGTTTAAGTGGTTGTTAGGCTGTGAAAATGCTGCTCGAACCGGACCCGGATGTGCGGTTTTGGTCTGGACCAAGTGGTTATCCCGGTTCAAAATTTAATGGAATAATGGCTCGCGGTCCAGTTAGTGGCTTTCAGGTTGTGGATTGTGGTTTGAACACAACGGAATAACCATGCGGTACTGTTGGTATTTTTAGCGTGTGAACCACTGTTCAAACCAAATCCCAGTTCAATGGTGCGGTTCACTTCAGCCAATGCAATATCA
Organism: Rhododendron ferrugineum; assembly: GCA_025642025.1. Classification (NCBI taxonomy): domain Eukaryota; kingdom Viridiplantae; phylum Streptophyta; class Magnoliopsida; order Ericales; family Ericaceae; genus Rhododendron; species Rhododendron ferrugineum. The sequence goes on from JAOTQK010000019.1 coordinate 26,716,509, forward strand.
GTAAAGCTCCGGTTTGAACTCTAACAAATTTCATAAAATTAAGGGCAAATGTCATTTATACCCCTGTAATTTGAGCCATGTGCGGATACACCCCCTTCACGTTCACTTTAATTTGTTGCATTCGCACCACCTGTGCTTTGTAAAAAATTGCATTTGTACCCAATTCCGTCCTTGTTAACAGAGGTATACCTCACACACCTTTTGAATCTAACCAATATATTACAAATTTAATCTGAACTGTTCATAATATAGTAATCAAAGAGTAGAGCATCTCTGTAAGAAAATTATGTCGATCAAACAACAATAACGGGGAACATCATTCTTATTAAAACGAGAAAGGTAAATGTGAAAATTTACTTCATAATTAATTCTATTCGACTACAAGTGTTTCAATTTTTCGATCGACTTAAATTTTGGTACAGATGTAATACTCGTCAAGGTCTACAATATCAAGGGTTCAGATTCAATTTTTGGTACACGGGATGGATTAGTTAGATTCAAGAAAGAAGAAGAATTAAGAAAGAAATTGGACTTTTCATCATTTCCGTTAGTGAATTTTGTATTAGTTTTGTTAATTGGGTGTGTCTACACAAATCCACAACGCACAGGGGGTTATGTGCAAAAATTGAACTTGAGGGGGTGTGGCCACGCATGGTTCAAACCAAAGAGGGTATAAGTGAAGTTTGCCCTTATTTTTATGAAATTTGTTAGAGTTCAACATTGTTTTTCTTACAAATTAAGTTGGGAATCTAACCCGTTCCGCTAACTTAAATAAGTACTACTTATTTTTTTGAATTAAAGAAGATGTATTGTGAGAGAATGACTTGTTTCGTAAAGCGAAAAATAACTTTAGCGGAACGAGGCGATTACTAGGAAAAGGGTTTCTATATTCGGGTTTGGAATGTGAGAAATTTTCCAGTGCCGAGTGGGTACCACATGGTGCTCGCTCGGTGCATCCGGGCCATCCATTTCGATTTTGGATGGCTCGAATTTTGAGAGAGAAAGAGGAGAGAGAGAATGTGGGGGTGAGAAGAGAAGAGCGAGAGTGTTTCAATCTGGACCTTCCAATACTCTTTTGGACGGCTCAGATGTGCCCGCTCAGGCACCACGTCAACCGGGTGACGTGGTAACCACCCGTCACTGAAAAATTTCTCTGGAATGTGATTTCAATTTGGATAGAAGTCGTCAAGAAATTGTTTCCTATTCCATCATGTTCCGAGTGTAATTAATATAATTGTGAGGATTCTGTGTGACGGAATAATTCTAATCCTAAAAGATTTCCAAAAAATACTTACAAAAGCTATCTATATCAATCACAATTCGTTGAGTGATGGCTCATATAAATAGACAGATATAGAACTTACTTATACGCAGCATGGGTATTCTTCTCCCTCTCTCTCTCTACTTCCATTCTTAGAGGAATTTGTAAATATTTTCCCACATGGTGAAGCAACTAATCAAGGACGAAAAAGCCCGAAACTTGACGTACAAGAAAAGAATGATTTCCATCAAGAAGAAGACCACGGAGCTGGCGACCCTGTGTGGAATCAAAGTATGCGCCATTGTTTTCGGCCCCGACGGGGAGATCGATTCGTGGCCGGAGAACCCAGCCGACGCGAGAGCCATGATCGGCGTGTACAAAGACATGTACTCGAGGACCCTCAAGAGTACCGAAGCTATTACGGAAACAGAGGCTCGAACGGATGAGAATTCGGACGATGAGAAGATTGCGAATTTGGAGAGGGAAATCACCGACGCGAAGAGGGAGAATTGGAGAAAGATTATGAGGTTGATGGAGGCCATGAATCACGCATTGAGCGATCGAATAGAGTTTTTGAAGGCGGTGGACGACGAACGCCGGAGTAAAACAGGGGAAAAGAAAGCTGATTCTTTTGGGAAAGACATTAATGGTGAGGAATTACCAATTGTTGTAAATTCTGAAATTTTGGTGGGTTACAGAAGCCTTTTTGGATCTGTTTTGGTGGGTCTGTTGCTGAACGTTGGAGGAAAATCAAATTCTTTTAGACAGTAGAGAGATACTAAATTTGAGTAAGATTGTGGTTGAATCAGCTCATGTTTGGTACAAACTTTTTCCTTATTATTTCAATTCAATTCGTTTTTTTGTGTAATTTTTTTTTGGTTCTTTTGCACTTGGGAGCCGGGTTTTTTTCAATGAACATCGAGGCGTTTATACTGATCAATGGGTTTTTTGTTGTTGTTGTTGTTGTTGCGTAATTGTACGAACTTTTTCACATGGAATGAGCCTTCTGTATTTCACTGAGCAGGAGCACCAAACAGTATAAACACTCGCGCAAACAATTAAAAGTGGGGTTTTTTTTGTTGTTGTATTTTTTTGTGTAATTGTACGAACTTTTTCACATGGAGTGAGAGCCTTCTGTATTTGTCTGACTGAGCAGGAGCACCAAACAGTATAAACACTTGCGCAAACGATTAAAAGTGTTAGTGCAAGTGTGTGCGGCTGTAATAAAATTAGGTTGTTTACATATGATCCAGGAAACAACAGGCAATGTTAAAGTTTATAGAACACGCTTCGCAATCCGGATTGTCGATCGGAAGGAACAACTGCTCTGGCACAATCTGATTTCGTGGATAGGATTCTCCAAATACAGAAGTGATGAAGCAAGAATTGTGGCTATTCCTCTTTCTTTTGGCGGAGAAAAAAAGGCGCAAATCCCATGTGGTGAATAACATTAGAAAGGACCTGGCCCCGGACCTCCGGGTGGTCCGCCTGGTCCCGGACCTCCGGGTGGTCCGCCTGGTCCCGGACCTCCGGGTGGACCACCTGGAGGTCCAAAGGGAATGGGAAGCGGACCGGGTCCTAGCGGCCCAGGTGGACCTGGAGGTCCAAAGGGAATGGGAAGTGGGCCGGGTCCTGGAGGCCCGGGTGGACCACCTGGAGGTCCAAAGGGAATGGGAAGTGGACCAGGTCCTGGCGGGCCACCGGGAGGCCCGGGTGGCCCAGGAGGACCACCAAAGCAATCTTGCAGCAGCCAACAACAGCATAAGGCGTAGAAGCTGCAATGACAAAAAAAAGAGAGGAAAGAAGTGAAACAAGTATAGTAGTTAGTTGTAATGAACATATACTAGTATATCACTGCATTCAAACAATTCAATTTTTACTTCAATTGTTTGTCTTTCCAAGTTCATGTATTGAAGATGAATTTAAATTAATGGCCTAAGTGCCCGTTTGTTTGATCGGATTATATACTTAACGACGACATAACCAATAGTATTTGGTTAATAGTACTTTTCTGGCATGGATTAAACACCTATCGAATATATATTCTTACAAAGTGTGAGTGATAATTTAATTACTTTGAGGGTATGGTATTGTATTGTACTATTATCAAAACCGTTACTCTTGATCCGGGACCGTTATATCCTATGAAATTATATATCTTTTCACTAGTCCCGTGAGATGAACATTCCTAACTAAACCAAAATCACAGAAGTTTGGTAACTCACCAGGAAGATATGGAAGTGCACAAGTCATTAAAAAAGCCACCAATAAAGCCTCCTGGTACTGGGAACGGACCGGGTGGCCCTCCCGGGCTAGGAGGACCCCAACCAGGTCCAGGCCCAGGACCACCTGGTCCGGGTGGCCTCATTTAACCCTCCAAAATAGCTGCAGAAACCTGAGGAAATTGCAAGACAGAACTCCCCGGGAAGCAAACAGTATGTGTGTGTATGAGAGAGAGAGAGAGAGAGAGAGAGAGGTTTGGGTAAATTCTGTGGCATTGGAGTTGGAATTGGACCTAACAATATATAGAGAGCTTTTCAGGCATGGTTTGTTAAAGTGATGATGTTAAAGACCCCTACAGCAGCCTGCTGGTATAGTGTCTGAACATTTGCAAAAGTGAAAAAGACAGTACTCCGTTATTTCTACAAGGTTCCAGACCCTATCCAAAATTCCAATCTGCCTTTCAGACCCTGCATATATTATTTCTACAAGGTTCCAGACCTATCCAAAATTCCAATCTGCCTTTCAGACCCTGCATATATAAAACTACCCTTCGCAACCTACCCTTCTTTCTCCAAGACCCTGTACGTTCTACAATTCTGTCTGTATATACCGGTACGTTCTTGTATATTTCGACTACAAGATCGCACGATGCATGAAACAGCTCTCACGTGATTCAATGGTCGAAAATACGCAAAACCACGTACGGGTACATACAAATTTGGATTCAGGAGCTCTCTTAAAATAGAAGGATGCAAATTAAAGACTAATAAAAACACTGGAAAGTTTAATTGATTATCAAATTCCTGTTGGCTGTTGCACGAGTCGTCATGCAATGCATTTGACTAGTAGAAATGACATTTTCGCTTCTTTACTTACCTGCGCGCATGCACGTTTGTTAGATGAAAGAGCTAGGACCCAAATCATCTCTTTTTTCTCCTACAAAGGAGAAATTTTTCACTGCCGAGCGGGTATATCCCACATGGTGCCCGCTCGGCAGTCCCGAGCTGTCCGATGCACTTTTGGACCGCTTAGATTAAAACATTCCCTCTCCGCTCACCCCTCCTCTTTCTCTCTCCAAAACTGAGCCGTTCAAAATCGCATCGGACTGCTCGGATGTTCCGAGCGGGCACCACGTGGTACCCACTCGGCACTGAAAAATTTCTCCCTAAAAAGTACTTGACACAGTTGTACCCTGTTGGGCGGAGGTATTAAGGCCCAAATAAAACAAAGCTTCCAAATTTTTTGACCTTTTGATTAGTCGTCGTGAAGAATTGAAAAAGTAAATTTTTTGGCTTTTACCCAAATTTTTTGGAAAAAAAACCACTCTTTAGTAAAATAAAATTACTTTTCCAATTTGTCTTTGATGAGACGAATTGGAAAATCAGAAAGGCGTGAAACTATAACAAACGTGAAAAAAATTCAAATAAAGACTAAACTAAAAGTTATAGAAAAAGTTAAGTGGAATAGAGAATTTGTTGAGTGCGAAATAGAGAGATGTTTGACGTTAAATTTTTTCCCATTATGACTGGCCTCCGAGATTTTTAATTCTAGTTCCGCCATTGCAGGCATGCTGAACCACTTTAACGCTTTCTGGAGAGAGGGTGTAGTGGTATGGTAGAATTCATTCTCTCTAGAGAGTGTGTCCTTTGGCAAAAATTATTCAATACTCCCGGAGTATATGAACAGTATACTCCATCCTCTCACATACCATGTGGGACCCATACGGAGGGATACATGTGAAACCCACATGTGTTGTGTGTTGTGAAAGGAGAGAGTATACTGTTCATATACTTCAGGAGTATTGAATAATTACTCATCCTTTAGTTGTAGTAGAACTTTGTTTTGGCCAACGAAAATTCTAACTCCACACCCATTTATACACACTTGCACACCCATACTCACAATAGAGGTGAGTCCCACACACACTGGGTGTGTAGTGTGTGCGGACTCCATCTCTATTGTGAATATGAGTGTGTGATTGGGTGTAGAGATAGAATGGTTGTTTTGCCAAATGGCAGCAAAAGAGTGGGTTTGGAGTGCGAGGGAATAAACATTTCTCAGACTTACGAACAAAGAAACATCGGACGAAAAGGAAGTTTCTTTTTTTTATTTTCTCCACTACCAAAAGTTGAAGCAATCCCACCCCCACTACCAAAGAAATCTTCCAAATTCTCTTCTTCTCACTCTACTCCCCTCCCTCTGTATTCCTTCTGCTCTCACTCTCTCTCTCTCTCTCTCTCTCTCATGTAATAAGTGTTCTCTCTCTCTCTCTCTCTCTCTCTCTCATGTAATAAGTGTTCTTGCTTCAGTTACGCTACGTTCCGTCCGATCTTCAGCATCAACAAAAAAAAAAGCAACATTTTAGGTGAATATTCCTAGCACCGATCTCTTCCACTACATTCTTTTCCCCCTCTCATTGATTCGTATTAATAACTGTATCCCGTAGATGATTTTCTAGAAAATTTGGATCAAATCAAAAAAACTTAAAAGCTATGGGATGGAGAGATCGCTCGCATACATACATAGGCGGATCCGCTCGCTAACACCTATTTTGACACCTTTTGTTTTTAGAGTCCCGGCAAATGATCGGATTCACTCGGTATGTTTCAAAACATGTTTTTAGGAGCTCTCGTAAAAAATCAGTTTATCAGGTGTTCTTAGAGTTATACACTATGTATAATTATATAAACTTGAAGGACCAAATTCAAACTATGTATAATTATATAAACTTGAAGGACCAAATTCAAACAAATCAGGAATCTCAAGGAAGAGAAGAAGAAGAAAAAAACGAATGAACCTAAGGACCACATTGAAACCTATTTATAACCAACCGTACCGCCACGTAGGCGGTGCGGTGGGCATAGACTTTCTGCGAGTTTCTGTTATAACAATAGGGACTATAATACTAGTAGATATAAGCGTACTAATCATTACGTAGCAAGTCCTTCTTGCTCTTCAATGCTTGGACTATATTAGAAACTGCTACACTCAAAATCTGAACACATTTTACAAATTTCATCCGTCCTTATGTCAAGTAATTTTTACGTAATTTCACAGTTCTCATAATTGTTTTCATTCTCATTGTTGTGCTTGGTTTTGATTGTCGCCAGAAAACGTACCCGAGATGTCATGGTTTCTGGCAACTTTGCGACGTATTATAGGTCTTGATGATAATCAAGAAGAAGGAACTCGGCTTAGAAATAGTAATCGCGGTAACAGTCCTTATTATGACACTCCTTCTAGAGGCTATGTTCCTCCTACAACCACCACCTCCACCAATGCCACGACTTATGGCCAGACACGGGAACCATCCGGTGCCTATAGAACTACCCCATCCGGTGCCTATGGAACTACCCCATCCGGTGCCTATAGAACTACCTCATCCGGTGCCTATGGAACTACCCCATCCAGTGCCTATAGGACTACCCCATCTTTAACCAAGTCGCTTGCTTCTTCCGCAAAGACATTGCCATCTGTGTCCTCTCAACCATCACCATCCTTAACCAAGTCGCTTGCTTCTTCCGCAAAGACATTGCCATCTGTGTCCTCTCAACCATCACCATCTTTAACCAAGTCGCTTGCTTCTTCTGCAAAGACATTGCCATCTGTGTCCTCTCAACCATCACCATCTTTAACCAAGTCGCTTGCTTCTTCCGCAAAGACATTGCCATCTGTGTCCATACCACCTCCACCACCAGTTTCATCATTGTCTTTGTTTTCTTTTGGGACACCTCCGTCATCCCCCAAACCCTGTCGACCTTCCACTAAGCCATTTTTGTCTCTGGCTCCATCTAATCCAACAAATCCAAATTCAAAAACCGCTTATATTTGGGTTGAGAAAGATGAATCTCCTATTTATGCCATTCCTGAGGATTTCAAAGATTTGATCAAGAACGATGTTGTGCCTAGAATTCTCAAAAGGCCTTTGTCCCCATCAACATACAAGGATTACTTTGAAGCCCTGCTTTATGCCGAGGATTTCTACCTTGAGGTACGTACTAGTTAATGAAATATTTT
>JAOTQK010000019.1:26747886-26762342 GCA_025642025.1 Rhododendron ferrugineum
AATCCCATCATCTAATCCCATCCCAAACAAACATACTCATTATCAATCCCTTCTCATTAACAATCCCATCTCATTACTAATCCCAATCCTAATCCCATCTCCTTACGAATCCCATCCATCTATCACTATTATCAAACGGGGCCTAAAAGTTCCACACAGACTGCTAATAAGGAAACAACTATTATGAAAACATGATCCATCTGCTCAAATTTCTGGGTCCTAAAGCAAAAAAAGAAAGAAATTGTGAAATTTCGTAGCTAAATCATGCAAGAACGTCCCAGAATAAAGCAGATTATCTGACGTACATCAAGATTGGTTTGCAGCTCAGCATTGGCTTCCGGAGCAGGGAAAGCCCTTGCAGTTCGATCTCGTGTCCTAGTTTTCTTCACCCCATCAGCATGGGCTTTACCAGCAGCTCTCAGTCTACCATCAAGAAGCTCATTTTAGCTCAGTTAGAAAAATAACAAATAAGAAATGAAAGATTAATTGTTCAACCTCGTCTTAGCTATGAAAATAGAAGACATTGTCATTAAATTCTGCCATATCAAGATTTACAGTTAAATTTAAGTGGCCTACAAACCTTCTAGATTCTTCATCCCGCAGTTTAGCATCCATCTCCTTGCTGGGAGGATATTTTGGAAGGCTTGACGGATCACAAGCATACGGTTTGGTTGTGAAGAACTGTCAAAAAGACAGAACCATTTACAGTAAGAAAAAAGATAAACGTATTGGGTGAGGATTAACACAGAAAATGAAACGCATCATTCAAAGCAAACAACAACAATAACAGAACCATGTAGTCCCCAATCATTGGCGGTATGGGCAAACAGATTCCTAATAAAGAACTTGACAAACTACTTCCTCGTTAAAATGCACGATGTACTTGCAAGTACCTCCATTGCTAAATGACAGAGGTTAATCCAACCTTATCCATACTAACAGGTCAGGAAGATGATAAAATGGACAAAGTAAATCAATGAACTGTTCAGAAGGAATTAAATTGTATGAAGACCAAAAATTGGGCATAATTATTATTTTTTGATAAAACCAATAAGCCCAATAATGTGTTTAAAGCCCTTTCACAGCAGAAAGTCAAAACCACATCAAATCCGCAGCCCAGCTTAATCTTGAAATGACGAGAAGTGTTTGTCTTCCACTAGAAAAAATCCAAATGTTTTCCTACAAAGCTTCTCATAGTAGGAAGCGTTCCATTTATTGGTGTCGAGAAGTTATCAGCTGAGGTAGCATAGCACGTAAATGTACTATAACTTCAAGCATAAACACACTCTTATTGCAACTCTAAAGTCCATTCTTATCAATTAAGAGGCTCCCTACTGATAAAAGTACCAATTAGGAGTCCCACAACCCCTGGTTAAGGGTACAGATCTTTTTGAACCCATGCTTGCTTCATTATGCAAGTGAAGCGGTAGCTTTTTAAACTTTCTGTAATCACTCTACAGGAAGCATACTACTTGTGCATACACAAGCTAATAGGTAGCAGAGATACAACAAAAGCCAAGTAAAAGCCTAAAAGGTATTAGTTTCTACCTGAAAGAAATAATGCAAGTATTATCAAATTGATTAAAGAAGGATTCTGCATTAAATGCATAGTTCTGACAAATAATGAAGCAAATAACTGACCCATGTTTATTCATGGAATTTCCTTGGAGTGCCTAAAAGCATCAACTCTAAAGGAAAAACCTAAAACTGAACATATTCTTGATTTGACCATCAAGTGCACTCAATAACGAATAATATTTACCACTTAATCTGAAAATGGAATAAAATAGGTCTACGCGAGATAGAGCAAGTAAGCCAAGAGAGGAAGATTCTCTGTTCTTAGAATTATAAACTCACTTCACTCCTCAATGCAGCTGTAGCGGTTTGACGTTCAGCAGGGTCTATTGCGAGAAGAGTCTCAATCAATGGCAGTGATGAAGGTGGAAAATCTTTAAAAGTCTCTGCTATGCATCTTTTGTATGATTGTTGGGGCTTAAATATGGTTGCATGAGGCAGCTTTGACTTTTTCCAGTATTCTTCAGAAGGAGAGCCACATAGCTTGAATATTTTATGTAGTTGCTCCACCTAAGTGAAATAGACAACGTGAATTGGTTGCCAGGAGAACAATAGCAGGACCCATAAAACCAACAATCCTCTTTTTTCAAAAATTACCAACTAAACAAAGCATATAATAATATCTTACAACCACGGGGTGGTTCTTGTTCAACTAACATGAGATTGGTCTCCATTATTAATCAGCTGCTTGAGCATACCCACATCCAGAAAAAAAAAAAAAAAACGAAGAAAGAAAGAAAAAAAAAAAGCAGCAAATATTTTAATTTGAGAGAAGCAACAAGATCAAAAACTGATGAGGTTCACAATGTGAAACTAAACGTAACAAGAAGCACAGGCATCGAGACAATTTCAACATAGTAAAGAAAAGGAAAAACAATTCCTAATCAGGAAAGGGTAAGTTGCAGATCAATAATGCTTACGAGCATGTTTTCGGTAGTCCTATTGTTTCTCTGTTCTATCAAATACTATAAATTGATGCAGGGCAAGGGTAAGTTGTAGTTCCATAGCAGCACAATAAAGACGACATAACATCATAAATGCGTTTCACCATGAGCTTGTTTGCAATAAAACTAATGGAGCTGAGGCATATCCAAGATGAAACCATTAGCCTCACCCGACTACTCAAAATGACTTCCATTCTGTCAACTAGTTCATACATTTATATCCGGAATTTGAATAAGTAATGAATCAGAACAAAACTAAGAAGGCATGAATCAATTCAGTACACTATCAAGCAGCTCAATCTTTGAAAAACATAAATGGTGAACTTGTATTACTTGCAGAGTAAAGCACAAAATTTTGAGTTACCTCTGTTCGACCAGGCATAATGGGCTTTCCGGCCAGAAGCTCGGCAAGAATGCAACCAGCACTCCAGAGGTCCACACCTACACCATAGTCGGTGGCCCCGAGAAGAAGTTCTGGTGGCCTATACCATAGAGTAACTACCCGACTAGTCATTGGCTGTTTATGATTAGGGTCGAAAAATGAGGCCAATCCAAAATCAGCAATCTTAAGTACCCCTCCATTATCAATAAGAAGATTTGAACCCTTAATATCACGATGCAACACATGTCGTTTGTGACAATGTTCAAGCCCTGATAATAGCTGATCCATGTAACACTTGACCTATCACATTTGCACACACACCATAAGAATACAACCATTTTCATAACCAGTAGTACAAATTCAACCTTCAATAACTAGCAAGAAAACAGATAGAAGCTAACCTGAGCTTCTGTGAACTTGATTCCTGGGCTCGCAGCTAGTCCAGCCAAATCATGCTCCATATATTCAAACACAAGATATAAACTACAAGACATCCTTGATGTCACTAAACCTTGCAACTTCACAACATTGGGGTGATCCAACCGACGCAGAATCAAAATCTCTCTAGCCATGAATTTTACGCTCTCAGGCTCCAAATTATCGAATCGAACCTTTTTCAGGGCAACGATTTTTCCCGTCATAGTATCCCTAGCTTTGTACACATTGCTATACGTACCTTGACCAATCTAATCACAAAATATCGATTATATGTAACCAAGAGTAACATAATTAACTTTACAAGCATATAGTAATTGAAAAAACTAATTTACCAAAAACTTACCTTGTCTATTTTCTCGAAAGTGTCAGCTCGACGAGGGGTCCACCCATTAATAGCCTCACCCGCGACAGCAGAGAGCCACGACGGCCACCCAGCCGCCACTTGCTCGCCGTGCACGTGCTTTGGTGGGTTACCCAACCTTGGATTAGGCCTTGGCCTCCTTCTCTCCCCCCTTGGCCTTGCACTCCCATCCTTCTCATCCCCACCATTCTGAACCTCACTTCCTCCTTCCTCAGCTTTTGCAAACCTAACTTTCTCTCTCCTCCCTGATGGCACTGCCAAATCCCTCTTCTCCCTCTCTACCACTACAACGTCTGAGCTAGGCGGACCGGGCGACGAAATCTCTCTCCCAAACACACAACCCATCTCTCACCCACCTCCAAACCCTAACCCTAACCCTCATTTCTCATCACATTCCGCGATCTCCGCCGTCATTCACGCAAACCCAGATCACATTAAAAATCCTAACAGCATAAATCTTCACTGAAACGCTTCTCTCACCCACTCCCAAACCCTAATCCTAACCCTAAACCTCATTCCTCAATACACTCCGTCATTCACGAAAACCGAGATCAAGATAACAGCACAAATCTTCAACAAGACGCTCAATCTAAACGATGGTGTTTGTTTGAGACAACGAATATACACTAGTTCAAGAACCCACCTGGCTTTTTGCCTAGGAAAGTACAAGCAGCAATGATTCCTGGGCTAGCCCCACAAATTTATTTGGCAGTCAAAAAAATGAGCTGAAAAGATGGTACACAGTGAAATAAATCAAAGCATTATTATGCTTTATCAGATATTAAAGTGGGAAAGTTGAATTCCACTAGAGGAAAAATGATTAATCCTCAATTACTGAAAGTGGGTCGAAGATTTGCATGCAGTGTGGAGAGAGAGAGAGAGAGAGTTGTGATTGGTTTTCCACACTACTTTCCCTTTCTGTATCTATCTGTAACAGGATATGAATGTAAACAAACGTACACGGTTTTGACTCTAGAGTGGAAAGTTGAGAGAGAGAGAACGAGAACACCCGCAAGTCAAAAACAGTCCATCACTCGCTTTCTTCCACCCACGCCTTCTCTCTCTACTGTGAAGTGCGCTCTCTCCCTCTCTCTCTCTCTCTGCATAATTTGGAGCAATTCATTTCTACAAAATGATTTTGTTTTTATAAAACCCATAAAATAGGAGTAATTACTCACGTAGATCATAATATCCGGAGGGAATTTACTACTATTAAATTCTATGAGCACCGTCCCACGGTGCTTGATGGTCTTTTCTCACGACACATTTTTATACGGTTACATGAGAGTACTTCAAGAGTATTGAATAATTAAACCAATACAAATACAAAGAGGTGACAAAATGTTGAATAATGTTGGAGGCTTCAGATTCTCTCCCGTCTCCTCTCGGGACTGAAAGGTCCATCCGGGACTTTGTGAATTTTTTAATGTTAATTTTGATAATTGGAGTCGATCATTTTTTCTAACTCGTAGAAAATATCAATCACTCTAAAACTTGTTGAGCGGGTGTCGATCAATACCTAATTGTGATATATTTATTTTAAGATAAAAGAGTTTCGATTCTATGTGCTAATGTATTCTTTGTTTTGGAAGATAAACATGTTTTAAAATTATTGATTGATGTCCCGATCAACATAAATTTAGATGGTTTTGGGAGCCTGAAGACAATAATCTTGGCGAATTATTGAGTAGGCTATCTGCTTTGGACGCGGGGCGTTGCTGTCCCCTTAGGGGCAGTAGCAGGCGGCTGTGCCCGAATTCTAGGCTCACTTCGGTCTCGTTCCGATGATCGGGAAGTATTCACTTCGTAGAGCTCGTCGAGTAAAACAAATATGCCTAAAATCAGCTTAATTAGATATCATTAAGTGCCTGATCAGAACCTTTTTATCTTGAAAAGAATGGATCCGAAACACTGGATCAAATCCACTGTAACCCATGGACCAAAAGTTATATGGGTTCCGATCAAGCACTTAATGATATCCAATTAAGCTGATTTTTTGCACAGTTGTTCTACTCGACGAGCTCTACGAAATGAACGCTTCCGATCATCGGAGCGAGACCGGAGTGAGCCCAAAATTTGGGCACAGCTGCGCTCTGGTGCCCCTAGGGGACAACAGCGCCCCTGCTTCCATCTGCTTTGTCTTCTATGAAGTAGTAGTAGTAACAATAAATAGGATAAAATTAATTGAATATGTTTTTTAATAAAATCATTGGAATATTAAATAAGTATATCACTTCAATACACCTACGTGTTTTGTTTTCTACTAAGCTAACGTAAATACAAAAATCTTTAATTAAATTTAATTAAAACATCTTCCAAAGAACTGTAATTATCAACCACTCCAATTTTGAGATTCGGGCTGACCACTTTCTTAATTTAAAATATTTTTGTTGGGATTTGCTATTAATCATCTCGAGATAGATAATTTTGTTTATTAAAAATATATCATGTTTCTAGACTTCTTGGGTATACAATCCAAGGGGACAAACCACAATTAAATAAAGAAGTGTTTTATTACTTCTTTTGTGACAAATTCTCCTACTATTGACCACACAAGAATTTTTTACATTCATCCATTGCTACGAATCTTTGTAAAATTTATGCTTCACATTTGAAATTAAAATTGCAGAGAATTATTCTGTCAATTTTAAGAAGTGGAGCTCTGCTGGAGATTTGACTCCGTCGTTGGACATGCTATAAGGCGTCAATTTTTTAGCTGACTTTTGACGCTGCCATCTCATATTGAATTTGACATATGAAAAGGTAGCATGCAAAATCGTTTTCTTTGATTACTTTAGGCATTGGAACTAATACTCTTGTCCAAAGTTGAAAAAGTATAAGAGAGAAAAGATTGAGTGCATGTATCTATCCAAATCCTATAACCTTTTGCAGAAATGTCAAATTTTAACACGTCGAATTGCCACATCAGCTTTCAAATAAATTGAACATCCCTGGACTATCTGCCATTGCAAGTTGCATCACTTTCCTCTATTTTCCTCATATTGATTGTTAGAAACTTAGAATAATTTGCGATAATTATTCAATGTTTTGCAAATATGATTGCACAAGAAGGATATATATCCCTCCAAAAAAATGAAAATTATGAGAGAGTCTAATTCATATAATGCCAAAGTTTGATTCCAAAGCAATGACTTGACGGATTGTAGAGGTGGTTTATTTTTTGTGATGATTCAGAAATATTGACATCTATTTTTGCTTTAAAAAAAAAACCCCCTAAATCTCCAAAGGCAGCCCACAAACACCCATAAATATATGTAGACAATGTTTTTTTTCTCGGCAAAAGAAATTTATTAAATCTTTGAAAATAAGTACAAAAGATTAAACGGACCGATGACACAACAACATAAGCCACCCGAGACTCAAAAATAAGGAAGGCGAGACACCAACCAAAATAACAAAGACCGAAGGAAAAGAAAAACATCTCCAACCCCCAAAACCCAACAACAAAAAAACAAATATGCCGACGCAGTCGGGGTTGTTAAGGTAGGTGAGCACCCATTGCCAATCTCTTTCATTGATGCAAGATGCTTGAAAGTGGATTAGATGGAGGAGCACCCAAATTAATCATATATTAGAGATCAATTAGGAGAGGCAGATGACTTATATGACCACTAGTAGGCTTGTAATTTGGAGTGGTTAAGCTAAGATTAGATGGAGTAAACTATGTTGAGAAATGAATTAGGAGTACAATTTGTTTCCTTAATCTTGAGAAATTTTTCAGTGCTGGGTGGCACGGGCCACGTGGTGCCAAACACTATCTCGGCCGTCCAAACGTGTTTTGGACGGGAGACGGGGGGCTGCTGGGGACAGCAGCGTGCTGCTGTGCCCAATTTGTGGGCCCACTCCGGTCTCGCTCCGATGATCGGAATTGTTCACTTTGTAGAGCTAGTCGAGTAGAACAACTATGAAAAAAATCAGCTTAATTAGATGTCATTAAGTGCCTGATCGAAATCTTTTTATCTTGAAAAGAATGGATCCGAAACACTGGATCAAATCCACTGCAACCTATGGACCGAGAGTTATATGAGCTCCGATCAGGCACTTAATAATATCCAATTAAGCTGATTTTTTTGCATAGTTATTCTACTCGACGAGCTCTACAAAGTGAACGATTCCGATTATCGGAGCGAGACTGGAATGGGCCCACAAATCGGGACAGCAGCCCCCCCGTCAAAACGGCCGAGATCCATTTAGGTAATTTTTTAGTGTAAAATTACCAAAACACTCCCTCAAGCCCAAACAGATCTGGGCTGTCCAAAACAGGTTTGGACGCCCGAGAGCGTGGTCTTCACCACGTGGCCCGTGCCCGCTCGGCACTGAAAAATTTCTCCTTAATCTTAGGTGCATGAAATCCCTAATGTCTTTTTTTTTTATTTTACTAAATAATGAGTGTCAGCTGGGTCAGTTTACCCGCGTCTCGATTAATCTCGGACTATGAAAGTAATGATCATGTAAACCTCCATAGAAATCAGTACAGAGGGGGTACTTATTGGTCATGATATCAGAAAATAATTTTCACAATCAAATCTTGTGTTGTTTTCGATCTTGCTCCCTATGTTTTACAGGTTTGTCATTTAACATGATAATTGAGCAAACAGAAGCCTAACTATGTAGCATAAAAACGCGAGAAGACAAAAACACTCGCCCTATAAAATAAAATAAAAAGATAGAGGAGAAGTGATTTTTGGTGACACCGAATCTCACACATCCCACTGACCCATAAATCGATCTTTTTTTGACAATACAACGGTGGCTTGCGTGTTACATCACGAATCCTAAAATAAAGTAGCTCGATAATGCTATCATGTTCACCCTATTTTTGAGTTATTGAATTTGTGTATGCGTATTTGGGCGATCGAGTTGGTTGAACTATATAAAAAGCAATATATAGCTGATTCGATTCAAGTAACAAAAAAAAAATTGCAGTGGGGGCCTGTGCCCCGGTGGGACTACATTGGCTCCACCACTGGAATCCACCATTGCCTTAAGTGACACTAAGAGCTTATTGCTAGTGACGGAAGAGTCGAAGCTGTGAGTTTAAAGGTAAACTTCTTACCCATTGTCATGCACACAAGTCACAATTGAGATGGTGGAACCAAAAGAGAGCTCCAGTTGTAGAAATCACAAACTGATCAATATTGGCGACCTACAAGTTTGAGTTTATTTTTTCGATCGACAAAATTTCCACCTTTTAATATACAAAAAGTTCCAATCTCGAAAAAATTTTATGCTCTCATCTGATAGAGAATTTTAGGGACACAGTTTCAACAATATATAGAATCAGTTACACTTCTCTCACGTGCACCTCAAAGCTTATATATATACGTGAGAGAAGTGCGATTAAGTTACGACTGTGTCTGTAATCTTACCATTATTCGTAATCAAAGAGAAGTTATACTAATGAGTAGCTTTTCTCCGGTTAGCATTCCTACTAAAAAGTTATCGTGAAGGCTCGATAAGGCCATTACTGAGCCTACATTGACGATCCAAACAGATCATATTGTAGGCTTACCAAACATATCAATGCGAAAGACTAAAGATGGTCAAACTATTGTAGCTATGCAATCATCTTTCTTCGAAAAGTCAAACCGTTTTATTCTCAAAATTGAAGTTGGTTCCATTTTTTCAAGGCAATTGTGGGATTAGTTTGGCCATCCAATCAACCTTTTCTTTTGCACGAATGGGTCTGCTCAAAAGGCTATGTGGCCTAGGGATTACAAATATAAATGAACTGCTCAAAAAGGCCCTAGCATAAGAACAAATTCGATTATGGGTTTGGATTCTCTTCCGTAACTGTCTCAACAATCTTAAATGCATTACGATGGAGAGAGTTTATCCGGTCGGATTTTCCGTAGAATCAATAGATGTAAAACAACTTCTGCAACTGTTAACAGTTACTGCATATTTCTTATCAAAATCAAACCATGGTGGATCCACCAAAGCCCAAAAAATACATTCTAAGAGCATGTATACCAAACTAGGTATACATGCATTTAAGCTACTTTACCTAGTCAAAACACAAAAGTGGACCATGCACCTGATTCGGTAAAGACCTCGGTAGAGTTGCTCCAGCTCCCGTACCTCGGTAACTTTAGCGACTGACTGTTCACTAGCAATTGATTAGTTTACTATTTTTTGGGCCAGACAGCTCCTCTCTCTCTCTCTTCTTTTGCATTAATTTTATGATATTTAATGGATAAAGAGAATATGATAGAGAGATTGGTGTAGGGTGGGAGGAAAAAGTGGATAGGAAAAATACATTTTGTACCTTTTTTACTAGGTATTTTGGCTCTCATTGGTGTACATGCTCTAATGGGATGCCCAAGTGGAGGCGATCCAAATCCTATATATGTCTACCCTTTCCAATAGATTACCTTCACTACTAAGCAAATGGGTTTCTAGTAAAATAATGATACCAAAGGCCATAATGTTTTAACTTATCAAAAAAAAAGAAAAAAGAAAGAAAGGCCATAATGTTTTACTACTTAAACCTGTGGTTCCTGAATAGTACTATCTCAAATAAACCACACCGACGATGCCGGGGACGGAGTTAGGATTTACAAAGAGGGGGCCGAAACTTTAGGATTTGGTAATTCGCATATTCACGTGGTTGTTAAATTTTTATGTTTTTCTCGTATAATTTGAAATTCAAGCATGAAATGTAACGAATAATATTTTACAAGAAAAAAATAGCCACCTTATATTCATTTCTGACAAAAGTAATTACTTTTCACTACATCTTAACCCATTTACTTTTTTCTTTCTTGTGAATATAATGTCATTAATTATTCTATTTTTAATTTAAAGTTTGGAGAGGTGGATATAGAAATATTATGACTATTTCCATTGTATGATATACTAGGGTAGTTCTAGCAAGGCGGCGGGTGGTCGTCCGTCCCCCACCCATTTACATACATTCGTCTTTGGACGACGCCATAGCAGAATGTTAACTCATACTCCCCTGCCTTGTAATTTTAGTTCCTCTTTTAGAATTTAATTATTTAAAGAGATCTCATCACTGCATCTCAAATTAAGTACTATAAATTTCCGAATTTGGCCTTTATTTTATAAACGTGGAACTATTACTCTAATTCAAAAGAACAAGGCCAAAAAAAGAAATCTATTATCAACTTTCCCTTTTTGACTTGTCAAAATGGACATGTGTTTCTGGGAGAAATTTTTGGGTGACGTGGTAACGTGGTGCCCAAGCGCCACATCTGAGCCGTCCAAAAGTGTATTGGACGGCCCAGATTAAAACACTCTATTTCCTCTTTCTCTCTCTAAATTCGAGCTGTTCAAAACTGAAAATGGACAACCTGGATGCGCCGAGCGGGCACCACGTGGTACTGCTCTGCACTTAAAATCTTCTCTGTTTCTGGACATTCAAATACAAAAAATGGGCTGAAATGAGACGGAGGGAGTAATTGATTTCAATTTTCATAGTCATAAACTCGTTATTATACCAAGAAGGTTAGATCTAGCCGAAGTCCCACAAATGAGAATAATCGTACGTATGGTGGTTTTGGTGCCTAACACTCTTCTCCACCATATATCGTGTTGAAGCCCACCATGCACCTAAATTTTTAGTTGTGAGGAGAATTCATATAAAACAAGTTTTATTGGCAATTTCTAATTCCAACTTAGAATTGGTCGAAAGTTTGTTTTATAATTTTGAATTTCAGCAACGCTGATTATGATTGTAAAAAAAAAACAAAAAAAACATACAATTACGACCTGGACCGTCCTCATCTTCGGATTATATCGTCGAGCCGCCGATAAAAGAAATGGACCATTACGTATTTTAGAAGAACAAATGAATTAGTTGGACGAACTTGAAAAATTAAATTTCAATTGGGTAGCGCTTACAAATATCAGGTGGAATTCGTGTATTTATTTGGCCGACTTGAGCATGGGTAAATTCCGTAATCACATACCACACGTGGTGCTTTTGTAATTGGGACACCGTCCTATGGTACTGCAAAGATCAGTCTATAATATAGCAATATCGTATCCTAGATCAAAATCTTCTAAAATGGTGTAAATTAGAATTAACGAATTGCCAAAAAAAAAACTTTGCTCTACTATTGTTGGCGACGTGTAGCTCATTCATTGGCCATCGAGAATTCTCCCCTACGCATTCTCGCCGTACAGGTCCTATCCAATCGGCTCACCCCTGACCTGGTGCCAAGTGCCAAAGTAAAGTAAAGTAAAATCTCCCATTTCGAGAAAGTCTCTCTCTCCTCTTTTTTCTCTCTCCTCTTTTTTTTTCTCTCTCTATGGGCACAACAACAACAGTAGCTTTTATCAGATCCACCACTCCCACGAGGACACCAACAACAACAACAAAGCTCTCTCGCTCTTCCCTCTCTCTCCTCAGCTCGAAACGCTCATTCTCGTTCCCCACTCTCCTCATCAGGAACCCCAATTTCAAGACCAAACGCACATCGTTGTCGTCGTCGTCCTCATCTGCGCTCATGGCCGCTCCTCTCCAAGTCAACGCATCCTCTATAGGTCTCTCTCTCTCTGTCTCTGTCTCTCTCTCTGAAGGTTAATTTCACAATCTTCTTACTCGCATTGTGGAATTCCCTACTGAATTACTATAATCTAGTGATGCAAACTCTTTGTTTGGTTTGGAATTCGAGGAGTTTCATGAGTTGTTTATATCTATATATATACATATACACAAGCGCGGAAGCACATTAGAAATTAGCACAAATTATGTTATGTTTCATTATGGTTGCACTTTGCAACATAAGTTTTTTTTTTTAATTTTTTTACTAATCAAAAAAAGAACATAAGATTTTTTATTTGGAATTACATGCAAATAAATAAGGGTAAGTGCTGGGCAATAAACGAGTGACTTTTGGGGAAGCGGGAACGTGGAGGAACACAAAGAATGTGAAATGAGAGGAGTGGAGTGGAGAAAGGTGATGTGAATTTGTGTGTGATTTTCTTGATTGTCTGAGAAAAAGGGCCAAGGGGAGTACAACTCTTTAGTATCTACTATATAGATTAGATGCACATATGACATATCTTTGAAACTCAAGGGAAACGTGGATAGGTTTTCTTTTTCTCAGCGGAAGTCAGCAATGTTAGTTGTAGTTAGTGAGGTTTGAACTCCAATCAAAGGGAAACGTGGATAGTTATTGGTTTAGAATTGAAGGATTGTTTTTTTCTAATTGTGATTTGGTAACCTTCTTACTTGCATTGGGGAACTCATCTCTGAATTATGTTGTAGTGAATCTAGTGATGCATGGTTTTATTGAATTGGAGATGTTTAAGTTGTGCTGCCTCTCAAATGTCTACAATTGTGTATGGATACTGGGTTATCTGATGATTTTATGTGATTGATAAGTTTCATTTCTCTCTCCACATCATAAGTATGGAAACGAAAAACAGACAATCAAGATCCCTTATCCTTTCCATATATTCAGCAAAATGTCCGATAATCTATTGATCTTCTCGTCTGAGCTCCCACATCTACTAATTGTGTTATCGGCAAACCCCTTCCAGTTTGCCACATTGCTTTTAATCCAAAATTTTCTCCAAGCATCACCTCCTTATGCACCTCTCGGAAGTTTTCTTCTCATTCAACCCCCTCCACATACTTGGCATCCGCAGCTGGTTGCTCCTCGCAAGCATTGAATTCCATCCACAGTGAGTTACAGAGCATCCCACAGATTGGTGACCCAGCATCTCTAATATACATCAATACACACAATCTCTCTATATACATGCATGATGCATATGTAAATGAAATCGGACGGAATTGTGGATAGTCAAGGTGTTTAAAAGGTAAACATTCTTCCTAATTGTGAGTTCGTAATCTTCTTACTTGCATTGCGGAATTCCCAACTGAATTGTGATCTAGTGACGCGTAGGCTCTGTTAGCGTTTGAGGTGTTTAACTGGTTCTGCGTTGTCAAGGGATTGGTATATGTATAGATGCCGTCATGCCGAGTAATCAGATGATTTTCATAATCAGTGATTCAGTATGCTTTTTTTGTGTGTGTGTGTGTGTGTGTGGCTTTGATTGAGTGAAAATTTGCTTGATCAAGGTCCACCAGACGAGGCATTGGATGAAATAGGTCTCTACAGTGATTGTCTCTATTCATTTCTGTCTCTGCATGTATTAACATAAGCATGCACATTAATACGAAATTGCAATCCCAAGAATTCTGATAGTAAGTGGTTACATTTACGTTGTGGAATACCGATTTGAATAGTGACCTAGTGATGCATATGATTGGGCCTTTTTATGGAATTTGAGGAGTTTAAGTGGTTAGGTTTCATACAGGATTGATTTATGTATAGATACAGAGTTCTTTGATGATTTGATGCAATTAATATGATTTGTTTTGGTTTGATTTTGATGGATTGATATTTGGATGATGAAGGTGCACTAAATGAGTCACTTGATGCTTCTTCCCCCGGTTTGGTTGGAGCCAACGATTTGCTGATAGTGGGGCCAGGTGTTCTTGGGCGGTTAGTGGCTGAGAAATGGCGGGAGGTATAATTCGAGCCACTGAACCCTATGAATTAGGTTGAACCCTATAAATTAGGTAGCTATCTACTTACCAGATCAGTTTTAAGCAAGGATGGATCCATAATTTTGCATTTTTGGGGTTGCAAACTCAGATAAATATGCGATTATCTTTTGAATTAGAGTGTGTTCCGGAAAGGAAAATAAGTACTTATTTTTTAAGAAGGCAATTTCAAGCTCAAAAATCATGTGC
>JAOTQK010000019.1:26785648-26798357 GCA_025642025.1 Rhododendron ferrugineum
ATTGTGAAGCTCAACATTGTTAAGCTTAACAACCTCTTAAGTGAATAATCAAAAGCTGATGTGTCAACTTTTGATTACCCTTTTTTGATTATACCACTGTGGATAGCCTTAGATTCCCCGTTTTCTAGAAAATATCATGTCCCGTATCTGTGTCCCCTATCCCCCACCATGTCCCGTATCATTGTCTGTGTTCTCTCAGTTGACTGATATGCCAAACAATCTAGGCTTTCTGTTCTCGAAACTAGACACGTGGCTCATGTTTTTTTGAGCAAACCAGATCATCCCATTAATATTACCAAACCCGGCCAAAACATACATAGTACACAAAAAGGGACACTACCGGTCCCAAAATACAAAAAAAAACTAACAAAATTAAAAGAAAATACAACAAAAAAACAAAAAGGAAAGAGCCGCATGGAACCACGACGCCGGAACGTGGCTCATGTTAAATTGAGTAAGAGAAGCTAGCGTGGCTCATGTTAAATTGGGTACGATAGCTTCTCTTACAACGTGATCATCACTATAAGAGGGTTCCATAACCCTGCTTTGTAAATGTAAAACACCACCGAGCTAGTAAGTCTCCATTTTCGTCAAGCCTCCATATGAAAGAGAAAAACAGTTTAAAATGGTATGAAAATCCGTTCTTTGCTGATTAAAAAAAAAGAGAGGAGAAACAGTTTAAGCATCTCAGCCATGGGTAAAAAGTTGATTTTGCCTCCACAGATATCTATTATGAGAGCAAATGTCTAGTGGACTTGAGTGCAACCTTCTCAATATTTATTCGCGGGCATCAATCCAAACCAACAGTAAAGCAGTTCCGGGTTCAATTTGTGAAGAAAAGTTTCACATTGCCTGGGTACCAAAGTAATATGAACTATATAAGCGTGAGGATTCAAATTCCAACAACTAGCTTTTGGGATTGAGTTCTATCCAAGACCGTGTAAAATGATTCTCACTTTTCAACCTTTCCCAACCCCAAACAACTATGTGAAACACTTTTTAGGGTAATGGGCACATACACAGATACATAAAACACATGCATAAACTCAGTTACAAATATAACTTGGGGGCAGAAAGAATTTTGTGAACAAATACACCAGTCACAGCACACGGGAAAACCCTCAATAGTCATGAGCTGGTGGAGATTGGACAGACCGGGGAGTAGATGCAGGTTTAGCAACAGAAATCTGCACACAAAGCCCCTCCGCAATGGGATCTCGACTAAGAACTCCCAGAACTTCCTCTTCATTGCCCAGCGCAAGATCCGCCAAGGAGAGTGTGCGAAAAAGATACCCGTCCATCTGAAGGATGTGATAATACCCGCCAGTCTTCCACCGCTGAACACGCACTTCCCTTTCGGAAATTTTCCAGCTATCAAGTGCTTCCCCAACATAAGCAGTCTGGAAACAAAAACCTTAGACGTCACAAACATACATGTGCAACTCTCAAACAGGTCAAAAGGAACGGCGTGGAACGTGGTATAGAAGTAGGGACAAGGAAGGTCCTATGTTGAACCTCGCCACCAAACCAATACTACAATACCTCTATGTATTTGGTCTGCATATAGTGAAGAGCCTTGTCACATGCTAGGACATAAGAATGGTAACCACAAATTCAGTATCCTACTCATCCAAACGATTAGCAAACAGTCAACGAGTACCTATGAAGCACCAACGCACCTCAAATTTTAACTTGGTGTACCCATATCCGAGTAGGACACAACAAAATACCTATGGGCTATGAAGCACCGACACCTCTAGACAGTGGCGGATCCAGAAATCTAATACAGAACATGCATTCAGAATTTTTTTTTAACGAGAACAAAAAATGTTTAAGCATTCGTGAAAGAGCAAGAAATGCATTAATAATATTATAATAATATGAAAAGTACAATTGTGCTGTTGCCATTACATAATGAAGACACGCCAGTGACAAACGAAGACTAAACATATAGTAAACATTTTAAAAAATGAGTGGACTACTGTTTTGTATTTTAATATTTTATTTGATGGTTATGTAAAATTGTCTCTGTTGGCATTGTTGGGTGAGTTTCGACTCCCATTAGCCACAAGTTTTGAGAATTTTTTAATTTAAACGTTTTAGCATCAAAATGAAAGAAAAAAGCCATAGACCATGCGGGGTTTCGAACTCGCGACCACGCGGGTAAAAGGGCAAGCCTTTACCACATATATTCTCGGTAATTTCATATATATATTACTTAACTTCTTCGGTTCACAAAAAAAAATTCCCGATAATTTTATGTGGGTCACGTGACCCACCGTGCCTTAATTGAATCTGCCCCTGCCTTTAGAGGTCGACGTATTGCAGTGTCGGACACGGCGGTGACACGTATGGGACACACCACGTGGCGTGTCCCATAATTTAATTTAAATTTTTAGGGGGACACGGCTGGGGACATAGCGAGGGTAAAAGTGTAATTTTTAAAAAATTAGGGGTCAAAATGTAATTTTTTAAAATTTTGGGGGTCAAACCATAATTTTCAATAGGGGTGTATTGAATTTATGGATGTCTTGTTTTGTTTGAATGGTATTGGAACTATGAATTTTTCGTTTTGTCCACATTTTGCTATTTAAATTTGGAAAAAATTGAAAAAAAATATAAACAAATAAATAAATATACACGTGGCATGTCCCCTTGCCGTGTCTGTGTTCCCATTTTTTTAGAATTTCCGTGTACATGCCACACGACGTGCCCGTTCCATTTTAACATGTTCTATGGTGGGACACAGGGGGAAGGCAGAGGGGCTTTTGTAAATTTGAAAAGCTTTTCCAAGGTAAGTATTTAACTTTAAAAGTAATGGGCTAAAAGTGTCACTATTCGTCGATAATGCTTTGGATTCGAGTGGTAAACGAAATATTTAATGGTTCCATTGAAGGATTGCATAACTAAAAAATATTGTTAAAAAGAATTGTTGGGGGACTTGGGTTCCACGCCGTGTTTGTCTCCTCATTTTTGAGAATCGTTGTGTCCCCCGCCGTGTCCGTGCTACAGAGACGAGTATCGATACTATCAGAGTTCTCTCTGTGACTGATATGCCAAACAATCTAGCTTTCCATAACTAGTCACATTCGGCTCGTATAGTAAATGATAGGATTCCATAATCCTGCTTTGTGTATGTAAAGCACCAACGTACGTATGGCTCATTTCCGTTCAACCCTGCTTAGAAAAGAGAAAAGAAAACTAGTTGTAAACCTCAAATAGATTTCGCATAAAGTAACAACTACCTAATGCGCCTAGTCTACCACATAAAAACAGAATTAGAAGAACCAGTTTTACACGGGACTTCAATATCGAAGACAAGAGTAATCAATAAAAACCATATTGAAGATCAACTGAGAAGCATTACATATTCAGTCCAAAATCACGATCCATTTTTGTAATCTCCTCTTGTTAAACATTTCTTCTTACACCTATGAGGCTATGACCTATCATTTGAAATATAACTGAAAATTGCTCCCCGCACGTACTACTTATCCAAAGTTTTACCTATACAACAGGGATCCCGGCCATCAGTCCCACGTCCACTACTTATCCAACCTCCAAGATCTATTTCTGTGTTCCACTGAAACACTAAGTTCTGAAAATAGAAGAAACTCAAGTTCCTAGTCACTTTAGCTTTGACAAAACATTGTATGCCACGGTCTGGAAGTTGCTAAAAATAAGAACACAAGAGTAAACGCTTAGCTACAGAAGTTGCACTCTGGAAAATGTACCCACATAGCGAACAGAATAAATAGTATCGAATAAGGAAATTCAATGCGTAGTAGGAGTAACTACCGGAACTCCAAGCCAACTAATGCAGTAGTGTAACCCGATCAGATTAATTAGTACGCTGAACTTTGGCTTGAAAAAGAACATCTGCACGTCTCCAAATCCCAACTCCATCAAGCACATGCCTTTGATTGCTGACAGGTATTGCCCAACATCAATTGATTCAGTGAATGAAAACTGTTGCACAACATCTGTTGCAATGCGATCCATTTCTTTATGCTTGTCGATGTAACATTCCCTCCAACCCTATGATTTTTAGAATCGTAAATAGAAGAAAACAATACTTCCAATCTTAACAAAATCCAAACCATGGTAACAAGAGAGCAAGACATGAGTCAATGGGTTGGGACATGACAGGGAATGAAGTTATGCTATTTTCATTTTATTATCATTTGAACTGTTACACATTTGGAATTTAACAAGATGAAATAAGGGTCCATTTCCTTGTACGAATGAAAACATTTCACTTGAACTGACCACTTCCCAATTTGTAAGGGCATCTCCGAACCTTACTCAGACCTTGAATTAAAGGTAAATTGAGAAAATCTCTTTACTCAAGCTACTATTTAAATGGGTTCTACTCACGCATTTCACTCAAAACAAGGGAGACCCTCTTTTTTCCTTCAATATTATCAGAGCTACTTTGAGGCTTTCAAATTGACTATTCTGCCGTTAATGAAGCTCATATTTGCTATGGAAGTACATATAATCCATTGCATACACACTTGGGGAGAGACCAGGTGGTGAATTAGGATCTACGACTTTAGGACAATGTGATCACGCTAGGACAATGTGATCTCAGTCCTCCCAGATTCTCAGGCCTGATTTCTCTAATCCTAATTTATTGTTTCAGTGATTTGATAATTTGTTAAATTAGAGTTAATCCCTGTTTTAGTACTTATATGCATTTGTTTCAAGGTTAACAAACTATTATGTTAACCATTCGTGATCCTAATTCTGTCACTAGGCTTATTTGAGTTTTAGAGCTCCTGGACTTACAGCGCCGGCCCTCCCTTCGGCCTTCACCACGAAGGGAGGGAACAGTAATAAACCCCTATACCAAATAATTGACCCAAGAAACTGAAACAGTACCCAGAAAAAGATACAGACCAAACAAGATACTGAACGAGAGAGAGAGAGAGAGAGAGAGAGAGAGGGGGAAAGAGAGAGCGCGCACCATCAAGGCGGGCTTAATTTGTGGAACACGGGTTGGCCATCTGTCTCTATACAGAGACTCCCACACAGAATCGGACCCGCACAGCTCGCGCCAAAACCGCGAGCAACTGCCCAACGAACACACATCCCGCACCTTCAAAAATCGAAATCATTCCACACCCACAAAAAAGCAAGAACAAAAACATATGAAAATCATGTCAATCGATAAAATAAAAGCAAAAGACAAGAATTCGGAAAGAAAACAATTGCAGGGTTTACGTGCCTCAAGGGAGGAGGCGATTTTGAGGGCAATATCTTGTGGGATTGAGTTCTGTATAACCTCTTCCGATTGATTCATGCTTTTGTTTTTGGCAGAGCGTTCTTCTGTGTTTTTGAGTTGCGTATTTTCTGGCGGAAGAAAACGGCAGGGGGAGAAGGAGTATTTCTTCATGTCCGGGTGTATATATAGCATGAGTTTTTTGGTCCCCCAAATCATTCGCATTTTTTTCTATTCCCTCCTTAAAAGCTACGTAAACAACAATTTTGCTCCCTCAACTTTCTGATGCGCAATTTATTTCGTTCAAAATTATACATGAAATTGGACAAAAT
This sequence comes from Rhododendron ferrugineum, assembly GCA_025642025.1. Lineage (NCBI taxonomy): Eukaryota > Viridiplantae > Streptophyta > Magnoliopsida > Ericales > Ericaceae > Rhododendron > Rhododendron ferrugineum. The sequence continues at coordinate 26,791,205 of JAOTQK010000019.1, forward strand.
TTTATCTGAAAATTAGACGAAATAGATTGCAATTTGAAAGTTGAGGGAAAAATTGATGCATACGTAATTTATGAACGAAGTAGACAAAATGTGGTAGAGTGAATAATTTAGTGGATAAAAACAAAATTAATCCATGGCATTTTGAGGGGATGGATATTTATTTTTGGTTAGTATTTTTTATTTTTATTTTTATTTTCTATTTTTTGTAATTTTCTAGTTTATATTTTTGTTGGAATTTTTTCCTTTTCTTATTTGTTTTGATGAAAGGAATCGAAAAAAATATAAAATTTTGGAGCAAAATTATTATTATTTTTTATATAAGACGACATTTTAGATTAAAAAAAAAACATTGGTTGGTATTTTTTTCGTCTTTAGTGTACTTTTTTTTATTTTGGTCACAAAATTTTAAACTTTTTAGACTTCCTTGTCGAGACTAATAATTAATTAAAAAACATAACGCGAATCTAACAAAAATTTTATTAAAAAAAAAGGCGAAAAAAGTACCAAAATTAAAAAGAAAAAAAGTTGAGGAATACCTTCCAATACACTTTTACATTTCTATACACATTTTACCCTTTCCAATGCACTTGTTAACCGTGAAAAAAAAAATGCACTTGTTAAATTTTACACCGTAAATACAACCCGCTCAGCTAGCATTTTCCTCTAAACTAATTTTTTATTCTTTCTTTGACTCAAGTAAGATCACTCTTCGGGTGCAGCATTCCGCTCTTAGTCTCAATTATTACTGTACGCTTTTGGTCTCCCGAATTTTGATGGAATGAAAATGCATTCAAAAAATAATTTCACATGTTCGCTTAGATGTCTGCTCTCGCTATTGCTATCGCTATTGCTATCGCTATCGCTCCCGCTCCTGCACTCGCGTTATGTGAGTTACAACTCGGTGGTGGGTGCATCACTGTCCAGTGTCCACTGAGACGGCAGGTAAAGCGGAATTTGGGCCTCTAAAAATAAAATTCGGCCTTTTGGGCCACCTTTACATTCAGATTTTGTAGCCATCTTTCTGCTCAATTTGCCACCAATCATTTGGATTCCCACTCGATAAAGCCAGCATTCTCAACAGCCATGAAACACCATCACAATCTCCACCAACCACCACCTCACTTGATTCATCACTTTCTTTCTCCTGAAATGTTTCAAAACCAGACTCTCTTTTGTCTAATTCCAATCTTCTTGAACTAAAGATGTCCATTTGTGTACCCTTCAGTGGTTTCACACTCCACTCACCAAAGGGTCAAAGCTTCGATAGGCTTTTAGCTTCTCATTTCATCAATCAAGTTCAGGTAAACTCATCATTCCCTTATGGGCTTTCATTTTCTTCTCTTAGTTTATCTGAACCCTCTAAATTTAGAAGAAAATGGCTCAAACCCATATCAGCTTTAACCTCCCCAACTGTTGAAACCACCAAAACCTCGTTCAGAAGGAAAACCCCAAAAGATATCAATGTTTTGGTGGTGGGTTCAACTGGGTATATTGGGAAATTTGTGGTTAAGGAGTTAGTTAATAGAGGGTTTAATGTTATAGCTGTTGCTAGGGAGAGGAGTGGGATTAGGGGTAGATATAAGAGAGAAGACACCTTAGAACAGTTGAATGGGGCAAATGTTTGCTTTTCAGATGTGACCCATTTGGATTCTTTTGAAAAGAGTTTGGAGAATTTGGGGATTTCCATTGATGTTGTTGTTTCATGCCTTGCTAGCCGCAGTGGCGGTGTTAAAGACTCATGGAAGATTGATTATGAGGCAACAAAAAATAGCCTTGTTGGCGGTAGGAATCATGGGGCTTCACATTTTGTTTTGTTATCTGCAATCTGTGTGCAAAAGCCCCTTCTTGAATTTCAACGCGCAAAGTTGAAGTTCGAGGCTGAATTGATTAAAGAAGCTGAAGAAAATGATGGGTTTACTTACAGTATTGTGAGGCCAACGGCGTTTTTCAAAAGTTTGGGCGGACAGATTGAATTGGTGAAAGATGGGAAGCCTTATGTGATGTTTGGTGACGGAAAGTTGTGTGCTTGCAAACCGATCAGTGAGCTGGATTTGGCCAAGTTCATTGCAGATTGTGTTTTGAGTGAGGATAAGATTAACCAGGTTTTGCCCATTGGCGGACCAGGGAAGGCATTGACACCATTGGAGCAAGGGGAGATTCTATTTAGACTTGTGGGTAAAAAACCCAATTTTATAAAAGTGCCGATTGAAATAATGGATTTCGCAATTGGAGTTCTTGATTTCCTTGTTAAGTTTTTCCCTTCTATGGAGGATGCGGCTGAGTTTGGTAAAATCGGTAGGTACTATGCAGCTGAGAGCATGTTGGTTTTGGATCCTGAGACCGGAGAATATTGTGCAGAGAAAACACCGAGTTATGGGAAGGACACATTGGAAGAATTCTTTGAGAGGGTACTCAGAGAAGGAATGGCTGGTCAGGAATTAGGGGAACAAACAATCTTCTAGTGTTCATACTGAGGGGCAAACTTTGTAAATTGGAGTACTCCATTGAAGTACCAGTTTTGGTCCACCGCGTAATTTGAAGTTCTTTTGTCTTGTAATGGGTCTTTTAGAAGCTGCAAATTGATATGCTTTTTTGAGAAAAAAATTGCATCTTTCAAAGGTTAATTTATGATTTGAATGCCAACTAACTAGTCAATACGTGATCCCCTTGTGATGAAGTTGTGCTGTGGATTGAGGTATGCCCAGATGGTTTTCAGTCTTGTACTTCTATTATCCTATATAACAAGTGCAAGGAATGTAGACCTATGTAAATGGACTTTGTCATATTTCGACATAAGTTATGATGTCTTGACTGGGTGTTATCCATTAGCATGAATCATGCCCAAAGGTTTGCTATTTTCACTAGAATAGTGAGTGGAGCTCTTAAAGGGTGCTACCCTTTAGGCGAAAGTGCTCAGAAATCATATGCCGACTTTATTGGTGAATTTTTCTGACCCATTACACGAATCAATATGACCCTGGTATTCCTTTTAGATTGATACCCAACTTGTTCAAATTTTCTGCTGTTCCTTGCCTAGAATTTGTGCATCAGGTTCATTGGCTTTCTTGTTGACAAGCTCCAGATGCCATTTTCTTTGGTTCAGGACCCAAGCATTTGCGAGTTCAGCCCTTTTCTCCACCTGAAATGGCTTTCATTCTACCCTTGGTAGGTCTCCTTTATGAATCTTGTTCCGCGGCTCAAACCCAGGAGTGGTCCACCTTTAATACTACACATATCATGGGTAAACAACACACCGAAAGACCCGGGTATATGGCAGAACAACTAAGATTAAGTTCTACAGTCCTTGTGGGATCATAACAGCTACACATCTCATCCTATGGTATCATGTCAAACTTACTTCATTGGTTGCATCTTTTTCAATCAGATGCGAAATCCTTGTATCCTTGACCAGGTTTCAGCTAACTCAGTCATTCAAATACCATGAGACCTACTTTATCACTTCTATTCCTATTTACAGATTCAGTCATCTGTATTCACACTTTCTTCGTATTACATTCGTTGAACCTTTGTTCTATGCCAGATGGTCTCATAGCAGAAATAAGCAGTTATATTCACATTTCATTCATGTTTCATTTTTGGGACTTTCGTTCAATACCAGATGGTCTCATAGCCCGCGAATCTCGTCAGTTACCTCAAGTTCTTTGAGAAGATGACTCTTCCTTTCTATCCCAAGGATTTTTCAATTGCTTATGTGTGCTAGTCTTGATAAAATTGCTTGCTTTATTCTCGGAACTCTGGAAGGTAAAGCAGTTTCGATTGTTGTCATCCCGGTACTGCAATTCCGCATCCTCTTCATTTCAATATGTTCCTCATGATTGAAATACCGACATCTATAAACAGGAAACACTTTAGGTTTAAGTATTGTCACAAGTCGACGATAGTGTCACTTGGATAGGATTACAGTGAATCCACGAGACCCTTTTGAGGGGACCAATCCCACCGTTCACCAGCGGGAGCTCAATTAATGTCGGGACAAAGCCTGTATAGACTGGTCCAACCAGGAGTTGATAACATGCAGTGGGAGCATACCAAAGGCTTTGTGAGGCATCGGTTCCCAGATGACTACCACTGCGTGAACCCCGGGTGGTTACATTCACAAGATTTGTACTCAGCAAAAAAACATTAACCATCTGCAATTGAACGCAAACAAATGCATCCAATATATATACCAGTCCAACTACGTAACAGAGAATTGAAACATCATTTGAGTACAAATAAAAAATCAACTCCACGAACCGCACAATCAAGCAATAAGTATACAGCACTGCACAATCAACCAATAACTATACACACAAACTCACAAGCGAAACAACCTAGGGATCACAAAGTAGGCTCTACTGGGGGATCTTTTTGGAGAGGGAGTAAGCAGACAGTATGACAAGCAGCACGAGCACAATGGAGGCGACAAGCGAGACTGCAATGGAGGCTCCGACATGTTGACAGAATTTGTGGTAGACGTTGCAGATCTTGTTCCACCCGACGTGGGAGTTCCCTTTTAGTCCAATGTAAGCCACTCCTCCTGCAGCTCCAGTTGCCGCGGCTACAATGCCCAAAATGAGCTGCACCATGGAACAATGGTTGTTTGAATATGAGGAACCGAAATGAGAACGTGACACACAACATTGTCTATACTGTGAGACGCTTAGAGTAGGCTTCTATAGATTGCGATATCTAAACTGAGAAAAATCTGATAAAAGAAAGTTTTGTTTCTCAATAATTATCCATGCAAAATGTGTTTCCAGGAGCATTAGGACCACATCTTTCTTGTTTGGCCTTTTCAAAGCTCCACTGTCGCTATTACATAGGTCTATTTGTTGCCGTTTTGGACCACTCAATTCATGGTTTTCCGAAAGAAGACGTAACCATGTTTTGGAGCATCCGGTTAAATCCGTAGGGTGTTAGCATCTTCTGGTGACACAGTTCTTTTTTTTTTTTTTTTTTTTTTTTTTCTGGTGACACAGTTATTAGCATCTGCTGCTCCCTCTGCCTCTACTTCCACTTCTACTGCTACTGCTATTCTCAAAAAGTAAATTCTTACTTATAAGAGCTTACCACGTCGACTATCACAAAATGCGCCAACAGCTTTGCTGAGCGACCTGGCTTCAAGAGTGCTAAAAAGGAGACTGCTGCAGTGATAATGCTGTAAAGGCCGGCGACAGAGAGTGCAACAACAAAGTATCTGCAATAGAGTTGTTCTTCATTTAGTCTTGGGAGTATCTGTAGCCAAATTGATCACTTTCTCAAGGCTAATAATGAGAAGGGACAGGATCTTTTCCCTTCTGTTTTACTAGCTTTTCTTCTATTTTGATCTTTCGAATCGATGAGCATACTTTTGGGATTTTACGAACCCTTTCAAACGCAAACAAAAACACATGCATGCGCAAACCAACGAGAAAATTTCATAGAGATTTACACGATACTCGACCCCAGTACCTCCATCAACCGTAGAGATTACAAACACTCAAAACACCAAGAAATCCAGATAGAGAAGAATTTAGCTAGCTAAGCTGCAGGTGAATAGTTGATCACTATGGCTGTATGGCTATGTCTGGTTTCCCTCAATCTTGAGTGGGAATAAAATTTACTAATTATCAAGGAATCAAATTCCTAGCTAGTAATTTAATACTTTTAGTAGTTCTATTCCAATGTTGGGATTATGGGTGTCAAATTGGCGGGTTTTGGGCCAAATTTGGTAAGTTGTAAGTGGGTTAGGTCTTTAATGGGTCATTACCCATTTAGACCCATTAATTATGAGTTCAACTTCTCATATCCAACCTGACCCATTTATTTAAAATCAAATCCGACCCGCCCACTAACCCAATTATAGTTTTATTTATTTTTTGTTTATCTTAGAGAAAAATGTAAAATTCAGATATACCAATAATAATTTTATAAAGCACACGAAAAAATTGAGTGACTTATTATTTTGTCCTTATTCAAATTTTTTTTTTTGCATTTGTTTGTTTTGCGTCAAACTTTTGTGACTTATTGATTCGTCTCAACGAGAGGAATAAGAAAAGTAAAAATTTTTGATCGAAGCTCATAATTTTTTGAATAAAGACAAAAATAAGTCAATAAGACAACTTTTTTTACTTATCTGTCTTTCTTAAAAAATTTATTAGTTTCGATCAAATTTTTTTATGCCCGATAGCCAATTAACTAATCGATTACGATAAAATGGACCCGATTTTGCAGTACCTCGACGTGGCATTAACTAACCTTTTTTTATGCCCCATTTGGAGCCCTTAAACAATGAGAAAAATTATTCATTAGCGGAACCAACCCTTTTAAAAAAGAAACAAAAAGAACCGCGTTAGTCATGAAAGGCACGAGCAGCAAGTTGTAGGAAATTTCGTGAACTTTTAATAATTTTACGTATCTATTTTACATGTTTCGTGAATCTTTGTTCTGGTTTTCCTTCTCCAAATCGATGAATTGAAAGATAAAACCCAAGCTGTTAATTGGAAAAAAATGAAACAGAAGCGAACTGTATAATAAACATCTACAGGGTCTCATTCAATGGAGAGAGAGAGAGAGAGAGAGAGAGAGAGAGAGAGAGAGAGGGAGGTGCTTTGAGTACTGACCTTGACTGAAAAATGACTAGCTCCGAAGAAAACCCAAATCCATTCCTTCTCGGTCTACAAGTCAGACACCCCACAAAGGGAAAATGACGGCCAAATACGTTTTTTTGATAATTAATACCCGCCAAGGACATGCTGAGAATATTTGTTAATACTGAAAGTGTCTTTGGTGGGTATTAATTATTAAAACACGTCCTAAGCCGTCATTTTCCCCCCCACAAACCGTAGCCTCCGTGCATTTTTTGTTGGGTAATGTTCATGATCCATTGGGCATTTAAGCTGACTCAATTGAGGCCCAATTAAGACCCAATAATAAATGGGTTAGATGGGTTTGAATCCCATTCTAACCCAACTAATAAATGGGTTGGGTTGGGTCTATTTTTTAATAGGTGGATTTAGGTTTTTTAATGGGTTTGGGTTTAATTTGCCACCCTTAGTTGGGATCAAGGTTCTGAATACTGTACTGGTAAAGGTATTATTTTTCTTATCGGTATGGTACGTACCACTACATATATAATCTAGGATACCATTTCGAATTTTGTGCTATGTAT
>JAOTQK010000019.1:26806205-26829318 GCA_025642025.1 Rhododendron ferrugineum
TGGGACCCTTAGTGGGCCCCACAAAAAAATCTGTGCACAATCTGTGCACAGATTGCTGTACCCGTAGCACTGCTGATTAAAATAAGAGCAAAACTCTGTATAGACTAGTCTTGGCCAAAGGAGTTGATAGCATCTCAACACATATAGACTATAGTCCATTTTTGTCATTTTATAACTACTGCCAATGCCAATGGGGCATATACTAGTAGGCTGATTAGGCAGAGATAAGTGGGAGAAATATGAGCTTAATTAGAAAATGGATAATTGGATACAAAGAAAAGATTGGAAAATGCTACTATAAAATTCTCTTTGAGAATGAGCTTAACAACTTTTTTAATCTCCAATCTTCTGATATTTCCTTAATTTTCTAAATTCCTTCCCTTCATTCTACTATCAAAATAAACATTTTCTCGTAGTACAAAAGGGACGATTACCCATAACTAGCTTGGGACCAATAGATTTTTTTTTTATTTTTACTCAAAGTGTCTAGACCAACTTATACGCACTTCGATCAACAAGTTTCATCGGCTGCTAAAAAATAAAGCATATTTGCAATCCCTCAAGGCCTCATTCGCAGTCCTTTGGGACTAATCTGTAGGTTCGGAAAATAGTACTAGCAAATAAGGTTAACTAGTGAATCAAAATAACGCAATTTTATTTTATTATGGAGGTTTTTTTTATCTGATTTAATTATAGAGGTTGATAACATCTTTTGTCTTCATTTTAGAAAAGAGATGAGGTGTCAGCCTCAATTACATGGATATCGATCCAGAGCTACGGTGCAAATCGTAAATTCGGTATCTACCAATTTATCAGGGGCCCATTGTTTTTCCTTCCGTCTCTTCAGATCAAGGACTTGATCTATGAGAGTTTTGTCTCTCGTTCAATGAGAGTTATTAGTTTCGTCTTTGGATGAATTTTGTCTATATATTGGGTTCTCTCAATCGAGGTTGCTTCATAACGATATATATATGTGCTTCAGCGTTTTATTTCTATACGATGTCTTTGGCGAGGCAACCCGTGGCTGCTTAGCAGATCTATAGTTCTTGGGAGTTCATTGGTGCGTTTATACTTGGGTGGAGACTGTGGAGTGCATCTGATCGTTTGGGTATTTGGTGTCTTTTGTCCTTAACTTTGCATTTTTTTCTCGTTTGAGACTCCTAATTAGATGTTAGGCAGTTTAAATGTGTCGCTATTGCGTACCGATTCTTATGGTATTGTTCAGGAAGACGATAAGCTAATTCTTGTGGATGTTTATTTGTCAAGCTGTCCACCTAAACCGGAAGGCCATGTCTGGGTTATATAGGATGAAAGACATCGATTGTCTTGTGATTTATTTGTTTTGTATTTGTTAGACGATTAGTTTGGCTTGTCCAAGTTCTTTGTAATGATCTTCATTTTGTAAGTGCCGTTGAGCGTTTATAAATACAATCTTTTCACTTTTGACCAAAAAAAAAACTAGAAACTAGAAAATGGTTCTTTTTTTTTTTGAAATACGATAGGAATGCATTGATAAGTAGTATTAACAGTTTGCAGATACAAGGGAAAGTCAAAACAAACAACGGAGATATATACAATACAGAGACTACATAAACAAAAGCTGAAGGGATCGGTAGTAGTGTGTGGATCCTACATGTTTTTTTCTTTTTCTTTTTTTTGGTAAACTAAACTAGAAACTTAATCGAAACAAAGTCTAGGGTATGAAACCCCTGAAGCGTCAACATTGAACAACAGTACAACCATAGAAAGAGCTACATCAAAAAACAATTAACAAAAGATTTGATGCCCGGCCGGAGTCGTAAACTTTGACAGGATCGATGTCAGCACTCTTGTTTGCCTCCCTAATGTTGAACACATCCACATTCAGCTTAAGGGTGCCTTGGGATGGTGGAATTAATCCATCCAACTTGGGCATGCATGCATGCCTCATTCTCCTGCAACCTGGTGAAATTTGAACCTAGCTAGCTAGATGCAGCTAGCCATTCTCTAGCTCTAGCAATAATACTATCATGGCTTGAGAACATAGACAGGAAACGGGCATCCAGGGGACGATAAACTTATATGCGGGGAGGTTTCTGTAAAACTAAGTTTACAACGCTCAATTTTGCGGGTCCAAAAGTGTTTGGGCGTTTCGGATTTTAAAAGAACTCTATCAAGAAAGAGTTAAACTCTTTTCTGAAAGAGGCTTTTTAAAATCCGGATCATTGATTGTCGAGACGAACGAGTGAGAACTAGAAGCTCGCGCAGTTGCAAATTGCAATATAATTATCGAATAGGCAAGAAGAAACAGGTTGACCTAAATTGTGGGGGAAAGGGGAACTTTGCAAACGTTAAAGGGTGGAGAAGTTTGACCGAAGGATGTCGACTGGCCAGTTAACAGACACGTTTTCCAATAAAAATACTCTTTTTTGTATCGAATTTCCTGTAAAATGAAATTCTGAAAAGCATTCACATTAATGGGGCTAATTAAAGCTCACCTCTAATCTTAACCCACCATTTCCCACCGAATCTTCACTTGGCCCACCAGGATTTTCCAAACTATCCTTGAATTAGGTTAATTAAGGCTCGGCTCCTTAAGGCTCGATTCGGCCAAACTTGTTTAGTAATCGAGCTGAGCTCGGGCTCAAATTAGACTTGTGTAAAAAATAAGCCGAGCTCAATACTCTAAAGCTCGATCGGCTCAGCACGACTCGAAAAACTCGACTTGTTTGAATAGGTGCGTTCGGCTTGTTTATAAAAAGCTTGTTTAGCAATTGAATCAAACTTGGCTTGTTAAGGGCCAGATTTGAACACTACAAAACTCGGCTCGTTTGCACCCTAGCCGGATGTATAACATGAACCGCTCAGATCATAGTCTTAAATCTTGAGTGGAGCCAAAGAAAGGGGTGTTTTGCTCTGATCATAGTAATTTGGTAGTGAGCTTAACCAAAGGAGCAATTTCTTTATTAAAAAAATCGACAAAAATTAAATACAAGAAGTGGGAAAAGAGAACACCCCACATCGGTCAACCCAACTGTTCACACCATATATCCACCCCACCCCACCCCAGGGAACCTTTCTATGGGGACCTCCTACCATTAAAACACCGATTGTGTATATACCGGTATGCGAGGTCTGTTGCAAGTTCTGTACGAAAAATTCGAGTCCTTCAATAATTTTAAAAATAAATTCGAGCGGCCCGACAAAATTTAGCTCAATTGAATAAATGTACATGCTTGATCGATCCGACCCAAGCCAGTAGTATTTTATTTTATTTTTTTGGTGCTAAAGAAGCCATTATATAGGTCTTCTTCCTCCACCACACCTCCACGTACCCAAAAATTAATTTTTTTTAAAAAAAAAAACCATGTATTAAATGTGATTCAACTACTCGTAATAATGCAAAAATTAAAAAAATCCATTCCATATGCAACTAACAAAGATCCAGCTATGCTACATAAATTTTCTATGGAAAAATATTCATTTTGTGGCTCATTCACACACTGACACAAGCACACCCTTTCCTTTGAATCAGATACCGACCTATTAAAAAAAACTAAAAAAAAAAAAAAAAAACTAAGGTCGAAAGATTTACGACGGATTAAAGATCAATAAAAATAGGAGTATCGAGGAGTCTGCATCACATATATAGTGTTAAAATTGTTACATATCTAAAGGCCAAAATCTTGTATGAAATGAATCTTATTGAATGTATAAAAATCAATAAAAACTGGAGTATCAAGGAGCCCACATATCTTGACCGAGCAATGAACGGTTCAGATCTGTATACGTTCAGATTCAATCCGAGTCGTTTGTGTCGAGATGAACGGCCGGATGCTGCTCGGCATCCTACTTGACGGAGGGTGCTTGGCAGCATCCCGGGTCTGGCAAGGGCCACGACATCCCCGAAATTTTGCACATTATTTCGTTAAAAGTATACTTCAAATGAGAAATTGGCCTTTTATTTTGTAAACAGACTAGATTTTACAATTTTTCATATTGGAAACAGACTAATTAATGTTCCAAATCTAGAGCTACTTCTTTTTCCTTTTCTTTTTTTGTTACATAAATAGAAGTGCAAGTAGCCGATAAAATAAAGAGAATAAAAAAAATGAAAGTGCAAGTATGGTATCTCGTTATCTCGTCACCCACGCTAGGAAGTGTTGCCCCATCCCACCTCACCATTATCTATAGGGAACTTCACCAAACCTATATCAGGACCGAATCTTAAGTCCCGGCCACCACATGCAGTGACGTTAAGGCATATGTTTAGCTCCAACAAAAAAACTATTGAAAACTCAAATCTGAGCATTGTCTAGCCAAGTCCGAGTTTTCACCACCGAACCAACGTAAAACCTTAACTTCACAATGTTCACTCACCTCCAGCAGTACTTATCTTCACCATTTTCACACCTCACACGTCCCTTTGCACCAACACGTTGCTTTATCCTCCACCCCATTTTTCTCTCTCTCTCTCTCTATATATACCCTAGTCTAGTGCTTCCCTTCCCTTGTCTTTCTATATCTATCTATATCTATGGATACACAAAAAGGAGATCATGGAGAGGTGAAGGAAGTGGGAAAGACGAAAGTGAGTATGAGTGAGGTGGGGTTGAGGTTTTTGGCATTCTCACTGACTCTGGTGGCTGCAGTTTTGGTTGGAGTTGACAAGCAGACCAAGATTGTTGCCATACCTGTGGTTTCAACTCTCCCTCCCTTGAATGTCCCTCTTACTGCCAAGTTCCATTACTTCTCTGCCTTTGTGTAAGCTCTCTCTCTCTCTCTCTCTCTCTCTCTCTCTCTCTCTCTCTCTCCAAACGAATCGTGTTGTGCGCGAGCAGCTAGAGGCTCGACACGATAAGGCTCGTTTGAGTTCAGCTGTTACGTTAAAATAAACAAGCTTGGATCAAAATCTTAGGCTCGTTTGATGAATGAGTCAAACTCAAGTAATTAGCTGAAGCTCGGCTCGAGTAGTGAATGTATTTATATAGGTAGTAGTTTACCTTTGATTAATTTGTTAAATTTTCCCTTAGAGAGCTGAAGTTATATCTGCTCGTTTATAGTTGTTGGACTCGAGCCGAGCTCCAGTTTGATCATCAACACTAACGAGCCGAGTTTTAGAAATTCATATACGGAGACGAGCTCAAGCTCGATGATTTACTTATACTCGAGCCCGAGTCAAGCTCTCACCTAATTGCGAACTAACATGATTCGAGCATCTCAAAACTCGACTAGTTCGGCTCGTTTGCAACCCTACGTACATACCCAAACGTACACTTCCATTGATCTTTTTGAAATGAAATGCTACTGTATCTGGAAAAAAGTAATCCAGAAAGTATCAAGAAAACAAAAGATAAAACATACTATATTGTAAACCAGATTTTTCTGTGTACTCTCCACATGTTTTATTTCCATTCCTAGCAATTCTAATCATTTCCTCATTATTTTTGTCCTGGTGAGAAAGGGTATAAGTGCGATTGGCATGGGTCCGGTTTAGGCCCGTTCTGTATTCTCAAATAAGTACTTAAAAAATAAGAACTTATTTTCAAGCTTAAAAATAATGAGCTTACGAAAATAATTTATTTGCAGAGTTTGATTGATCTCATCAAAATTTATCAAACAAAATCTGTATTGCATATTTTGATTTCAGTAAGCCTATTATTTTTAAATTTGAAAATTACAAATAAGTACTTATTTTTTTAAAGGGGGAATCTGGAAAACACCCTTAATTCTCTACAAATTTTACGATCAACTAATAATTAGCTCGGTTTGAAATTGTCAAACCGGATAGGTTCTTTTTTTTTAAGTACTTATTTTTCTCTTTATGAGACAAGTCATTCTCTCACAATACATCACATTTAATTCAAAAAGTAAGTATGTACTTATTTTTCTTAGCGGAACGAGGCCAGTATTTTGATATCGGACTAGCTAAGTTTGAGTTTGGCCTGGTTGGTAACTCCAGGGTTGATTCCAAAGACGAATCCACACCACAGCGTACGGGGGCCAAGGCCCCTGCGGGGTTTCGAATTTTTATAATTATTTAATTTTTTTTTGTTTAAATATCAAAATTATACATAGTGGCCTCACAGTAATTAAAAATAGTGGATAGAAAGGACCATTTAAACTAGAAATATTGTCAGAACACATGCTTCAGATGGAGGATAAGTTTCTCACAAATGCTTTGGTTATATTTAATGGGAAGGAAATTACTTCAATAATTAGTTCCAACTAATTCATAGATAACTTTCGAATCTAAGGTATTGTTAATTAAATTCTATTTTGATACATATATACTTGGGGTAAAAATGATTGGAAAATTTTAATTTTTCACCTTTAATTTAGTTGTTTTTGGTTGTAAAGATCACCTAGATATTGTGTTTTGTAATAGGTATTATTTTGTCACTCAGATATTTTATATCCTTGAACATTGGAATTTCAAAAAATTTGTTGTTCATGGTGTGGCCGTCCCCCTCGTATAAAAATCATGGTTTCGTCCCTGGTTGGTTCGGTTTGTTTGCTTTTGAAAATTATATAAACGCAATTAACAGTAAAAGCAGTAATAAGAGAGGTAGGTATCAATTAAGGATAAATATGGGGACCCATTACCTCTTTGAAAATGTAGGTATCAGTTAGCTATCGGTTTCCATGTGATGTTACATGCTAGGAATTGGTTTTCCCTTTTCTTCATGGTTAGGTTAATTTGAGTATTTTTTTTTTTAATTTTAGAGAGGGTTTTTTTTTTTTTTCTGGTCACGTATTTGTATGAAACTTGTTACTTAGTGCATTCATCTCCCATAAGAGGTGAATAATTTAAGGCGTTTCTGTTTGCGGATATATGCGACCCAAACACACAACTGAGCGAAGAAAAACGCGTAGAAACGACGTCGCAGAGACTTATACATGTATTTTCTGACTAGATGGATCGACGACTGATACATTTTTGCACCATTTATAAGAAAAGAGTTTACATATTAATCGGCTGTTGCGTATAGTAAGCAAACCAAACTGAACCAGACTTCAAAAACCGGCCAACATTTCCTTCTTTCTACACTCTAATCATATAGACATGATACCTCTATATACTGTTGGAAGACTTTCAAACAGTGAGTCAGTGACCAAGAACGAACTTTTCCCTTCTAAATCTTCGTCACAGTGTTGTGCATATTCGGACCGTCTGCCTCCGCAATCAATGGTCCGGATTGCTCGGTGTTGTGCGTAATCTCAACCGTTCAACTGTCTTGGCAATCCTGACCATTGATTGTAAAGACAGACAGTCCGGACGTGCACAACACCATCCCAAAGTCCGAAAACAAGTTTCAAAAACTTTTTCCAAAATAATTGTATCATTTCTGAGGAGACCATTTTAACTTAGTTTACCAAAAGTGCTAAAAGGGGCTTATTTTTTACTAACACTTTTAGATTTTTTGAGAAACTAATAATTAATAAAAGCCTTATTATTTGCTCACGCTAGCTTGCAAGTGGCTGGTGAACATTAATGACTGAAACAACTTCCTTCATTTATTTAATTATTTTGAATTGAATTGTTTATACTCCAATTGGCAGTTGATTGACCTAAAATTCTGCCAAAGATCTGGGGGAGATAAGGGTGGAAAAGTCCAAAGGCCACACCTGTCCATGGTTACATCCTCCATTAATTCTTCCTTCTTTATTGCATGCAGAGATATGAAGTACAGTACAGTAACCAATATACGTACAGAGGAGTATATAGGAGTACTAATTTATTCTTATCACCTTGACTTCAGTGTATCTACTTCCCTATATATTTACGTACAAATTAAGAGAGTCAATTTTTTTTCGTATTTGCTAATTTTTCGTTAATTTTTTTTTTTTTAGATTATTACTTTGTCAGGACGAAAAGAATCTAAAAAGTAAAAAAATTACGATCAAAACCCAATTTTTTTTGAATAAAGACAAAAATAAGCCGAAAATCGACGAAAAACTAACAAATGAAAAAAAATTTGAATAAGGACAAAAAAGAGGTTATTTGGCTTATTAGGCCAAAATAGGTCCACTCGATGAAAACTTATGCGAAATGGCTGTGATAGGGGTTCTAGTTTACGGTGTGCCCAAGGTTTTGATTTTTGGGGTCGATTTCAGGTTATCACAAATTTAGGGTTGGTAAGTGAAAGTGTAGCAATAAGTAAGGCGCTTATTTCTGACCCACAGGAATGTTGACTCCCGTCGACGTTCCCAAAAATCTTGGTTCATTGAAGATTGTCCAGACTTAATTTAATCAACGTCATGTTTCTGAAATTAGTCAAGATGCTAGTAAGTTAGCTTAGACAGTGCCGCTCTTGTCAAAAATAGAAAAAGATGTCGACATTAACAACTTAATAAGTGTGGAATACAATTTCCAAATTCTTTACTACAAAGTGCGAATATTAATTCCAGTAATTAACCACCAAAATTCACACCATCGTTTTCAGGTACTTCGTGGTGGTAAATGCCATAGCATGTGCATATGCTTTCATCTCTGTGGTCCTCAAATTGGCCTCAAAGGGTGGAAACAAAGGAGGCTTAGCACTGATGATAACAACGCTTGACCTTGTGATGCTGGCACTGCTCTCCTCCGCCAGCGGAGCCACCGGAGGCATCGGCCTCATCGGCATCAGAGGCAACTCCCATGTCCAGTGGAAGAAGGTGTGCAACGTGTTCGACAAGTTCTGCCACCAGATGCTCGCCGGCCTCGTCCTCTCTGTGCTTGGCTCGGCTATTTTTCTTCTTCTACTTGTGATTTCTGCTCGGAAGCTCCAGAAGACACACTACTAAGGATGTTTCTGGTTCGAGTTGGATCATATTTGTCAAAACAAAAGAACATATCCAAGCCCTGATCCACACATTCTGTAGTGGGACTCACACCAATCCACGCAATCTGTGGTGGAACCCACGCCATTGTGTTGCGTGGAAGGTCAATAATCTATCTCAGTTTCTCTTTCCTGCTTAAGTTGTAATTTGGCAAGTGTACTGTACTAAACCAATTAGTCGTGGTAATCTTTATTGTCGTGTTATTTTACTTTTGTAACTTGGGAAATTCAGTATCAAAATGTTTAACTTGAATCCTCATTTCTTGCCAAATAGTAGATGCAACTTGAGATTAAATCCATGGTCTATCAATGAACCCATTTAACCCATCAATTTACACTCGGGTTAATATTACTCAAATGGATTATGATTGAATTTCTCTTTAGCTCTTCGGTTCTTGGAGGTTTAAAGAGCCCACAATTTCAGTGGTATTTTGAGAGCAATCACTTTGTGCATATGTTGTCAAAGGTTAGGTCTCTCTTCAATTCTCTCTCGCCCGTACCTCCAATGATCGAGTAATTATTCAGTACTCCCAGTGTATACTCCCTCTCCTCACATAACATGTGGGACCTACATGTGAATCCCGCATGAGCCCCACATGTTATGTGAGGGGAGAGAATATACACCGGGAGTATTGAATAATTTTCCCCAATGATCGGGGACGAGATGAGTTTTGTTGTTATGGATTATGATTGAATTTGAGTAGGCAAAGATTTAGGTCAAAATTGACCCTCCAGATAATAGTAAACTCTCCATCTACTTTCCATCTTTAACTATCTTAACAGCATTAGTACAAAAATTTCACAAATTTCCCAAACATAAACGACAAAAACAAATCCAGCAGCAGCTCAAGAATACTGCAGCCTTGCTAATAGAATTTAAAAACTCATGAGAAGGCACTGTTAACAATGTGTATATTCGAATTATAAAACCACAACCTGTGAAGAACAGAAACAAGATAGTTAAGAAAACAAGATATGAGATTCACCTTGAGAAACAGAACCTATAAAAACACATCCTTGCAATGAGTTCAAATCTTCGGCACCCAATTTTTCCTGTACTACTGTTCTGGAACATTTCCAGCCATGAGATCACATGAAGATATTAGCATCTCGCAAGATTTCCACACCGAAAGTACATAGAAATACCGGTACAGACAAAATTGGGTATAGGGGATTTGAGGGGCCAGGCAATAAATTTCCCTGATTACCGTATGTAAAACAACAAGATTGCACCAGCATCGGATTATCATGCCCCTCTGGGAAAAACCAACAGTAAAAACTTGCAGCATGTATAAGAGGGCAATGATTTGAAGTATCGAACAAAAAGAATCGTCAAAGCCCATCTGAAATAAAGAAAAGCATGATCAAGCCTTCGGGAATGTGGTTCCTCACGGAAGCAGCACATTCTGTCAGCGTGATCCCAGTGGAAGCAACAACTGAATCGCATTTCTTTCGCTTTTTTGTGATGCAAAGATCGAACACAACTTAACTTGCTTGGCTGCATAACTTAACTGAGAACACCTTCTTTCTTGGTTAGATCTTCCATGTTTACTGACACCTTTAAACCCAAGTTTTGTAGGCCGCTAACCATGGCAGGAATGTCGTTTTGTAAAGCAGCAGCCAATTCCTAGACAGGGACAGGAAGAAAACAAACAGCATTTGCACGAGTGAAAGTCGATTCAATAATACTTGTATCAAGAAGGAAGCTAAACATGGTTTTGATTTTGATTTCAATTTTTGGTTTTTTCTCCCTTTTTCTGACAAGGGTGTCCAGGTCCTCCAGGATATCACCCAAACTAATTCCTTGGGTACATGTAGTCCCACCATCCAACGCATATCAGGTAATTACCGGCCTTAAGCCATTGGGGTACCTCAAGAAGAGTAGGAAGCGAAATTAACCACTGGGGTCCACCCTTGGAGATTTAAACCTTGAAGATTGACTGATTTAGGTTTGACGTGAAATCATCTGTAAGAGTCATCAGAGATGGACAACTTTGAATTCATTTTCTTTTCCACTAACCAAATTGAGAATGAACTAAAAACGTTTCACCCTTCATCGGGACTAAAAACACTCAAAAGAAAGCAGATGTCACCAAGTTTCAAGCAAATCATTGAGTTTAATAGAAGGATTTTTAGTGACAAAGCATGTATCAAATCTTGAAAATTTTTATTTTCTTTGCTAAGCCAAATCTTGAAAACTATAGAAGAAATCCATGAAATCCATAATCCCATTTTCAGCAGAAACTGAATACTTGTATAAATCGGTACCTTCCTGTCTTCCTCTTTGTGACGCTTTATAACCTCCAAAGGCCACTCCCTCACCAGCTTTTGAAGCTCGACCATGATACCAGGCTTCTTTGATTCAGACACAGTCTGCATGTACATATAAGAACTTCCAAAGTTTCACTCAATAAAGAATGAACAATGCCAGGAAACATGGACAAAGTTATAACCCTTTGCCATCATCATTGTTCCTTCTATCTCCAGATTGGAAATGTTATAACACTATGCAAGCAAATGAACACCACACTGGACCATATAACAGCAAGATGTAACCCAGTTGGATTCTCCAGGGAATGGTCATTCCCTACGTTTCTCCAACAATTTTACTTTTTACAATGAGGAATGCCATGAACTAGCAAATTAAATAAAATACCAGATATTGGAATACAACACGATGCCATTGGCAGGTGATATAAAAGAAATCTCCCAGAACTTTAGACGGAAACTGACATTTATAAAATATCACCCCAAAATGAGTTTTATAAAAACTTGAGACAACATAATTCAACGAAAAAGCTATGAAAACTGACCATATCGGCGCACATATCGGCATGCGGGGCCCACTCTGGGTCCCGCACGGATAACCATCCGAGCTGTTCAATAGTTTTAAAATAATTTTTTGAGTGGGCTCATGAAATGATTTTTTGCTGACCCACTCGAAAAATTATTTTAGAATTATTGAAAGATTTGGATTACCCATGCGGGACCCAAAGTGGGCCCCGCATGCCGATCTGTGCACCGACGGTACACAGATGGTCGGTTTCAATAGAAGGGCTCATAAATCAATATGTAATTTGAAGGGAGGGGTGAGGACACAGTAAAACTACGTTCACAGAAGATGACTACATATGATAAAGCCCCACTTGCCTTTGATGGTGTGAAAAGGGACAGAAGGAAGTGGGTTTGCTCCCACAGGTCCTTTCATAGTAAACACCATGCACAAGTATCTACCTGATTGAGGATTTCAATAACTGCAGCAGCATTCTCAGGC
The DNA here is from genome assembly GCA_025642025.1 of Rhododendron ferrugineum. NCBI lineage: Eukaryota > Viridiplantae > Streptophyta > Magnoliopsida > Ericales > Ericaceae > Rhododendron > Rhododendron ferrugineum. The sequence continues at coordinate 26,818,284 of JAOTQK010000019.1, forward strand.
TTGCGTTCAAGTAGAAAACCCTGCAAAGACAATCAGAAGTAAAAAGTAGCACGAGTAAAATCACAGTTCCCTCTCCTGGCTCTCCATATAGTTGCCCACATATCATCAATTTCAAGTAAAACTTATTCAGAGCAATTTTAAATCCATCCAAGAGGCCCAGCATGTGAAACATTTACAAGCATGAAGTACTAGCTAGCACTTAGAGTTATGCAACCATAGTTACCATACAAGCAGAAAAAGCCCCCAACACCTACTCTATTTAGTTTACCCATTAGACTTTTATCTTTATTAATGCGTAATAGATAACTGAAACTATCTGACAGCACAGGAGAAACTCAAAGCAGGAAAGCATCGCTGAGAAAGAGCATAATTACTAAAAACTTCTTTATCTGCAACATAATGCGTAGTAAAGGAGCCAAAAAAACAATTCCAAGCAAGTTATTTCACCTACCCATTTACATCTCATGATATTACTCCAGAGTCCAGACACAGAGCTGGACCTATAAAAGAAGGTTTTCACCACGATACATAAGAATCTCATACGACACTTTGTCCATGCCTTCTAGGTAGGTCTCTCTAACTGCTACTCTCTCTATTATATACTCTAAGGCTGCCTAAACTCCCACTCTCTCCACCTCCGGTGGTTCAGTCTGCCTATATCACCATGGTCACAGTTGTTATGGATCCAAACAGGAGATCTCTGAAACAAATATTCTTTTCCACCAGAATTAACTTCTGTATCAAAACACAAACCTTGGCACATGAAAACCCAGTCACAAGAGTGTGCTGCTTCATAGATTCTGACCTTAACTTTTCAATTTTCCACAGAGAGTCAACATCTCCTGCGAGAGAGCAAAATTCAAAATTATTATACGCAATTCAGCACTTCTTAAGCATGAGAAGAAGCATCGGCTTCAGATACAAGGCATCAACAAATAGATGACATTTACTAAGATGTCTATGTAATTTGATTCCATAGTAAAATCTACTCTGACAACCATCAGGACATCCATAAGGACCATAACATGCAGGTGGCAAGGTAAACCATGTCCTACAAACAAATTAAAGCGAATAAATACCTTGTTTTGCAGCAAATTCCATCCATATGTCAAAGGAAGTTTGTCGCAGTTTCACTCCAGCTTTCACAAACCTTCTTGCATACTTGGACATTAAATCCCAATGATCTGTGTTGTAACAAATGCTGCAATCATGAAATAAAACTCAAGGGTGTTGACCAAATTGGAGTATTAAAATGAAGTTTTGCATTAATAGGGGAAAACAAGTCAAAGAGGGATATATTGATGCTTGTTCCTTCATAATTAAACATGCTAAGTCATTGCAAGCAGTATCACCAATATACGTAATTAAAGGATCAATAATGACAAAATGAACATTGATTGGGAAAATATGTTAACTAACACAGGGAGATCGGATACTAGGTTACAGTCCACCTTATTGATAGCCACACATACCTGTAGCTGTGATTTTAAAACTTGATAAAAAAAATTGCAGAACTCATAGAGACCAGCTCCCTAGAAAACTGCAGCCTGTACAAGGCATAAGCTCCATATACTTTTCCTTTCCTAATTTTCGTCAAAAGACATGAAACAGCAAGAGCTGTGGTGTAATCTAGCGGCACTGGAAGAGAAACGAATGGTACAAGCTATGTTTGTCAGGTGGTTATGGATGAGGTGATAGTTCCAGATAGCTCAGGTGCATGTTCCATTAACTTCAGCCATGTATTAACAACATTAGTGGACATGACTCTTACAAATAAGGAAGAATGGTGGGACCTAGGCAAGCATACCCGCACATAAACAGCTCCGAAATCACAAACAAAAGCATACAAGAGTATGAACCCAAAAGACTGGCTTGACATTGAGGAAGCAAAATTATGCTTAGTAACATGTTGAATATTCCCCTTGCCATCAAATGAAAATGCGCGAAAGGTTGTAACCACTAGCAAGGAGAGCCATAAGAAGAAGACAACGGAATATCCACAAGCAAAAAGGTAAACGTTCAATACATGGTAACCCGCAATTTAACTAACATAATCAAGATTTTCCATTAATAGAGCCTAGTTTTTATCATTTTAAGGTTGGAATGCTGGCGGTCCCTATATTTGTTACTTCTACGGATTAGAAATGAGGGCCACTTTTGTTGGTTCGCTGGATTAGAGTGGTGCCATTGCGTCTGAGTAAAGTCTGACGTATGAATGATCATTTGACATTCCTTGCAGCACATGATGATCCTATAATTTTTCAACATTCATAGTGAGCCAAACCAAAATCATTAAGTACATAATATGTATAACAAGTACCTAAAGACAATGTCCGCTGTGCCAGGTTGCATCGGTAAATCATTCCTCTGCAGAAGTTTCATTATCTCTACCATTAGTTTAGCATCCTTATGCTGTTTAGCATACAACTGCATTCATGAAACACCAAATTACACACAATTGCAACTGGGAAGTGTAGGAGCAATATAACCATGTATAAAAGTAAATATCAATACCAGCAAATGGTGAGCTGATCCAATACTAGGAGATAACCCATACACATTACGCTTCCACAGTGCCTTCTTACCTGTATAGTGTATACAGTATACTCATCAAAACAGTATCATTCTCATCTAATTTTGAGCATATCACAAGAGTGATCCTCAATATACATAGTAGATGTCATCTATGTGTATGATAGATGCGTGTGTCATAGCGTTGTATCACAGTTCAGAGCTTGCTTCGCTGCTTTCATGAATCTTTTGCTTACTATACAGATCCCTCTTTGGTACAAATACTTTTAATGAACACCTCTTTTGGTTGATCTGTACCACACTCTATTCTTGTCCGATGTACAAACTAGATAATGTGCTACATTGTGTCGGAGCATGATGGCAATAGCAATAAACAGATTGACTGACATGCAAAGGTTATCTCTTGGAGGCCCTCCCGTCCAATGAAACAGATATAGTTGACAAAATAGCTATTAATCATTGCAGGTGACTTATGAGTAGATTGTTGAGTCAATCAACTAGTTGTCAGCATAGGAGTTTCTAACAGAAACAACTTGAAGGTCAAACATAAGAAAGCCATAAATATTAAATATTACATACCATAGTCAATGGCCCCTACTTGAGTACATGCCTTAGTAATTTCTCTGCAAAGATTGCAATTAAAATTTTCATGAATGCGAAGATTTGAAAGTCTCTGCATCCAAATCAAAGAGCTCAATTAGTCACAGCATTTTGCAAATGATAAGCACCAACAAGAATCAAAACATAACACTCCAGGTAAAGGAAAGCAAAAAAGAAGCACAACGAGTATCTCACAAAAACTCGAAGGCGTTGTAAAATGTCAAACAGAAGCTTAATATCGTTGTGGGTGGCACAATTTCCAATGAGTGACCACAACCAAGCATTTGGAGGCATTGTCCTTTTCTCCACTACAGATTTAAGCATTTTGTTGTACAATTCCTTCACAGCCTCTGCATTCCAATAAGACCAAACTCATTGTCACTAACAAGTAATAAGCCTTCATAAACAAATTAAAACAAAGGCAACAAGTACCTGTCTGATTGTCTTCAGTCGCACCTGCCCCTGTGGAGAATAGTACCTTTGGCACCATTGTCATCATCATCAAGCACGTCCGACTTGGCAATATCTCTGCCTGGGCTGATGACCCACAGAAGTCATGACCAAGCCCTGTGTGTTTCCAAAACTCCATGTTACCCAACCATATCTAGACAGACGTATACAAGGCTCTTTTCCGTTGCTTGAGAAAAAATGGAAAATTTCACTTATCACTGACCATAATAGCGCGAATTAGCTACGCCAATCGGAGTTCATTTAACTAAGTTTCTCATGTTTTGGATTCTAAAACAACAAAGATACACACTACTAGAAAGTAAGTATAGGAACACAAAAACCAACCACAGAAATATATGAAGGATGGACGGGGTTTTTTGGAAGTGAACCAAGTAATATCAGGTTCCTCTCCCATCCATCAATTTTATTTTCCTCAGAATGAATCTAGTAAAATGTTGCTTCTGTGCATTCATCTATTTTTCTGTGGTTGGTTTTTGTGTTCCTATTTCCTAGACTTACACATTCTTTTGTATTCTCGTACTTTCCATTCCGTGTGCTTTCCCAACGTTTTCCACAGCTCCATGCCAGCAAATTATTTCTCAAAACATAATGCAGGAACAGTTTCTTTACAAAGAATATGCAAGGGCGAAAGAAAAAGAAGTTGCCCCAGCTGACCCTGATATACCTCCCTTGCATTCATTAAGCTAAGCCTTTATACCTACTTGCCTTTTATTCTCCTTGAGTTGTACTCTGCTAACGGTTACTACATCTTCATTTTAGTAACTCATTTCCTACGGGCACTGTTTGGTTACTAAGAAAATGTAAGGTCAAAAAGAGAGAAAACTCTACCCAACTGACTCAATTCTTTTAATTTTCCTTTATCCATGTTGTGGGTAGGGTTGCTAAACAAACCAAACCACTCGATTTCGAGCTTGTGTTTGCTTGTTAAAAGCTTATTCAAGATCAGTTTGTTACATAAACAAACCAAGCTTGAACATCTTTTGAGGCTCATTAAGGTTTCAAACCAAGAGAGAAAAAGTTATTGCTCAGCTCGTTCGGCTTATGATGTATAAAACATTCAAACTACTCAAGATCAGTTCCTGTCAGCTTCATGAAAGCTCGTTTGAGATCGGCTCATCTCATAAACATAAGCTCGAACATATTTTTGAAGCTCATTAAGTTTTCAAACCGAGCATCAACATTTGAAGCTCGTTAGGTTTCAAACCAAGCTCGAATAAGCTACTATTCGGATTGTTAAGCTTCCGATGCATAACCAATTCAAGCTCCTGAAGATCAGTTCGTGTTGTGTTCGGCTTCAATAAAGCTCATTTGAGATTAGCTCGTCTCATAAACAAGCTAAACTCGATCCTATTTTTGAAGCTTGTCAAGTTTCAAACCAAGCTCGAAGATAAACAAGCTAAGCTTGAACATATTTTTGGAGCTCGTAAAATTTTCAAACCAAACTTAATCAACCACTAACTCGGCTCGTCCTCGTTCTCGTTTATCACCCCTAGTTGTGGATACATTGAAACATAAAAGGCTCAGACTTTATCTTTTTCCATGTGTTTCCGATTCTTGTATTCACGTTTAATTGTACATTCCTAGGGCATTTTCTCGACAACAAAATGGTGAATTCGAACGAGACAATGTCGTCGGTGAATATACCTGAGAACCAAAGGGCGCTGTGATTGCGGTGTTGTTGGAGAGAAGAGTGAGGGGCTTCGGCGAGAGGCGTTTGGAGTCGGTGCTCCGAGTAGAGTAGAATCGACGGCGTTTGAAGAAACCTGGTGATCCGGCGAGCGCTGGAGGCGACTTGCATGGTGGTTGTTCAAGAGAGAGAGAGAGGGGGGGGTTTTAGGTGTTGAGCGAAGAGGGGTTAGGGAAGAAGAAAGACAGAGAGGTATACTAGGGTAGAGCGAAGGACCAGGGTTTGTTCTCTGCACCTGCGTTTACATGCTTCATTTGATGATTTTTTTTTTCTTTTATGCAATTATTTTTAAAGAAATTTATCACCTTATTTAACAAATTCTTGCAACCTAAATAGTAATCAAAATTTTAAAAATGACACGGTAAGTTGAAATCTCTTTTTATCGATGAAGTTCTTAGGTGCCGTTCCAGTTTCACCAAAAGAAATTTTTAGAAAATAAAGGTAATTTCAAGCTCAAAAATCATGTGTTTATACAAATAATTTTTCTACCAATATGGATCTTGTTTGATAGATCTCATTGAGATCTTTTAAACAGTGTAAAAAAAATTAAAAAAATATTTTTTTATTTTCATTATATTTGAGCTTGAAATTATTTTTTTTTTTGAAAAAGAAAGTAGAACGGAGACTTAGAGGGTGTTCCACTTTCTCTTCTTTTTTAAAAATTTCTTTTTTTTCAATTTTCAAACTCAAATATCAAGAAAATGAAAAATAATTTTTTAATTTTTTTTACACCGTATAAAAGATCTCAATGAGATCTATCAAATAAGATCCATATTGGTAGAAAAATTATTTACATAAATATATATTTTTTGAGTTTGAAATTACCTTCTTTTTCTAAAAATTATTTTTTCAAGAAACCGGAACAGCACCTTACTCTTCTTCGAAAAAAGAATTAGAATTTTAAGTGCATTCTAATAAAGTCTTCAAATTTTGTTGTGGTATTATACTTTTTGTGTTTTACTACTTTAATTTTATACTCTAAAATATTATTCAAAAATCAAATCACCTTTTTGTGTTAGGATTTTGTACGAGAAGGATACCACTCACCTAAAATTTAATTTGAAATGAGAGAAAAATAGTCAATCACACATATCCTAGGTGTCATGCTGTGTTGGAAAAAAATGGGACCCACCTCAGTTCAAGTTTGGGCCCACCTCAATTCAAGTTTGGGCCCACCTCAATTCAAGTTTGGGCCAATGTGATTTTTGGTTTGATCAATGTTTTCGATTAGCCCTACAAGGTGAATAATTCCGATCATTGTTGTAGGCACGGAAAGGGCCCACAAATAATCTAAAATTAGACCGAACTAGTTGGAAGAAAACTGAACAGAAACCCTTGCTCCAAATTTTGACGAGGGAGGGTGAGTTCTCCTAAACTTGTTACAAGAAATTAAGTTGATTTTATCCTTACTTGAATTTTTTTCGTGTTTGTTAGTTTTGTGTCAAATTTTTGTGAATTATTAATTCATCTTAATGGGAGGATCGAAAAAATAATTTTTTTTACTTTTACCCTAATATTTTAAGAAATAACCATTTCTTAACAAAATAAGTCAACTTATTTCACTTATTTTGCTAAGAAGTGCTTATTTCTCAAAATATTTGGATAAAAATAAAATAAAAATATTTTTTCAATTTCTCTCGTCAAGACGAATCAATAATTTCCAAAAATTTGGCGACAAAATAAATGCAAAAAAAAGTCAAATAAGAACAAAATCAACTCAATTTATGAGTTTAGGAGAACTTGGGAAAATTCCCAAATCGTTTTAAAAACAACCTCACCCACCTTCACCACTTTTGATCGTTCTTCCCCGACCACCGACGCCGCCACTAATCGTTCTTCTCCGACCACCGCCGCCGCCACAGACCCCCACCCCTTCTCTCTAACCGACTTTCATCTCTCTCTCTCTCTCTCTCTCTCTCTCTCTCTCTCTCTCTCTGTTAGCCGTTTGTTCGACGCCACCACTGACAACCCTGCCTCCGCCGCCGCCGCCGCTGCCGTACGTGGACTATCTATGAAGGAAGGTAGATTTCAAATATGTCTAGTTCTTTCCTAATTTTCTGTTACAGGTCTGTAACCCGTACTTACAAACACAAATATGTTGTTCTTCAGTCGAAACCTCAGAAAACATCTCTTCTCGCCCCAACCATTGATTTCCACCCTTCTACAAAAACACCTACCTGCTTTTTACACATACACTCAGAAATGCACCTACGTAGATGTGTACATGAAATGGAAGAAAGACTCGTACTACGACTCAATCGAGTCCATCCACAAATCCATTCAGCTCAAACCCTTAATAGCTCTCAAGAACTGCATCTCCACGGCACCCGACGGGTGCGTACCCATCTCGGCCGTGTCGAAGAGAGATAAAGAATTAGGGATACCAGTTAAGGTTGCTAGGTTCTTGAGACAATACCCATCTGTATTTGAGGAGTATACCGGACCCGAGTACAATCTCCCGTGGTTTAGGCTGACAAGAGAAGCTGTTGAGATTGATAGAGAGGAGTGTGAGATTTATAGGGACTGTAAGGGTGATTTGTTAGGTAGGTTGAAGAAGTTGGTTTTGATGAGTGGTGAGAAGAGGTTACCGGTAAAGATAATTCAGGGGTTGCAGTGGTATTTGGGATTGCCGGATGAGTTTCTGAAAGAACCCGAAAGGAATCTTGATGGTTCTTTTCGAGTTGTGGAGATGGAAGATGGGTTGAAGGGATTGGCTGTTGAGAGTGAGATTAGGGTTCTGTCTGTAATGCAAAAGAATGGGATGAAGAGAGGTGGGTACGGTGGGGGACCGATGGAGGCAATGCCGTTTCCATTTTTTCCATCCAATGGTTTGAGGATGAAGCAGAAGATTTCGGATTGGTTGTACGAGTTTCAGAACGTTCCGTATGTCTCACCGTATGAGGATTATTTGGGTTTGAGTACTGATAGCGATGTTTCAGAGAAACGGGTTGTGGGTGTGCTCCATGAGTTGCTTAGTCTCTTTGTTGAGCATTCTGCTGAGAGGAAGAAACTTCTGTGCCTTAGGAAGTACCTTGGCCTGCCACAGAAAGTTCACAAGGCATTTGAGCGGCATCCCCACATGTTTTATCTGTCTTTGAGGAACAAGACCTGCACCGCTATATTGAAAGAAGCTTACTGTGATAAGTCATTTACAGAGGCTCATCCTCTGTCAACGGTAAGGAAGAAGTACATCAATCTAATGATGCAATCGGAGGTTATTTTGAAACAGAGGAGGATGAATAATTGCCCTGTTGATAGTCAAAATGAGCGCCCAAAATTAGACCTGGATTACGTAGAAGAGGACAGAACAGAAATAGTATAATCTTGTTCTTAACTGACTTCTTGTATTGAATGGAATCGGAAACCATAATATAGCTTGTAAAACTGGGAGGTTAAGAGGTTGGCAAGTGGGAATAGTCAGATGGAACTCAGATCAAGACATATCAACTAACATCCGATTGCTTGACTGATCAAAGCCAAAGATTCAAGTCAGTTTGATTTTTCATCAATTGAAGTGAATATACGAAGGTTTAGCACATCATGTTCTCCTTTCAGCAAATATACGCATGTGTTGGTATACATGCGTGTGTGAAAGTACATGTATGGATGGACTATCATCCATAGTACGCAGTGATATTTATTTTGCAGCATCCATGCCATCGCAAACATATTGCTGCAGATTTTGATCACCAAAGTGAACATGGTAACAGAAGTTAAAACCACAATTTACCTTCTCAGACTAAAGGGTAGTCCCTTGCTTTCGCATTAAGGTACATTTTAAGGGCACAATACCCCCGTATCATTTGAATGGATTTTAACTCCAAAGAGTTGGATGGAGGATAACATATCTGATGAATGTGAAGAATGCAAGTAACTGTTACAATTCGAGTAACGACTGATTCTTTGTTTCAGTTGGATGAAAGTAGGGAGAGTCCAGCAATTGGAGCCCTTTGGTTTTATGATTTTATGTCACGGTTCACTCTTTTAACTCATGCAGCATTTCCCTTTATCAGAAAAGCTATGTTTCAACAAGATCTTGCTATGTCAAATTTTACTGCAACTTCGTGGATTCGTGCTGAAGCAGACGCATCTTTTCCTTTTTGTGATACTGGTTGGAAGCCATTAAGCTTGTGTAGCCTGTGTAGGAATGGATTTACTGCTGCATAATTCTTGCCATTAGCTAGTGCTTCATCTATGTTATGTATTTCGTATTTCTGTCTCCAGCTTTCTTGGGGCTTTATATTGACTTGTTGTTTTGGTATTCTTTTGTTCTTTTTGGTATGATGGTGAGAGCCTGAGAAGTGTCCGGCCAGCTTCCGCGCACCTCAACTAATCTCCTCCCCAGGCCAGTCAAAGACAGGTAATCCACGCCGGGACAAAGGTACTAGGAAATTCACAAGAAATACTTCCTTGTGGCTTGACCCCAAGAGTCGAATTATGCGGGCAGTTGTAATGTTAATTGAGTTCTTTCTTGTGCCAAAAAAAAAAACGCAAAAAGAAAAAAAAAACTTAGTCCCAATGTAGGCTAGGCAATGCAAAACTGCGAAGCTATCTTTTTCAGACTCTTCAAGCTAAATGCATTTCAATTCTAGGCTGATCATGGAGTTGGTTGATTGGAAAGTTCTGGCAGAAGTGAGACATCCGATGCCAAACAGCCGGCTGCTGGTCCTCTCAAAACCCATCTTAAGGCAAAGATAAGAGCACCATAAAGTGAAGAAACAAATTGCAAACTTTCACTGACCAGAGCGAAAATGTGCTTACTTGCTGAACTGCAAGAGTGTATAGCTTAATGCCCATTCTGAGTCTTTGGAGTTTAGACCATACGGGCATTAGGTTATACAAATCCTTGAAAACGTGGTACAGAATCCGAAAATGTCGAGATCCTGAAAAAGTTTTCCATGAAAATGTCTGGGAAATGGTTTGGATTCACTTTGATGTTTAGGAAAGAGAAATGAATCTGTCAAACATCAAAGTGAATCTGAACCATTCATTTCTCTTTTGCGGACATTTTAGGGGAAACTTTCCTGGTTTTGGCTTGCGACTCAGATCGGCTTGGCGACGATTTTTTCAAGCTCTCCAACCTCGACGGTGAAGGCGTGTGCGGCTGATCTAGCTCCGAGCTTCCGATCCTCATCTGGCCTATGTAGCGAGAACAAACTTACCACTCTAGATTCCATGGACTCTCCACCCTCCTCCTGGTTTCCGACACCACCGTTGTAATTTATTTTTTTTGGTGTATTTTTGTTGTTTTTCTTGTATTTTCGGACCGATAGAGTTCCAGTTCTTTGTACTTTGTTTTTATTCTATATAAATGGGATTATCTTGTTTGCCAAAAAAAACCCAGAAAATCAAATGCACTGCCTCCAAAATGAAATACAGAACCTGAGTAAGAAATGAACTAATGCTAAAATCCAAACCACATCCGTTATGCCAGAACTCAACAGAGCTTGTCTAATTGTCCATGGCAGCTCAAACAAAACCATTACATAAACATAAGAATTCGCAACCTGTCATTGTGCATAGGGGCATTTAACACAACATTGTTCAAACGTCTAAAACATGAAATACGTAACAATAAATTGGAAAAGGAGCGACACAGCAGTGCCAAGTACAAACCAAACAAAATTAAGGTCACATCGTGACCATCCAAGAACATATTTGGTGTGTGAAGTGTCAGGGCTAGGTTGACATCCTTAGACTGTTGGCAATGATGGAACAAGGCTTTCGTCCACTGGAATGGGCATG
>JAOTQK010000019.1:26845199-26867391 GCA_025642025.1 Rhododendron ferrugineum
TTTCCCATAAGCCCAACTGTGTAAGGCATATTTAACTATGAAGAGAAGATTGGAGAATCTCTCTCTCTCTCTCTCTCCATTTTTCCCATAAGCCCAACTGTGTAAGGCATATTTAACTATGAAGAGAAGATTGGAGAATCTCTCTCTCTCTCTCTCTCTCTCTCTCTCTCTCTCTCTCTCTCTCTCTCTCTCTCTCTCTCTCTCTCTCTCGGGGTGGTGTTGAGATATGGTTGGGAGTAAGAGTATCAACCAAGTGGGGGCATACATAGTAGTATTACCTAGGCAATACTACCTAGGCCTAGAGCTGCAAGCGAACCGAGCTGCTCGAGGCTCAGCGTTAAGGGCTCGGCTCGGCTCACTAGTGATCTAACCGAACTCGAGCTTGAGTTTTAGGCTCATGTAGTAAATGAGCCGAGCTCAACACTCTAAAGCTCAGCTCGGCCCGAAAAAGCTCAGCTTGTTATAGAAGCTCGTTTAGAAAATGAATAGGATTCGGTTCGTATACAAACGAGCGGAATTCGAGCTTGAGTTTTAGGCTCGGCTTTTTTGCACCCCTGGCTAGGCCTATGCAAAGCCAAAAACTTATGTAGTAGTTTATCTAGTCTTAGACCATCTCCAATGGTAAGTCATTTCTCTTGCCAAAGCTATTACTCCTATTTGGCAAGAAGTCTAAATAATTGCCTCTATGGGTAAGCTAATTGTCAAGCCCAAAAAATGGCTTTGGCATTTTCCCAAGCCAAATTTGCCACCAGAAATGGCAAAACCGTTTATTGCCATACCAGGATATGTGTTGCAATGTTTATGGATCATATGTCTATGAAAAAATACAAGTGATCCAATGGTCGTGATTAGTCCAGGCAAAAGAGTGAATTCGGCACTACTGGAGCAACTTTGCCAAAATTTAACAAAATCATAATGTAGCAAGCCAAGAAATAGCTTTGGCTGAAAAAAGAATGGCTCAAACCATTCGAGATGCTAACATAAAACATTGACCTCTGTTGGAGATTGTTGAATTGAAAATACAGATGACCTTATCTTATTTTCTAGGGTAAATAGTAGTTTCATACGAAAGCTACGGGTGATTGATATGATCTGCAGACAAATTGGCACCAGCTTTTAAGGAAAAGATTTAGTACCTTCTTATACCGATAATCCTCAGGCATGACTGTCGCTTCAATCTGTTAAAATCAAGAGAACTCCAAAATTGAGCAAATCACAGTTGGAATAATCCAAAAGGATTATAGGAGTTAAGACTTGGTAAAAGTGGCGATGTAATCTTTCGTATTTTCTCTATCCAAACATTCGAATTGCTTTGGCATAAAGAAACATACAGAAAGAGGAAGAAGAACAACAATAACGACATAACCGTCGAGTGAATGGTACCAGAGGTGAGACCAACAAGATTGCCTAATGCGTCATACAGGTAACAGGGAAGGAAGATTTTTTTTGTTCCAACATTCAGATTCTAGCTCTGCAGTAAGTGTTCTCATGCATATACTGACACTTATCGCGAACAACAAAAAACATTTGCAGCCCCTTTTGATGGTGGGAAAGAGTGAGAAACGACAAGAAAGTGTGGACGATATCTCACTTATTTGGATAACTAAAAGAGACGAGAAATTGTGAGATTCGATGAAAAACCACAATCTTTACTTTTCTCCCCCTTCCTCAGACTCCAATGGATTGCTAAGTTTAGGCGGTATCATGCAATCAGCTTTACAGCTGACGAATGACATTCACACCAGATATATCAATCAATGAAAGAATGCATAAGATCAAGTTCAAGTCCCCCTTAAAAAAACATGCAAATCTTGATAGTCACCATTGATAAGTGAGCGTTCATTAAAAAAAAAAAAACCACCTCGTCGTCTATTCTCTTCCATGTTTGAGACATGTCAATAATCGACCTCGAGCATATGGGGCAGCAATATCTGTGTGACATATCAGGAAAACTATTTTTTTCACAGGTAAACAAACAAGAGGAAATGATTTCATTTTGCAGAGATAAAAATGCTTACTTGTCTCGCTTAATCATCTCATGATAGCATTCATAGTGCATAGTGTGGCCACATTTCATTACGGTTGTGTCTTTGAGTGAGTCAAAGAGATACTGTCAAGAAGAATTAAGCCCAATCTGATATTACGAGCCTTTAAGTTGTTAAGAAGTGATCAAAGAACTAGCCAGTCGAAAACAAACCTCGTAACAAATGGGACAGTGGTGCCGCATGGAGTTCTCCACACACGAGTGATTATCACGCAGAGTCACTGAATAACATGATCCTGCAAACATCAGTAGAGGAGAACAATGTGAAAAAGCATGTGGCATGTGCGTTAACACCGCCTTGGTCAACCCCCAACAGGGGTTGGCCTCAGGAAGCCTTTCGTCTAGGCCTCTAGGGGTTCGACTCCCTCACACGTGCTATCAAATTTGTTTGGGCCAGTCCATACAGGACTCTAACCCGTCTTTGATTGGGCCATTCTGCAGTGATCTCTGGATATTTGTGCAGCTTTAAGGAAAACACAGATGAGTTTCAAGTTGCAATAAACAACAAAGAAAATAGGGGAGTGAGTGCATACCACATTTCTTGCAGTGAAAAAAATTCTCTCTACCACCGACTCTGAACAGAATATAAAAGAATTGAGAGAACAAGTTCGGAAATCACAAAATTTATTTAGATCGACAAGACAATAGGCAATGAAACAAATCAAAAAAACTTCTCTAACTAACCTGCAGATCCCACAATCATCGCAATGAAACTGCTCTTTTCCAATCTGCAGCGAGTGTGCACAGTAATTATAATTTCAAAGCACCAAATCAATGCTGCCATCGCTAACAAATCCTAACAGACCCTTTCGATGGTGAGAAAATAAAAGAAAGTAGTATCCTTTCGCTTAATTGGACAACTGGAAGTCTAGAAGAGGGGAAATAATGAATCTTTATTGGTCCATTTTGTTTCTCACCCAACCTCATTACTTTTCTCCCCATCTCTCACAATCCAAAAGGCCTGTAAGTCTCGTAAGTGTACCATTCTGGCTCTTCTTGAGCTTGAAACCAGATTGACTAAACCATCAACAACACTGAAAAAGCACATATGAATGAATGAACGTTCGATTCAACTTGATAAGGTAACCACAACATACATCATCATCGTAGAATTTGCACACTTCACAGAAATACTCGCCCATATTGACTCCACAATTCGTACAGACAGGAACCACCTGGTTACGTTCATGATGAATTTCCATCAAACCAAATGAGATTTGGCCAAAAACATTAGCAAGGAAGCACATATGTAAAATCAAGAGAGACATACCGGCTGTTCTGTGTCGCAAACTGAGCAAATTACCTAAAAATGAAAACAAAATCCGCCTCTCTCTATCATGATCTGACTACTGAAAGGTAAATAATTGAGTGAATGAATGACATCAAAAGAAACAGTTCGCTTGCTTAACATACTTGCTTAACATCATATCGAACAAGCTCATGCCGATCAAAGATGTTCCTCAACATGCTCTAATGAATCAAGAAAGCAACAGAAGGTCAAACAACAAAACAGATCTATAGCTCTATATGGCTTAAGCATGCTACAATAAATCTCGTGATGAAAATAACAAAAATCCAGATAAAAAACAGGTCCATGGGCATAAATCTTGAGCTAAATAGGGGAAACGAAATAGGAAACGTGATCACAATACCGTGGCTTCATTGTGACAATGGCGGCAATCAAAGACCTCGTTACAACAGGGAGCTCTGATCCTGCATCTTCTTCTATAATGCTTGCATCTGTATACAGTTCCAAAAACCCATAACCAATACTCAAAATAAGGCTCTGTTTGGACATAAGTGAAATTCAATTGAAAAGACTTGATTACCATTATAGTAACATACTAACATCTACGAGAATAGCCAAATTCATGATTTGTTGATTTGTTGGATATAAGTGAAATTCAGATGAAAAAAATACCAACATAGTAACACAACTATCTACGAAAATAGCCCAATTTAGGATTTCATAACAGTTTGCAGTGTTCTAAAAGTCGGCCGACTAGTCCCCACCCAGGCGCTAGGCTGTGGTCAAATGCCTACATTAGGTAGCCAACTAGCCGGCGCCTAGTCCCCGCCTAGGTGCTAGGCACACTTTTCGCGCACTTTTCCGTCCGACTAGCACGTAGCGATTTTCAGAACATTGGTAGTTTGCATGGATTGCAACATTGAGTTTGAGAGGTTATTATGGTGGATTTGAATTGCCTTTCACAACCTGTCATGGTTAGAATTGTAGTTATACAAGAGGTTAGTTAAAATTACACTTTAATCCATTTAGTTTTCAAAAGATGCCCTAAATCTCTTATATTGCTTTTGAATTAAATGTAGAATCACATCATTTCAAATCCTTCATGTTAAGAATTGTATTCAAACAGGAATCTCAATAAAATCTGCTCTTCAACCCATCTTTTATTCGAGTTTAACAAGCAACTTATAGCTAGATCTCTCATATTACGTACCTTAAATAGGGACATAGAACAATAATATTCAAAGAGAAATTAACCCACCAATCAAACGGTAGACATAAACATAAGTACACATCAAAAAGTCTAGCAACACATCTTCCGGACAGCGTCCGGAGCCATGTCCGCAGCTGTCCGATGTCTCGTCGGCAGGGACGGAGGGAAAGGGGGGCACATGCCCCCACTCGAAACTAAAATAATTTTGTTATATTTTCGTATATTTTATGTGTGCTATTACACATAAACACGTGCATATATCTTGAAAATTAGTTTTATGTTTAATTTCTTCATATGGTGCATTTATACTTGTTGATTTTCGAACTATTTGTCTATTTGGATCTATTCTTTCTTAATGGTACTTATTTTTAACCGTCTAAGAGCAATATTTTAAAATAATATCATTAATAAAACTATATCGATCATTCTAAAACTTGTCGATGTTCATGTTGAACATACTCTCAAATTTTGTCTGAGATTTTTTGCTTATTTTGACAGAATTTAAGTGAAAGTATGTGTTATATATTTTTGTAGTTGTAATGAATGCCTTAGTTGTGTACGATCTTATTATGGTTAACTAGAAAAATAAATTTTCGCCACTATATATGATTAACAAAATGCCATCACTAAACGACATTTCTGAATCCGTCCCTGCTCATGGGTCAACATGCATGCATCCAACGGCTCTAAACGCAATTGTGTTCGAAGTTGTGTTTTACAATTGTGTTCCTAGCATTGCTTCATATGAACACACAAACATGTGTGTGTATATATATATATATATATATAGAGAGAGAGAGAGAGAGAGAGAGAGAATACCCATAACCCATCTTCCCAAAACCGAGACGTTCATTGGCAGAGCCTTCCATGAGCACAGGAGAGATTCTGTTGTACGTTTCCAGAAATGGAGAGAAAGACCAGACTGAAAGAAGAAGGAAGGCCCAGAATTGGTCTAATTTGGGAAGATGAGGATGCTGTCAAGAAGCGTCTCAATGTAAATGCCATCACGTGGTTGGAGGAGACCTTTATATACAAGGCCATCAATATTCTCAATCACCCAACTCAATATAATAACCAGACTATGAGAGAGAGAGAGAGAGAGAGAGAGGATAAGATCGATGGAGGGAAGAGACATGGATGCGTGTCAGTTGCGAATTGGATTGAAGCAAGGCAAACCCACGCAAAAGAAAAAGAAAAAGCTAACCGTTATGGGGAAGGGGCATTTATATGAGCAGTTGGAATTACGCAATACTAGTTGGGCGTCTCGGGACCCGTTGGGTTGACTATGCACTCTTATTGGTTAAAAACCGAAAATTCTGCTATTACCCCGGATAGTTCTTGCCATCTGAATGAAAAATGAAAAGATTGGATCGAGCATCTATATATATCGGTGGAGAATCAGTAAGGCCACCGTCAGTGGCGTTAGAAGGATTCGTTAGAAACGAACGAACGAGTTTGTTTAATGTGGGCCAGTTAGTGTACCGGATCGGACCGGTCGTAGTTCGGGCTGCATGATAAACGAACCGAGCCACTTGAATTCGGTTCGTGTTTGCCCGTTAAAAACTCATTCAAAATAAATTTTGGACGTAAACAAATTAACCAAGCTCGAACAAATCATTACTCAATCGGTTCGTTCGGCTTATGATATATAAAAAATTCAAGCTACTCGCATCCGGCTCGATTGAAGCTTTGTTCAAGATCAACGAGTTGTATAAACAAGCTAAAGCTTGAAGAGGTTGTGAAGCTCGAGAATTATCAAAGAAAAAAAGTAGTAAAGCTCGCGCGTTAGTTTTCAAAGAAAAAAGTAGAAGAGCTTGAATAGTTACTGTTCGGCTCGTTCGACTCTTTATCACTCCTAGCCGAACGGGATGGGTTAAACCCAACTCGCCGAAGGACGAAGCGGTTAAGAGCCTGACTTGGGCCGACCAACTGGTTGGACGAACCGATTCAAGATTTGTTTCTAGATTTTGGTCGTCGGTGAATTCAATTTGAAAGACCAAACTTCTTAATTAAGGTGGGGAGAATGTAAAACCCCAACCATTAAATCCGTGAGCCAAATAATTCCAGATATTCAATATGCCAGTTGAATGTACATAGAATCATATATATAACGTTAAGACCTTTTCCATTTAAACAAAATTCCTCTTGTTTTTTTTTTTGCCACAACGATAACAGATGATATTATAGATCCAAGAAACAGTACATCAAGAGGAAACTCTATCCCTAAACAAAGGGATCAAGAAACCAAATAGGAGGGGACTCTATACCCAACTCCAACTAAACCCATCACTTCAAACAGACGGAGTACTGCTAAAAATAACCAAAAACACCCACATAAGGGTGATAGAAGCCCCACAAACAGGGAGAAATCCCACACAGGGGACACTAAAGAAAAGAACAAGAAAAAAGAGAAAAACCGGTAACGGAACCGAATGGAGTCCGCCGTACCGGAGCAGACTTCATCCACCCACCTAGATCTCCCACTCCAGCGGGAGGAGGACGCCTCCGGCAACCACGATATGCAAGTCACTACATCCAAAAACCGTCGGACTACACGGCGGAAGAGGCGGCGGATGGTGGTTTGGAGATGAGGAGGATGGGGGTGAAGGAAGAAAGAGAGAAAGAAAACCTTCGAGATCTATAATCGAGAGATTGAAAAATCCCACGAGGGGAGAAATCCCTCCCCTCCCGTCATCTATTGGGGCATAAAACCCCGGGGGAGAGGAAGGAGAGAGATGGGGGCAGCGGCTTCTTTAGAGAGAGAGAGAGAGAGAGAGGGGGTCTTATTGTGCTTGGGCCGACAAAATTCCTCTTGTTTAGGGATGTGAAAAACTAACCTTTCCAGCAGAGTCTATTCCTGTGATCCGGCAGCCGGATAGCTTAAGGGTCGGGCCGGGCCGCAAATTTTGACATCGTGGCCACAAACTTTTGCTGTTAGCAATTTTCTTTTGGTAGGCCTACATAGATCATAAAATTAAACATTGTATGTTGTCGAATGAAGCTTGAGTGATGTCGGTGTTACTCATTAAGTTGTGATCGTTCAATTAATGTGACCGGGTAATGGACACAGCTCTATTAGCACGTATTTAGGTCATATCACGTGCGTTAAGTGGTGCGGACTAACAATATACATGTAGAGACCAATTAAAGGGTCCAATATGGTTTGATAGGTTATGAAGGAACCATGGCTTATAAATAGGTGGGCAAGGTCTCCACTCCAAACTCTAGCCTCTCTCTCATACTCCCCCATCTTTGTGTAAGACTAAAGTCAAGATCAAGAGAAGGGCTTTGGAGGTGAAAGACAAATAACCACACATGCACTAAAGTTTTCATCCTCCATGACGACGACAGGTATAAATCCGGTATTATTTTCTTCAATGGTTTGACATGAGTTCTTAGGGTCTAGGGTTTCTTATGAAATCCTACATTTGCATCCCAACCGTGAACGTTGAATCGTGGCCGCAAACTTCTGCATCTCCGAGAGTGTGAATTCAAAAGCTTCCATTCCTATGAGGTTTTTTTGTGTACGTCCTATTTGAACATAAATGGACAGTGAATCACAGTATCCGGAAGTGATGTAACCAACTTTGCCTGCCAAATGCTGTGAACGTGGGAAGATAGTCTTGGAAATATGTGAACCTGCCCCGCAGTTATTTTGGATTTTGGAGCAAATATGCATGTATACAAGGATGGGATCAGGGGGGTCTAGTAGCGGCGACCGCCACGACAAAAATTTTAGAAAATATAATTATAATATGTAAAAAAAAAATATGCCCAACTTAAAATTCTCTAAAAAAGAATTTTAGAGAATGAAAAACAATTAGTTATGTGTTTCTGCTAACTTTTAGTATGTCATTTACTAAATGTAATAAAGAAAAGAAGAATGTGCGTAAGGCGATGCTTGGGTTGGGGTGATCAAAGACATCAACCGCCTTATACTTTTCTCGTTTTGTATCAGTTACACGATTAGTTTGATCTTATTCGAGATATTTGTAATGAATTCCGTATCGTAAGTGCCGTTAGACTTACATCAATATAACATCTCATGTTTCTTAAAAAAAAATTATAAGGAAAAGAAGAAGAAAACAAAATTAGTTTCTGCTTTTTAGCAAGTTTGTCTGGAAAGTTACAAGGGAATAAAAGACTAAAATCTCATTAATTAATATGATTTGTCAATATTTTCCTTTTCCACACCTTTACAAATCATTACTCCAAACATATATAGCTGTAGTATTCATTATTGATGGGCTAAAAGACTAAACATCCATCCACACAAAAATTTATATGCTACTTTAATGTACCTGGAAGTGGATAATTTATTTAATTGCTATTCCTTCTTCTGGGCCTGTGGCTATGAATGAGCAAACAGCTGTCGGGAGTTTAAAATGAAAGTGCAGGCCTGTGGTACCAGTCACATCCGTCAATGAGTTTTGTCTCGTCACACTATGCCACTATCTGTAGGGGACTCTATCGCACCTATATCAGGGTCGAAGCTGAAGTCCCACCACGCGTGGCCGCGTGAATGGTGTTAAGAATATGTTTAACTCCAATGAAGCGCTATGGAGATTTGAGCCTGAACCTTATCCAACCAAATCCAAGTTCGTAACCACCGAAACTAAACCAACCCCTCATTGGCAGAGCATCTATTTATATGTACCAACACAAAATGTACACATTGTTTGTATAAGAAAGAACTCAATTACCATTTTTTGTGGCTCGTTTATGATTTTTTGTGACTCGTTTTTTCAAAACGCACGCCCAAAATTGAAAAGAGCCGCAAAAAATCATAAGATTAGCTACAAAAATTCGTAATAAAACGTGTATTGAATACTTTTTCTTTCCACGCGATAATTATAAATTTCTTGCAGGGTTTTCAATATATAACGTTTGTTCCTCTCCCGTGGCATATATATACACATGACTTGCTTTCCCATTGGGCACACTGTGTCCCCTTGGAACACGACCTACCAGCACTACATATGACTTCGATATTCCTAATTTTCCGAGCCACGTTACGCGAACTTCGACTAAATTTTTGGAGATTAATTTCACCGTCAATTAGTGGGGTAGTATGTTGATGAATTCGATTTTCTACATATAAAGGTGAGTGATATGCAAGGACGTCCATCAAGCCCGTTGTCTGACTAGGAGGGTTCTGACTTCGTTTATGTCTTCCACAATTACAGAAAACCAACACATCTAGTGCAAGAAACCAACCTAGGAGAGAACACTCATTGGGGCAAAGCCCCATAACCCTCATTGGGCCAAGCCCAGACACTTATGGGTCTCAAACCCATATCTACAACAAATAGCACAAAGGCAGGCCAAGCCCAGTCCGAAAGAGGACCAAACTTGCCCAGCCCAACACCTAAACCCTAACCCTAACCCTAAGCAGATAGCAACCCCGCCGACCACCCAAACCGCCGGAAAACTCCCAACAAGCCCAACCCACCGGCCGAGAACCAAAACTACATCGTTAATATGAGATTTAATGAAGATGCTTTTTAACTCAAACGTATTGGTGATCTTGCTACAAAGTTGATGGAGACCAACAAGGCAACAAGTATGTGGAATTAGTCTATTTGCTTTTTAAATTGGCGTGAACTCGACCACCGACTGGACGTATCATGAAAATTAAGTCCAGCCAAACATCCGAACGGTAGCCACATCCGTCCGGACGCCCCTTCTCCAAATCCCGGTCACAACCCAACAAATGTTAACTCAAGAAAATAAATGATCTTAAACCAACCATTATTTAAATTCTTGATAAATTTTTTCAAATGAAACTCCTTTCACGATCGAAAATCTTACTCGCGAAATGGGAGTCCATTTGCAAGATGGTTTACATTTAGGCAAATAGGAATTGCCAACAGAAGAAATCAATGAGAAGAGTACTACGTTAATAAAACTAGTTGATCGTACGCTAGTTCAATCCAGCCTACCCTTTTCGTAAAGAAAAAAAGTCCAATTGCCAACAATATAACCTTCCCAAACCACCCTTCCACTTTGTCTAAAAATAGACCCCCTCCCCTCCTATTTACCCTCCTCAAGCACAGACCTCTCAACCATTCAAAACACAACCCGAAAAACAACGGTTCCTCTCTAACCACCAGTAAGCCAAGAAAAAAAAAACACAGGCACAACTTCTCTCTCTACAACAATCTCTCTCCCTATCTCCCCCTCACAGCTCTGAAAAATGGGTTGTGGGAAGTCAAAGGATGCCGTCGCCACTGAGAACACCATTACCAAAAGCAAGAGCAACAAGAAAGAAGATGTTGCTGTAGAAACCACCACCAATGGAAACACCACCACCCCAAACACATTGGTGGAAGAAAAAGGAGAGAGCAAGAAGGATGAAGTGATCAACAAGGCGGTGGAAAAAGTGGGAGAAGGTGGTGAGATAACAAAGGAGGAATTTGAGGGAGGGGCAAAAGAGGAAACGAAGAGTGAAGATATTGTTGCAACAAATGAGAAGATTATTGGGGTTGGTGGTTCTGAGAAATCAAAGGATGTTGTGGAGGAAAAGGGATTGGGTGAAGAGGCGAAAATGGAGACGACAACAAACGGTTCGCAGTTGTTATAATTTTTATTTATTTTTTTGGTTTAATTTCATCTCCAACGATTTTTTTTAAGCTTCTAGTTTTATGACCCTGTCCAGTTTGGGTTTTGAGGAATGCTTTTAAGAGTAATGGGTGGAGAGAGAGAGATGAAAATTTATTGGAGACTGTGCGCAGAGATTTTGAAACCCCCAAATGAACAAGCCTAGTTTTACGTTATCAGGATCAAATTTGCAATAGAAAGTAAGAATACATAGAAATATGCCGCAATAGAAAATTTTGACTTTTTTTCATCGCTAGTGTATTTTGTTCCACAGTACGAGAGAAATCGGAGAAATAAAAAATTATCCAAAACAATAATTGAAAAAAATAGTGAGTCGAAAAATAAGCTAGAGTTTGAGAGAAATCAAACGCGTACTGTGTAATTATTGTTTTCGTTTATGTTTTTCGGATGGGACTATTTTGGTTTGCCAAACTACAAATAGGAAATGTATTGGCAAAGAAAGATACCATTTGTGACATAACATTAACAACTCATTTGGGTCATGAGAAAGGCTGAGAAAAGAAATGAACTTTTCTCACCGAATCACTAAAGAAACAAAAAAATAGGCCCACTAAAGACCCATCATTTATTTCATCATTTTTCACCTCTTTTATTCATTCAAAAAACAAGTGATAAGATAATGTTTTGTATTTTCTTGTTTCCCACCATTTCTCACCCATCAAATGGAGCTGTGAATCGTATCGTTGAGATTTCGGATAAGGAGCTTGATGGTATCGTTGATGGTATTGATGATTTGAAGGAAGATGCCTCCTTCTCTATGGAGTTTTGATTCCGTTTCTTCTGTGCTTTTTGGTTTTCGTCTTTGTTTTATGCTGCTTTCTTCGATGTTGGTCTATTTGTTTTCTTTTGGCTGTGATTGCTGGGTTGTTTCGGTTGTTTCTCTTGCTGGTTGTACTTGGCTTGTTTTTGCTTGGTTTTGTTAGTCAGGTTGTCTGCTGTTGTTGGTGTGAGTTTGCTTTGTGCTGTTCTCCTATTTTTTCGGCTCTTGGCTTTAGTTGTCGGGGCTGAGTGGTTGGTTTTTTTTGTTGTTATAGCTGGGCTTTTGGTGCTTAATTATTCTTTGTTGGTGTCTTGCCAACGCTTTTCTTTGGGTCTTGGGTTACTTTTGTTTGCCCTTATCCTTTTAATCTTTGTATCCTTTTCAAAGATTAATAAAATTCTTTTGCCGAGCAAAAAAAATGGAGCTGTGAATCATTATTTTTGATATCGTGTAATTTGTGTCATTTGATTGTAGGAGTTGGAGAGCTAGTGAAAGAGAAGGAAGAGAAAGAGGAAGCGGCGATGCCAACCATTGATACTGAAACTCCACCCGCTGTTATCGCTCCTGCCACCCCTACAGCCGCTAGTAAGGAAGAGAAAACTCTTGTTTCTAGTCAGGTACGAGTTTTTACACAACAAATTTGCACTTGAGTCATGCTTACATTCTCTAAAATTCTATAGAAAGTGTTAGGGTTTTATGTTATTTTAATCGATGGGATTGTTTATGTTGGTTTAAGCTGGGAAAAATACCCAGAAAATTTAAACTAGTTAGCAAAACACATACGACAACATCCTGCTTTCATATTGAGAACGCCCCCATCGTTTTTTTTCCCGGCAAAGGAAATTTATAAATCTTTGCAGAAAGTTATACAAAGATTAAACGGACCAAAGGCAATACGACAAAACGCCCCAAGGAAAAAAAAAAAAAAAAAAAACAAGGCAGGCAACTTAGGCAAGACCCAAAAAAATACCAAGGCACTTTCATATTGAGAACGCCCCATCTGTATTTTATTGCTCTATTTGTTTCCATGTCTTTTTTCCTCCACAAATTCAGGCTACAACATGGCATAAATTGTTTTCAGGGTCCATTGAGTTCCACGGTTTAAAGGAAGATTTTTTTCTGTGCAGGAAATTGTGGCAGAAGAGCCCAAAACAAACTGAAGCACAAACTGATCCATACAAGAAGCCTATTCATTGCCCATTTTTCTTGAAGAATTGTATTGTTTCTCCTTTATTGCTTGAACACATTTAAGGGCTGTCCAAGAAAAATCTCACATATTCAAATGGAAATATATTTTTTATAGTAATCGCGGGCTTACGAATACATGTTAGTATATTCGTAACTGGATATCAACTTGCATCTCGACTAAAACCGTAGCTCAGAAGTAAATGACGGAAGTTTATGTAAGCATATTCGTAACTGGATATCAACTTGCAGCTCGACTAAACCCGTAGCTCTGAAGTTAATGACAGAAAAACTTCCCGTAACCCTAAGGGTTTTTTGCTAGCGGTGTGAGCCGAACCAAAGAGCTTGGAGGTGTAAACCCCTCGCTTGTCGACTTGTCATCATACTCCTACCCAGCCAAACCCTTGCATTGGGGAGTTGCTATACATTGCAACCCAACAGGATCATAAAATTGGATTGCAAACCTCTCTTTCACCAAAAAAAAACAACGGCGGTGTCAAAGCATTATGTTCATGAACTTAGTGATATTCGTCAAGAGATCCAACATCAGAAAACTCACAAAACATGATCAAGATAACACTTCCTAAAATTTACAAGATGCTATAACAATTACTACAAGAAAGCAGAACCCTACTTTTGGAGAATCAAGAACGAAACATATGAAACAGAGTCCCGATTCTCTTCATAGACATGATAGGTGGATGAATTCCATTGCCTTCTGTGATTAGTTATAACAGCAAGGAACAAGCTCATAGTTTTCACCAATCACTCAGACTTGTAAAATTCGTTAGGCGTTTATCGGGCAGAGGGGCACCTAGAGAGAGAGAAGCTGGATCCCGGGTGTAACATTAAATTATCTCCAAATCTACACTAACCGCATTGAGAAAGAGAGAGAGAGAGAGAGAGAGAGAGAGAGAGAGGGAGAGAGAGGGAGAGGGAGAGGGAGAGGGAGAGGGAGAGGGAGAGGGAGAGGGGATACATATACACACAATATTGTCAGCATACGTATATTCACAAGGATGAAATGTACACGATACAAATTGTACAATGGTTATATACACAATCTCCATCTCAGGCCATGCATTGAAAACCATCAACTACACCTCCTAAAGGGGCTCGAAACAAAGAATGCTAAGTTTATTGAGTTCTAAAGAGAGTTGATCGGTGCACTTGGTTCAGACTTCATATTCACAACAGACGAGGAAGGATTGCGGGACAATATTAAATTACCCGCTTGATCTTGAGTGCTGTACGCGGCCAATCGAGAATCCATGACAATTCTGCACACGTCTGATCCCAAGGCTCCTAATTTAACGCCGTAATATTCTAAATGGTCTGAAATGCTGTTCCCAACCACTGACCTGCACAATTTACTTGGAAAATTAGAAGGTTTTTTTCGCAATTGGAGCCACTTCTGAAGTCATAGAGTTCATATTTATTTTCCACATTCGCTCTCACCCAGCATAGTTTAATAGGTAAAGAAAAATTTGCATCCCTACACACTTTACACTTGGTGTCACTTAGCAACTTTCACTTTTAATTTAAATATTCTGACCCTCACACTTCAGTGCAACAAACGGTGTCACCCTTCCGTTGATACCCCAATTAGAAAGTAACGGAAAATGGTCACGTGAGGTGCATGTGACCTAATGTAAGGGCAGAACCATCATTAAACACTTATTTTCCCTTCAAACCTCGTTAAAAAGTTTTAAATTTAATTTAATTTACACCCCCTTAATCTCTCCCCAAAGTTTGTTCCACTTAAGCACTAAATCTCATTTTCAAATTATTTTTTTATGCTAAAGAAGTAGTAATTGCAAATATTTTCCGTGAAGCTGGGAAGGGAACGGAGAAGCCGAGTTCTGAATTAATGGGGCGTAGTGGTGGAAAATAGTTAAACAGACCATAATGTCCTTCAATTAGGTCACATGCAGCTCACGTGCCCATTTTCTGATGATCACTTAAAGGATTCACTAACTTAAAGTGTGGGGCTTCAAAGGTCCAAATTAGAAGCGAAGAGTGCAAAGTGACGCCAAGTTTGAAGTGTAACTGTGTCAGCATACAAGGTGTGTGTTACCCAAGTTTAATTTGTAGTACCTTGATTAATTTGAGTAAAGGTTTTGGTTTTGTACTTGATTCGATGTAGTAATAGCAAAATTTAATACTCCTTATTCACTTAGGAGTGGTAACATGAATATCGTAGGAAGGTAACAGTACCTGCTACAGTCTGGGTCTTCGCCAGAACCATCACAAACCTTCTCAACCGTATAAATTAAACTACCAAATCCAACATGATAAATCCACACCTGCAGTTTAGGAAAAGAGTACAATTAAACAAAAATTTCTTGTCATCCTGGAAAGCAAAAATGAACATCCTCGGGGTTGTGGTCTAGCACTCTCTACCAAACATTTGAACAGCCCACTCTCTTATGAAAAGCTTTTATCAAACCCACTAAATCAGTGCAAGCCAGGAGACATTATTACAAGATATAAAGATAATTGACCAAGTTAAGAATATAAGGTTAGTAGGTACAATTCTGCAATAACAGAAGGTAAAGAGTTCCACGTAGGAAAACCTGTTGAGGGCTATTGTAAACCACCAAATATCTAAATGTTTTTGCCACGCAATATCCACTTTTGAAAACTCTATTTAATTTGTTGTATGAGAAGTATAACTAGTGTATTCAGCGGAAGTACAAGAAATCCTGAAATGTGGGATTGTCTTTATTTTGTTTAGAAAATTTAAGTTGCTAAATGTCCACTCCAACAAAAATCTCTGGACCGCCACTTGTTCGTCAATCCAAGATTTCGATAAGCTTGGCCAGAATTACATTCACCCCAAGAACCAGTGATAACTTCAAACAAATTCACAAGACTAAATGACTCATATAAAGCAATGCATGTTAGGGAAGGGAGAGCATGTTAAGGAAATTATGATGTAACCTCCCAAATATTACTAAGGGAAGGAATATGGGGAAACACATTTGTTCAACTATTCAAGCAAATTGTCAACATTTTGCAAATCATAGTTTAAATTTTACTCTTTGAATCAGCAAATACATCATTTTAATGAAAAGCTCACAAGACACGGTGACTCCATAAAATTTGTGAACTTTTGTTTTGTAACAAAAGCTATTGAAGCCGATCAAAAAAAAAACAAAAGCTATTGAAATAACATTTATCAATACACAAGTTTAACTACCAGAATAACATTCTTGGGAATAAGTAGAAGAGCATATTAATTACGGGAAATAACATTTATCCACGTCAATTTGGGATGTGACGATTACCTCTCTCGGGAAGTGATGGTATGTCTTTTGTGCAAAATGAGAATAAAACGGTGGCAAATGAGCGACAATATCATGTTCATTTGTGACCCGAATTGTATCTGGCACAAGTTTGCTATAGTATGACACAAAAGCAGCATTGCCAATGCGAGGTTGTCCAAATGTCACAACCTTAACATTCCCCGCTTCATGATTGACCTGGGAATAAGCAGAAAACCCCTTCATTGCAAAGATGTACAAGTGCTTAAAACTGCAGCAATAACCGAAGAATAAACTACGCCTTGTAAGCCAAGAATCCACTCAAGAAGAATTGAATCAAAGAAATGGAGTTCTTCATGTAACATAGGTAGATCAGGAAATTTTGAATTCCAACCGTTTGAAGAGTTGAAGTATGTGTCTGGAGTCTGGACATCTAAGTGGTAAACGAGAAAAAAGAGTAAACAAGTTCATGTCATTCAAAATACACTGTTCCTTATAGCAACTGAAAAATAATATGATGAAACTTCTTTAAAGAAAACAATCTACAAATGTGAGAAAAACAATGACTGGCTAAGACAAGAACCTTGGAGAAATTCAAACTTTCACCGACCCTAGGTAAGATATGTTTGCTTGCTAAACTATGATAATCCAGAACCTCATGCTCAATCTCGGTCTTTGGACTCAATGGTTCCATCAAAATCATCCACAATAAAACTTTCTGGATGTAACCATGTCGGCCGGCCCCCAATTTCAATTTCCTTATGTACACTCGCCAGCCACAGGGTCCAAAGACAAAAGGATTAGTATATCTAGCATCACTCATGAATATCGTACTAAAAAACTAACCAAGTTCCTGCATTATTGGTTCTCCCTTCAAACACAGACCCACATGAGTAGTATAATCACAAAAGCAATAATGACGATATATACTGGAAGCAATTCTTGAAAAAAAAAGCAGAGTTGCAATGTAAGAGAGGAAAAAAAAAAGGTAAAATCCTAGAAAGGCTTCAAAATGATTACCGTGAGATCCAGCCCGCAAAAGGCGGCCATAGCCCCTCCCATTGAGTGCCCAGTAACCATAATATCAATGTCCCCATACAATTGCTTCGCTCTTTTAACAGCATTTACAACACAAGGACGAATAGTTGTGTTGTGGTACGCAAAATAAAATCCATGGTGCACCTGAAACAACACAATGTGTTATCACTCCGTCTTTTGTTATAGTACTGATATTTCAAACACATACTCAAAAACTTTATTGCAACACGTACCATTGCATCAGGCATGCCAGGGTAGTTTAAGTCGAGCTGCTTCCAGTACAGATCTTCAACCCAATTCTGGATGCTGTAAGTATGTAGATCATCAATGAAAAGTATTGAAAAAATGGCCATTGACAGCAAGAGGATATTTTAAAATGAAGTGGAAGCGGCATTGCTATATTTATCTTCAAATGTTACTGATATGTAACCAACAATTAGAAGTACAAAAATTGAACCGCATTTTACAAGATCTAAGCCTACTACGACCACCAAGATCAGGTTGATGCATACAAAGACAGTAGGGAATAATCGAGTGTCACGGACCTTGAGTGTCAAACAATAACTGAGACAACACAAGGTATTGGTGTTTACATAAATAATATTCTTTGCAGGGGGCAAATTGACATTTACACTTATCAGAGAAGATTAACTGTGAAATTATCCATGACATAGACTCATCATCTAATTGTCATATTTTTAAGCTCAATGCCTTACTAATTAGAACATATACTGCCTTCAATCTTCATGCATAGCTGGTGAGCACAGAGCAGGATGCCATGTGCATGTATTGGTCGCTTTCTTCCTGTGGTTTCTATTAGAACACAAGCCAAGGAACTCAAAACCACAACACAAGCGCACGACCAATTCATACACAGAGAGCACACCACATAGGTTGACCATTTAGGCATTTACTACATCAAACCACAGCAGTTGTGAACAGATTCCACTCATAATTCAACGAACCTGCGTTCCTGAGTGCCTCGGAAAGCAATCACAATAGCATTAAGATCCTTTGCCACCCCAACAAACCCCTGAGATGCATATTCATAAATTTGTCAAAATTTGTAATATAGATATAACTATGACGAAATGAATATTGCCAGAGAGATGATTCGTCCTTGTTTTACACATGGTACTATGGAATGAATGAGAAAAGCACCTGCAGGCAGTGCTGGACATCAACGACCAGCTCTATCACTTCAAATCCCTGCTCCAATAAAAATTGAGAAGAAAAAAACAGCACCACGTATTACTCAACTCTAAAGCAGTAGCAATCTAACATTGTCTTATAACTACCGAGAGCTACTAGTCCAAATAGTGAACATGCCAATAGTAGTCATACCTTGGTCAGACCATCACATCTTTGGCATGTCCAAGAAAATAATTCTGTCAAATCAGACATGTACACCTGCAAGTGAAAAGATTAGATCCCTAGTCCACATTAGTGGATTCAAGTAAATCAAAGCAAAATGAAATGACCTTAATCACGTAGGTGCCAACTTCCTATTTTGAAGCGCTTTAAAGCCACAAGAAACGAATGCCAACGACTAATATCAATGTTTTTAGCACAAAGGAGGTTGGACAAATAGGGTATGTATCTCTCTTAAGAGACCAGGTCAACTAGCTATCGAAAATCAACTCAAAAGCGTAATAAAACAAGACGAAAAGAAGTGGCATACAAGAACATTACAGCCTTACATTGACCTCCAAATCACATCCCTACTATGTCAAAAAAAACTGTTTTGATGCAGAACTTACTGCGGAAGCATACTCCACTAGTGTTGTTGAAAGCGTATGATTGTAATCGGCCAAACCATCCTTGTGCTTGACCTTGAGGTCTGCATAAAAATTAAAAAAAAAACACTTAGAAATTGCTGTATTGTTTTTTAACACCAAAAAAAAGGCCATCTACTTACTGCTTTATATGTTCAAGTTAGGCAAATAAACTCATCCACGGAGAAGATGACCAACAAAAAGGGAAACAAAAAATTACATGGCATACCCTTAACGCACACTAGGACAAGTATATTGGTTGTAAATTCAAAAATGCTGGATTTCATAGTAAAGCGTGCTCGCGCATGTGGTAGTGAAAACTACAAAACTGTAAGCCATTTGTTCCAATGCTGCACTATTAACGACCGGTACAGTGGTGGTAAACCTCGCTCACCCCACATCCTCCTTGCCTCATTAGAGAACAATTTCGTTCCAACGTTGAGATAACCCAAAGGGCCAAATGATTGCCATCCAAATTTATATGATATAGCTTTTCCTGCCAATCACCATGAATGGCTTTTGTTCTTTTGTTCTTTTTTTTGGGGGGGATAACTAAAAATGGTGAGATACTATATGGCCAATTGTCTTTAGCAAGAAAGCATGAAAGCGGTGGCTAAGGGTGAGCAGATATCCGCCCGGCCCGTTCAACCAGGCCGACCCGCTTGTCCATGGTCGGTTTCATTGTGCTGTACGGTCAAAAACGGGTGAGGTTAAGAAGAAAATTGCTAGTTTCTGGCGGGTACTGGATCTAGATATATTTCACCTGCTCTAACCAACTCCACCCGTAGAAAGAGGTTTCATTAGTACTCTTAATATCAAGCCATCCTTAGCTGTCATGTGTTACTTTCCCCGTGAGTTGAAAAGAGTAGTTGTCACGTTACTTTCACTTTCTCCTCCAAAGACACCTCTCTCCTCCCAACAAGCATCTCTTTGCTCTATAACTCACTACTGCCATGGATCTCTTCTTCTCTGCAGCCCTCTCATATCTCATCTCTCAAACAACACCTTTCCACCCTCTCTGGCTCTCTCTCATCTAAATCTCCGATCAAAAAGAAAGAATATTGCTATCACACTCTACGAGTGCGGAGATGGAACAATGGGGCCATCAGAGATGAAGTACTCATACAGCGGCAACAATCCCCATTCGATTTTCGATCTTCTTCTCTCCGTTACAAGGACGGCCAAATCAAAAAAATCTCTTTCGTTGAGTCTCCGTCACTCTCTTCTCTATTTCTCTCTGTCAATTCATCAGATATGTTGGATTCAATCTTTTTCAAGCCCTTGAGGGAAAATAATTTCAGAGCAAGAGCAGTCTCACCCCAATGTACCCGACCGTAACCAAAGGAATAGGATCGGTCAATTTCAACCAGTTTCTCAGTTGGTAACGGGTGAGGGAAATGGACACCCAACTTATTCGGGTCAGTGATGTGCCAAGGGCAAACCCGACCCGTGCTCACCCCTAGCAATGGCGCATCAGTACTCTTCTGCCCTATCCCGTTTCCCAAGGGTACTTATGACTTAACTAAGTGCTTGATCAACCGCGATTGAATCTAGGTCACTCTGGTCGAACTAACCGCCTCCTTCGAGGTGGCTGAAAGAAATTCCAATCACCAGTCAAATTGTTCCACTAGGCAGATAGCTCAGTGGAATGAAGCTGGAAGCTATGGCAGTCTGGCTAGTCTAGTGCATCCAAATGCTCATTCCAACTGTTAGGTCTGTTAAATTAACTAGAATATATATGATGTGCATTACAAATGAAATCATCATTCACCCCTTTAGATGTAGGTTAATGGCCATTCAATTCCCATAATTAAGTAAACAAATATTACCCTGTAAAAAAAACTAGTCAATACATTCTCTCACCCATTCACAACTTTACAATTGATCAAAACCCTAAACCCAAAACATGGGATCGGGTAGAATTACAGATGAAATTAATCCAGGACAAATAGTCTAGGGACTAACAATCCCAGGATTGTTAATCCCATATGTTTTGATCTGCGAATCAAACGATGCCTACGAGCATGAACTACAAAAACCTACACCTAGTAAATAAATGGACTACACAAATTATTTACCTCTGCCCCAACATAAAGCAAACAAAGCTACCAAAATCCCCACCTTTAGCCACCTTCTTTGATCCATACACTGCAAAACCAAAAAAACCAAAAACAACATAAAATCCAAAACAAAACAAATAAAGACACCAATCAACAATATCCACAAGTAAAGCAAAAAACCTAACAGGCCATAAAGAGAAGCCGCCGGAGCTCCAAAACTTACCGACGGTGGTGATTTCCTGGCGACCGGAGATCAAATTATTGGATTGGACGGCCGTATGGCGAAGACGACGAGGGATTGCAACAAATTGCATTCAATGCGTGGGTAGGAGGTGAGAGAGCGCAGATAAATATATAGAGTAGTAGTAATAGTACAAAAAATACGTGTAAAGTTAGGTACGTATTTGCCCTCGGGATTGTTTCTATTTACGTGTGATTTGTGTGCGGACTGTGGGGTCTTGTTTTTCTGGGTGGGGGTATTATGGGAAAGTCGGGTGAGGATCGAAGCGTGTTTGACGGGAGATGACGGTTGATCCGGTTTGTGTTTGGGTCACCGGTTTGGACTTCTTTTTTTTTTTTTTTTAAAGATTGTATGTACATCAACGGATAGCATCTGCGATGGTAATAGCATCTGCGATGGTAATAATCAAAATCAATAACCAAAACGTGTTACGTCAGCATTTAATTATTTATTTAGTCCATAATCAATTTTAACAACTTCTACCTCCACATTGGTTATTTCTGCATCCTTAACAAAAAAAAAACCTACAATGCACAATGCACATTTATCCAATCACAAACGAGTTTCAATCACGCACCCGATCACACCAAATTATTCATCTCAATGAGACGATTACAATGTTGGGTGTTTTTTAGTTATTGAGTTTTGAGTTTGGTTATTGATTAGCACCCAAGATTGTAAGATTGTGGTGCTAAAAGTCCTTAGTCTGTGGCCTTCCTCGTATTTTATCGTCGTTTTATGTG
>JAOTQK010000019.1:26867491-26892488 GCA_025642025.1 Rhododendron ferrugineum
CCTACCTGATAAAACCTACAAATCCGTCTAAGCTATTCAAGATTCTCTGTGGGAACGATCCGGTCTTGCCGGTTATTGTGCTACCGACGACTTAGCCCTACGCTTCGGGTTTATTCAACCTTATATGTGAAGGCAAGGTTGCGAAGTAAGCAGTTATTGAGTTTTGGTTATTAGTAAAAGTTGTTAAGTTTGGTTATAAAATGTGTGGAATTTGGTTATTTGTTAAAAAAATTGTAACTTTGTTTATTACAATGTGAGGTATTTTTTAAGTATTGTTGTTAAATTTACTTATTCTCGCCCATTTGCTTATTACAATGGAAATGCCCAAGAGGTTAGTCCACGGGGGGGCTTAAGAAGCTTTCCAATTTCCATAGCCCTGAATCTCAAATGCCCACAATGGGGCTCAAACCCTCCACATAAAGAGAGCTAGGAGATGTCAACTGGGCTAGAACCGATTGGAGACTGGTCCATTCTTTAGATATTAAAATTAGGAATTTTTACTGGGCTGTGTCTTGGGAACCATTCTTGACCATTTGTGGGACTCAGGCTCCGTTCCGGAACGCGAAATAAGTACTTATTTTTTAAGAAAGCAATTTCAAGCTCAAAAACGATGGATTTATTGAAATCTAAAAATATGCAATATGGATCTTGTTTGAAAGATCTCATTGAGATCTTTAATACGGTGCTAAAAAATTGAAAAGTTATTTTTCATTCATATTATTTTTGAGTTTAAAAATGTAAAATAAATACTTATTTTTTAAAAGGGTGTTCTGGCATGGATTTCACCCAAAAAAATGTATGGTGATTCGGTGAATTAACAGATTGGAGTACAACTTGGCAGTACCTAAGACCACCCACTAATTAATCCTAAAAGAGGTGAGGTAATATTTGCCACTAATTAATCCTAAAAGAGGTGGGGTAATATTTGGTGGTTTGGGACACTAAAATCGGGGCAAGGGACCCTGCCGAGCGGGTGCCGAGCGGCCAATCCAGCCGTTCATCTCGGAATCGACGGTCCGGATCGAAACATCTTTTTCCTTTTCTTTTTTTTTAAAAATCCGTTCGGTACATTTACATCCAAACCGTCCAAAACACTTTTGGACGACCGAGATGCGCTCGGCACCACTGTTTGGCAGGTCTCCCGGTGCCACTAAAATCACGTCGGACCTTCTCACATTGAAAGTCTACACACAGAAGATGGGTATAAATAATCATGTAAACTAGTAAGTATTTACAAGTAAATCGTATTTGGCACGTATTAAATAGACTTGTCGGAGTTACTAGGCCAGTTGTTTACTATGAGCACTTCTTAAAGCATCTCCAGCCTATGTTTCACGTGTGGAGATGTCAATTTCTTTTAGACTTGTGCGGGAATTTAACATAATTTATTTTTTTAAGGATATTTTTAAAAATTCCTGAGGGTTAAGTAACCAGATAAAATATTTACATCGCATGTCAAATTGGACATGAAAAAATAGATGTCAAATTTTGGTTTGAGTCGATTCACATGCCGATCTTTTCAATCAACATGTAACGTCAATTTTACATCTTCGTATTGGAGATGCTCTTAGCATCCAAAAGCATAATATTTAATTTGGGAATCATAAATGAAAGAAAAACAACAAATACTATAAGTAATGTCTTTTGGATCAATATATTTTCTTATACAGTTGTATGACGCGAAACGAAACTCATTACAAATTTCAAAACTTTTTGTTTTAAAGTATCGCATCAACAATAAGTTAAGTTGAGTACAAGTTGTTTCATCGGACCTTATATATTCATCATAAAGGACAATGGACTATTTCAATTTGATCGTTATCGAATATGATTTTGATCATGCTTGCATGAATTCCTCATTACTATATTCATAAACATGTAATGTTATAAAATAAACAATTCGAATCATGAGAGTCTCATATTTTTTGTTAAAATTAATTGGACGATCTTCGAGTACCACAACGTGGTACCCGATGGCTCTCAACACCAATTTAATTACTCAACGTTTCTACAAAGCCCTAAAATACGAACAATAAAGCTTATCAAAATTAGCTCAAAAAGAGCCCACAAATAGGACAACTGGAGAATTGAGTTCATAAGAGAAGCTGAGTTCTAAGGCTTCGTTTGATAACTGTAATTTCTCTCCAACTACGCATATATACCACCTAATCAAACCTAGTCCAAACCGGACCTGGGAATGCTACCGAGCAACTCCTTACTAAGCCGGTGCAGAGTAATTGATCCTGCTGTTTATCTTGAATATGAGCGCACACAAATCATATACTCCCTCCGTTCCTAAATAAGTATCCGACGCGCAAAATTAGGCCTTCAAAAAGACGCATTTGTTTCATTAAAAAAATCAAATTTTTTCATAAATCATTAGATA
Source organism: Rhododendron ferrugineum (assembly GCA_025642025.1). NCBI lineage: Eukaryota > Viridiplantae > Streptophyta > Magnoliopsida > Ericales > Ericaceae > Rhododendron > Rhododendron ferrugineum. The sequence continues at coordinate 26,869,878 of JAOTQK010000019.1, forward strand.
GTAATGAGTTCTATTAGATTGTGAAAAAAATTTAAATTTTTTAATGAAAAATATGCATATTTTGTAAGACCTAATTTACGCGCCAGACACTTATTTAGGGACGGAGGGAGTACAAATTTGAATCGTCTATTACTCGGTTAAGAACCGAGCCGTCGATTACCGAGATGAGTGACCGCTTTGCATGGCAGCACCCCCCATTCCGTCCAGACCATCAAGTGCCGAACCACCAAACCAAAAGGGCACATGCCACCGGCCCCCCACCAATAGCGGGAAAATTTCCACCTAATCAAAGAGCGCGGGAAATTCTCATTTCACTTCCAAACCATCCAAACAGCCCCAAATTAAAAAAAGTAAAAACTTAAAAAAAAAAAAAAAACACATATATAAATACCCCCACCTCATCTTGCACCTGCCTTGAAGCTTCTAAAGTCGGCATCCTGTCTCTTTCTCTCTCTCCAAATCTTCGCATTCGCTCTCTTCCCCGAAACCCTCGACCATGGCGAGACCGAAGGATTCGTCGGACGACGTCTCGGATTCGTCGGAGGAAGAGCAAATAGACGGCCAGGTCAACGAGGAGGAGGACGAGGAGGAGATCGAGGCCGTCGCTAAGACGGCCGACTCCACCGACGACGAGAAGCCTCCGTCGCCCGGAAACGACGCCGCGGATGAACCAGAGGAGGAGGAGGACGACGACGACGAAGCAGACGAGGAGGTTTGTTTGTTTGTTTGTTTTTTTTTTTGAAAACGACGGGCCGTAATTTCAATTGCTGCTGACGTGTGCTCTTCATTCTTTCGTTCGTTATTGTCCGTTATTACGTGCTTTTGTGGATTAATATTGATTTGTTTTACACTGTGTAAAAGTTCTCATCAAGATTAGGGCTGATAAGTGAACCAAGCTACTTAATTTTCAGTTCGTGTTCATTTGTTAAAAGCTCATTTTGTTATGTAAATAAGTCAAGCACGAACATTGTTTTGAGCTTGTCAAGCTTTCAAACCACGCTCTATCGAGCTAAGACTCGGCTCGTTCAGCTTATGATAGATTAAAAAATCCATGCCACTCGAGATGGGCTTGTGTTCTGCTCGATTAAAGCTTTTTAGAGGTTGGCTTGTCTCATAACATGTATTGAAGCTCGTTAAGTTTTCAAACCAAATTTGATCAACTGCTCGGCTTGTTTGGCTTGTCTATTTCCCCTAATTGAGATATTTTGAACATCTTTAAGAAAACTATTCATGAGAAAAACGTGGTTTTGTTATTCAATTTTGATTTGATTGGATTCGCTACTACCGGAAATGCCCCGATAGAGAGGGAGTATATAATATGGGTTCAATCTGAGTTATCTGGTTCAGGGTGGGGTGCGTTTGCTAGGGTATTTGTTGCATTCTTTCAGTTAGGCTTGATGGTTTAGGGTTTTTGGTAGTTTCTATGGAGTTTCTGTCATTGGACTATTCTGCAAAGCAATTGACAGCTTATAGTTTTTACATGTTGAATTGTAACTCGGGAAGCAGAGTTGCTGCTGCTGATCAGCACGACACAAGAAGGATAAAACTGTACTAACTCGGAATGTATTAGCATACAAACTGCCAATGGTGTCGCCAGATGCCCTAATTGTTCATTGAACAAAGGAAACGATGTATCGAAATTTGACTGAACAGCGCTAGAAAGTATGTAGTAGGATTGCAGTGGTCCTTTTGTTGTTGCATGGATTCTACTAATCGAAGTGACATTTCATGTGTGATTTGTATTGCACATTTCCCCACTATCTGCAACAGCATTGTTAGAAAATTTGTTTGGACTTGTGAATGGTATAAGAACTATGGAAACTTGGAAGGTCTTACAGAATCCGGTCTGCTGCTAATTGCAAAATCATTGTTAGAATTTCTGTTTGGCTTTGTGAACGATAGGCTAACTAGGAGAACTTGGAAAGTCTTACAGTATCCGGCCTCCTATTGGTTGCAACAGCATTGTTAGAAAATCCGTTTGGACTTGAGAATGGTAGATTGACTATGGAAACTTTGAAAGTGTTAAGAGAATCTGGTCTCCCACGAGTTAATGTACCATTTGTACTAAGGAGGCTGAATGAGAAGTATCAACGTAAGCAGAGAAAAGTATCAGGTGAAGGAGAAATATTCTTCTCATGCTTTGTGCAGAACTAAAGAGCTTATGATAATGGACATCGCCATATTGGGGTGGCTGTGAGAGAAAATTAGGAAGTGGTAGAAGGATAGAATTGTTGCTGCAATTATATGACACATGGCAGAAATAAATGATTTTTCCCGTGCGACATGATTACACCATGGGTCAAACATATGTAAGATGGCATCCAATAGTGTATTTTGGCATATGATATAGTTTTCATGAATGCAGCTAGATATATAACAATGAATTGCTTTCATGAGAAGCAGTGAAAACGCATAGAGATTAGAGACTGAAGCGCTTAATAACAATAGGAGTAGAAATATCTGAGAAGTGAAGATTGAAACTCAGGAAGTACCAACCAATGGGCACTCTCGTGATCTAGGTTCAGAATAAGGAGAGAGGTTGAAAATTAACAATGTTGTCATATGGTTGAGTGATGCTTGAGGAGATAGATGGTTTTGTTAAGAAGCAACATGTAAACAGAATCAGCGTAGACACAATAAATATGCTATAGCTGAGATAGTTGTTTCAAAACTGATTTGAAGGTAAATCAAAGATAGTTTAACCATGTGTAATGAAGAAGAATTGGGGGAATGGAAAACTGAAACTTGATGGGGAGCAGTAAAAAAAATGTTGTGTAATTATTTGATTTTATGGAGCATGTAGCTCTTGATAGAATGTTAAAAGAGGTTTCACTTTACCTAGCACAATAGATTGGGAGACAAGGGTTTGGTTTGGTTTGGTTTGTTTATGGAGATAGTCAACTAAGTTCCTTAAGTCCCCGTTGCTATGATGTTTGAATTTGTTGGTTATGTGCCCTTTTCTCGTAATCTATCTCTTCCAGGATGAGAAGGCTGTGGATACTAATGTAATTGGAAAGCGTGAAAAGGCTCGACTAAGAGAAATGGAGAAGTTGAAGAAGCAGAAAATTCAAGAAATTATGACGGCACAAAATGCTGCCATTGACGCTGACATGGTGCGTTACCATGGAGGGTTCCTACTCCAGATTATGTTTCAGTTTCTGTTTTGTGGAGTGTGGTAACTTAAATCTTGAAATGGCAGAACAACAAGGGGAAGGGGCGCTTGAAGTATCTCCTGCAGCAGACAGAAATATTTGCACATTTCGCAAAGGGTGACCAATCTGCCTCTCAGAAGAAGTCGAAGGGAAGGTATAGTTGATTCTTTCCTATTTACCTCAGTGTCAGATCACCTGGTCAATAACACAAACAAAGATTCCCTATTCATGTGATTTTACATTTTATACAAGTAACGTATTGTTAGGGATTTACAGCAACTCCAGAAATCCGTCTAACTTGTGTTGCTTTGATGGGTTTCCTCGCAATGCATATAAATCATGTTTTTTTCGTGGCGTTGAAAATTGTACACTTAAACCAGTTCTGGATGTAGTTACCGAATTTTGATTTGTTAATATTGAAAAGAATTACAGGGTGAAGAATGGGCTAAGCTTTTGCAACCCTGTATGGAAATGGTTAATTTTCTTGCCACTCCAAGCCAAGGGGGGCACGAACCTTCTAAAGAAAAATGAAAGAAAGAAAGATGGCCAAGGAAAAGAAAGGTTCCTATGTAAGCCCTCCAACAAACCCCTCTTGGCATTTGTTTGCCTCACTAGCTTCTATCATCTTCGAATCATAATTCTCATATTCCACGCCAGGAAACCCTATAATATGGCTACTGCAAACATTCTTAATTCCACACTACGATACTTCTACCTCCAGCCCCTTCTTTTTAGCAAAGCAGTAGCTCCCCTCCGTGGTCACTACCAAATCTGAAAATCTTGCCCCCTTGCTCCTTGGGGTCGATTGGTGACACTGCGGACACTTACTTTTAGTGCTGTTGCATTCCTTTCCTCCTACTGCTGCCCATAAAATGCCGTGGGCCTCAGGTTCACATATGAAAAAGTGCCCATTTGGCCTTACTGCTGGCCCAATAGGTTTCCGTATTATTGATTTTTTTCCACTTTATTTATGGAATTTGCTACGAAATGAGAATATTATTTTTTCTTCGTGTACATGTTGGGGAACTGAATGCTTTTGCTAGATGTTCAATTCGTCTTATGAAGAGAGAGGTTCTTTGTCAGTATCTTGATAATCTTAACTCACCATGCATTTCAATTTTCAAAGGGGTCGTCATGCCTCAAAGCTAACTGAAGAGGAAGAAGATGAAGAATACCTTAAGGAGGAAGAAGATGGTCTCTCTGGTTCAGGGAATACACGGCTGCTGGTTCAACCTTCTTGTATAACTCTCTCCCTCTCTCGTCTACCTTTTTTTTTATTCTTCCTTTGTATGCATATCAAAGCTTTTGTTCGGTATGACCCTCATACCGCGCTGACTTAGGTTTTTTTGCCCTTTGCTCCATTCCGTGCCTGCAATTTAGAACTATTTCCCTTAGTTAATCTTGAAAAGTCGTTGATTAGCCTATCTTGAAAACCTGTAGCTGTTAATAGCCGAAGGGCACTATCTGACTCGTTATCATTTGGTTTCAAGTTAATACGTTAAGTCTTTTTCATGATTTCTACTGCAGTGGTAGGAAGCTTGCTTTTATAGTGTCAATGTATTTTTAGTTGAGGTGTCATTTTATGTCAAAGTGATAATGCTTTTGCGCATCTTTTGTCCAGGTATTCAAGGAAAGATGAGGGATTACCAACTTGCAGGATTGAACTGGCTCATACGACTATACGAAAATGGTATTAATGGAATCCTCGCAGATGAAATGGTATGTGTAACATTGTCTAGAGTATTGACTCCCTTATTTAAAGCAATAATGTCGAAGTGTTCCCCACTTTAAGGTTTCCCCACTGTCTCTGATATGTGATTTGTTGTCCTTGTAATGGGTAAGTTATCAATGGAGATATTGACAATTCGGTGTCATGCTGTGTAGGGCCTTGGTAAAACATTGCAAACAATCTCCTTGTTGGGTTATCTGCACGAGTTCAGAGGAATAACTGGTCCTCACATGGTTGTTGCTCCAAAGTCTACCCTAGGCAACTGGATGAATGAAATCAAACGTTTTTGCCCAATTCTACGTGCAGTAAAGTTTCTTGGGGGTCCTGATGAACGAGTGAGTTATTCATGTTATGCTTATTCATCGTTGGAATACTTTACCGTTATTGTGGTTGTCACTTTGTGGATTCTGAATTATGCTGTCAATGTATGTTTTTGCAGAAGCATATTCGGGAAAATTTGCTGGTTGCTGGGAAGTTTGACGTATGTGTCACTAGTTTTGAAATGGCAATTAAAGAGAAATCTGCTTTGCGCCAGTTTAGTTGGCGCTATGTTATTATCGACGAAGCTCATAGAATCAAGAATGAGAATTCACTTCTTTCAAAGACAATGAGGCTTTACAAGACTAATTATCGCCTCCTTATCACTGGGACTCCACTTCAGGTATCAACTTCGTACGTTTCTCTCCAGTGGTGTGGACACTTTCCTGTCACCTTTTGCCCACGATGACCGTAGGAGGGTAACTTGTTGGAAACATTCTTTGAAGGCTTGTGGTGTTGAGTTAGGGGTGTGTGATGAGGGTGGCTTCTAAAAGGGACTATATAGGTTTAGTGACAGTGTGACGCCACTCATAATCTAGAATAACAGACCCAGAATTAGTTAGCTTTATTAGGATGATTTGGTAAAGTAAAGACAACTAGTTGCTTCATGGGTGAAAAGTATGGTGTCTTCCTTTGTCAGACAGCCTCTGACTGAAGTATCTACATTTTGTTGTTGCCATTGGAGGAAGAAAGGAAACATGACAGTTTATCAGTTGCGCTTGCACACTATAATCCTTTTTATTTTTAATAGGGTACTTGTTTACTTGGTTACCATGTCCTTGTTTATTAGTGGTAACTAGTGTTGATTCGTTGAGCGTTTGTTTTGAACTTCATTGAGCGTTTGTCATGCTATAGTTCATAGCTCTTAATTTAGAACTTCATTTTCTTTGTTCTCTTATTGGAGTTAATGTAATGTTTCACCTGCAATCTGTTCTTATCCTTCGTTTGTGGGTTAATGGTGTTTATATCTCTTTACAATCTGCAGAACAATCTTCACGAACTCTGGTCTCTCCTGAACTTTCTTCTACCAGAGATATTTAGCTCAGCAGAAACTTTCGACGAATGGTTTCAAATATCTGGTGAAAGTGACCAGCAGGAGGTTGTTCAGCAACTTCACAAGGTAAACTCCTTGGCTTTTAATTTTTTAGTGCTAATTTGTGGTACTTGATGATAACATTGCTGTCTCTCTTTCGTTTTTTTTTTGAAGGTTCTCCGGCCTTTCCTTCTTCGAAGGTTGAAGTCAGATGTAGAGAAGGGTTTGCCTCCCAAAAAGGAAACAATACTCAAAGTTGGTATGTCCCAAATGCAGAAGCAGTACTATAAGGCCTTATTGCAGAAAGATCTTGAGGTTGTAAATGCTGGTGGCGAGCGCAAGCGTCTTCTGAACATAGCGATGCAGCTGCGTAAATGTTCTAATCACCCATATCTTTTCCAAGGTGCTGAACCTGGCCCTCCGTATACAACAGGAGAGCATCTTATTTCAAATGCTGGTAAGCTTAATCTCTAAGACCTGCATTGGTGCATCTCTATGGTTATTTAGGCCTTATTTAACTATTACTTTGCAGGTAAAATGGTTCTTTTGGATAAGTTGCTCCCAAAACTTAAGGAGCGTGATTCAAGGGTCCTAATATTTTCACAGGTTCTTTTCACCTTTTTGTCTTTAAGAGAATGCGTATATAGTGCTTTTCGTATTGGCTGTCTTTAGGTGCGATCATTAGTACACCATACTTGCTTCACATGTGTGCACTTTGATGGGTTTCTCTTGGTATTTCTAGTATTTTTAATGTGATGGAGATGGAACTTACCATTCTATAATCCAGATGACCAGACTGCTGGACATTTTGGAAGACTATTTGATGTACCGTGGGTACCAGTATTGTCGGATTGATGGGAATACTGGTGGAGAAGACCGTGATGCTTCAATTGACACATTCAATAAGCCAGGAAGTGAGAAATTTGTTTTCTTACTATCAACTAGAGCTGGAGGACTCGGGATCAATCTTGCTACTGCAGATGTTGTGGTTCTGTATGACAGCGACTGGTGAGAATTGTTTTTGTACTCATCTGGTTATTTTAGGGAGTCTTATGTCATCTCTAAATCTGACAGTTCTCTTCTACATTACTTTTTAGGAACCCACAAGTTGATTTACAGGCTCAGGATCGTGCTCATAGGATTGGGCAAAAGAAAGAAGTTCAAGTGTTCCGCTTTTGTACTGAGGTTGGCTTGTTTCTGAACTGTACCCTGGATACTTTGCATTTTTTATATATCAAAATAACTGTTTTGTCCAAATTGATTACAAACAGTATACAATTGAGGAAAAGGTGATTGAGAGGGCTTATAAAAAGCTTGCTCTTGATGCTTTGGTGATCCAACAAGGGCGATTAGCAGAGCAAAAGAGTGAGTGGTTTCCCCTAGTGATTAAGTCGTCATGATAAATTTGCGCGAGTTAAATGAGTTGATAATCACTGGCTTCTTTTTTGGCAGCTGTTAACAAAGATGAGCTGCTGCAAATGGTGAGGTTTGGTGCTGAAATGGTTTTTAGTTCCAAGGACAGCACAATAACTGACGAGGATATAGATCGGATCATTGCTAAAGGAGAAGAGGCAACTGCTGAGCTTGATGCTAAGATGAAGAAGTTCACAGAAGATGCAATCAAATTCAAAATGGATGACAGTATGATAGTTATCTGTACTTATTAAATTAACATTTTGACTTCATGCATTTTGCAATTGGCGCTAAGTGCAACTTCTCTTGGTTGGTGCAGCTGCTGATCTGTATGCTTTTGATGATGAGAAGGTACAGGTGTTCCAGAATTGTCTGAACTACTTTATTCATTTTTACTTAATGTTTGTCTGAAGTATACTGTTAATTAATTGTTTCCTTTGCTTTGATATTGTTGAAGGATGAGAACAAGATGGACTTCAAGAAAATTGTCAGTGATAATTGGATTGAACCACCGAGACGAGAGAGGAAGCGCAAGTAATAGCCGGTTTCCATTTCCCTCCTATGGTGTCATTTATGTCTCTTTTCTCTAATCGGTGGTTGATAATCAAAATTGTTTCCCTCTGTAGTTACTCGGAATCTGAATATTTCAAGCAAACAATGCGCCAAGGTGGTCCGGCAAGACCAAGAGAGCCTCGAATCCCTCGAATGCCTCAGTTGTAAGCTCTTCTTGAAATCCATACCTTTAGACTAGAATTTGCTCCTGGAGCTGTTTTACATATCTTACCTTTGTTTTCAGGCATGATTTTCAGTTTTTCAACACACAGAGGCTAAGTGAGCTGTACGAAAAAGAAGTGCGCTATCTCGTGGTGTGTAATTCTTAAAATCCTATATCTTTTGTTTAGGCTTAGATTTTCTTAGTTGTACTCTGTTAGAAGTCTATTGATCCTTGGAGTCCTTATTTTACGATTTGCAATTGTCAGCAAACAAATCAAAAGAATCAGTTAAAGGACACAATAGAAGTGGACGAACCAGAAGGTATGATCAATACCCTTTTTTTTGGTTCCTTCCATCTGTACTTTCTCCAGTACTCCTAATTGACTGTTGATCCTCTAGAGTTGGGAGACCCCTTGACTGCTGAAGAGCAGGAAGAAAAAGAGCAGCTATTAGAGGAGGTTTGTGCGAACATAACACAGAATGTATTTTCTGTTATTCTTCTAGCTTTGTTTTAAAGTTGTTTACCTGTGGCTTGTAGGGTTTCTCAACTTGGAGTAGAAGAGATTTTAATACTTTCATTAGGGCTTGTGAGAAGTATGGCCGGAATGATATAAAAGGTATAGCTTCTGAAATGGAAGGGAAATCAGAAGAGGAAGTTGAAAGATATGCGAAAGTTTTTAAAGAGCGATACAAGGAGTTAAATGGTGAGTATAAATTATTCCCATGCAATCACAAGTTTGTAGGATAATTCCAGTGTGCTGTAAATATGTATTAATCTTTGTCTTCAATAATGATGCTCAGATTTGGCGATTCTCACTCTTGTCCATGCCTTGATCTTTTTATTCTTTGTTTTAGTTCCCATGATTTTTCCCCCTGCCCACCCTTGTGGTTGACTGAGAATGCAAGAATTTGTTTTGGTATAATTCTTCCAGTGGTGTAATGCGAATAGCCTTTCTTGTATATGTGTGATTAGACTAAGAAGAAAGTCATAATTGTTAGATTAAACTTGTTTGAGTTAGTTGGATATCATTTGATACCTTATAACTTCGAATCTGTTTTTTGCACTATAATGTAATTTTCTTGTATCCAGATTACGACAGGATCATCAAGAACATTGAAAGAGGAGAAGCTAGAATTTCTCGCAAGGATGAGATAATGAAAGCGATTGGGAAAAAGCTGGATCGGTACAAGAACCCATGGCTTGAGTTGAAAATCCAGTATGGTCAGAACAAAGGGAAGCTGTACAATGAAGAATGTGATCGTTTCATGGTGAGCTTTCCCGTAAATACTTCTGTGGAATGCCTCTGGGCTGTTATAATTCATCATTCATATGAATCGTATGTAATATTAGTTCACATTAAACTTCATACAGATTTGCATGATTCACAAACTTGGCTACGGGAACTGGGATGAGCTAAAGGCAGCATTCCGTACATCACCCTTGTTCCGTTTTGATTGGTTTGTGAAGTCTCGAACAACTCAAGAACTTGCAAGGAGATGTGATACCCTCATTAGGTTGGTGGAGAGGGAAAATCAAGAATTTGATGAAAGGGAGAGGCAGGCCCGTAAAGAGAAGAAGCTTGCAAAGGTTAAATTGATTCTTCTCTAATTGAGCACACACAAAGAAGATAAATACTCTTTTCACTTGGACCCATCAGTTTTAAGCTAGTTATTACTACTCTAGCTGATGGGTCTAAATTTTTGACTTCTTTTTTTCAGATTCTAGAGAGGAATTAGAGAAGTTAAAAGTATATATACCGAGTTTGGAAAAAGTTAATTAACAACACGAGAATCAAACATTTTGTCAGCTTATTTTCATCTATTCTGAACTTTTTTCAACTTGGTCCATATTTCTTAACCTTTTTTATTCTTCTTGTGACGAATCAAGAATTTCCAAAATGTTGACCAGAAGCTAAAAGACGTCCACTAAGGATTGAAATAAGTAATATCTAACAAAAAGAAAAAGTTAAAGACATCCCAAACACGTATATTCCTATTGTACTGGCTTTTCCCTTGGTTAAATTCTGTTAGTAGATGTTTATTTCGTACGTATCTCCTGAGCACAACACCATCTAAACATGCCTTGGCGACGCAGACTGCTGAGGGCAGCCCCCCTTCAACTTTAAAGAAGCGGAAGCAATTGACGATGGATGACTATGTGAGCTCGGTATGAACATCTTTCCCACAAGGAGAATACAATTTGTTCGTTTCTCTTGAACATGATGGTTGCTAGCTGGTGGAGTACAAATCAATAAGCTGATTATGTCTTTTTTTGCAGGGGAAGAGGAGGAATAAGTAGGAAGCTACCATTTGTCCTTCTGAAACCTTTGGTGTTACGTTACTTACTAGTACTGTATAAGCAATGTAGTTTTGGTAGTTTAATCTCGGCTTGGCTGAAATTATCGATTCGTCGGAGACCGAAGAGAAGGGTAATAGGTGTTTAGATCGTAGTGTAGTTTTTTTTTTTAACCCTTACAAAGAGTGCAACCACTCATAATTGATATTGGCAGCTCAGCTGATGGAATGTTAGGTGCTGCTGGGTCTGCTCCATTGTTGTGTTGTGCTAGTTTTTTAGGAAAACTCTGCTTGCAGAATTCATCTTGGTGTAATTTTCTCCTTACACGTCGTATTGTAATTCCCAGAACATACTGGTGGTTCTCAGTAGTTCCGTTCCGGTTTGCCGAAGAAATATCTGTGTGTAGGTTGGGGACTTGGGGTACAAGGTCAAATTCAGATTTTTATGTGGCAAACCGATCTTATACGAATTGATAAATACCAGAGAAAGGAGCGGACGAGGATGATCAACTAGACAAGCCGTAGTTTGGCTTGAACTCATGCTCAAGTTGAAAATAACAGGCTTCCACAGAGATGATTAGAAGCATTCCCAATTGGCAAAAACCGGATTATTCTTTAGGGAATCTCTTGACGAGTTCTACAAAATGAACAATTTAAAATATCAAAACAGACCCGGCACAAGCCTTAAAAAGGACAAACTGCATGCGGCAGTTGGGTTTTTCCCCGTTTCCCCAACTGCCGAGAAGCCATCTCCTTGAAACATTTCAGTTACACGTACCACAATTTCAACATGATGTGAGCACAGGAGAGAGAGAGAGAGAGAGAGATGGTGATCAACTCCCTTTGTATAAGCCGGAAACTTGACAAGCTCAGAAATCCCATACACATGAAGACTACTAAATACAAGGGGGCATATAACAACTGAAGAATGAGACACCCAAACTAAAGCCCAGTAAATTTCCCCACAATCCCAGACACATACTGTATCTATATATGGGACACAACAAAACATCTTCCAAAAAAGCTATAAATACATAAATATTAGGCAGTACGGTACCTGCGAATGCCCTCAATTACATCGCTAACCCATTTCGATTCCTTCTGTAACTCTCTCCTCTTCCCTTACACCACATAATTGATGCAATTTAGTTTCATAGTGAAGTTCGCGAATGGCATTTAGGACAACCAACAACAGTCAAAGTCAGACAACAACGATTATTCCCGGGGGCAAACTCGGAAACCAGAACAGAAAAGGATGGCATCACAAACTCTTCTTTCTTCATGGTGACCCTCAGACTCGACCAACCATATGCCCGTATAAGCCTACCACGACGTGCCTTACGTCTTTTTGGTGTAATTACTCGTTTGTAGCATCAAAGCTACCCATTGCATTTGCCCGTTTCTTCTCTCTCCAATTCTCTCCCCAAACTTTCGCCTCTGCAACTGCACGTTCTCTATCAAGATCTCTATTCCTCGGAGTCTCTCTAGCTCTACCTGCGCTGACATGGCTCTCTCTCTGAGAATCCCGACTTTCTACATCATCCATAAAACCCCATTTCCTCCCGGACCCTCCACCGGTATCAACCCGACTTAGCTGACCCAATTCCCTTCCGGAGTCTCTCCGTCTGAAGTCGGGAGAATTTCTATGGTTAGAAGAGGGCGATCCATGGTGGCTATCGACCCCGTCCGCCATATTCCTCCTGTCATCCCTGCTCCTAGGAGTAGATACCTTACTCTGAGAAGAAGGCGCATTTGGATCGTAAGTTTGGGAGGCTAAATATGTCAAAGCAGTCACAACATCCCCTATTAGAGGCCTTGTAGCGGCTTGTTCTTGCAAACACATGGCTGCAACAGCAAGCGCTTGGTAGAGTCCTCGCATTGGATAATGACCTTTTAACATTGGATCTGCCATTTTGGGAAACTTCCTTCGATCCTTGAATAGTGGTCTTGCCTACGAGTCAAAATATCACAAGATTAAATAAAAAAGCAGAATGCAAAAAATCATGCATCAGTAAAATCAAAAAATCATGCACCAGTAAATGTTACTCCCTCCATTCGGTATCCTTGGTCCCCTTTGGGAACAACTGGTTTACAAGACGTAATATTTGCATTCATACACGTACTGAAAGACAGCTGATTCAAATGTTGTTCCTATTGGAACTTTTTCACGGGAAAAGGCAAAGTAAGAAGAAAATGCAGTCAAGAAGCTAAATTTATTTGTTCAGAGTCACTACGATTTTCCTTTCCAGAGAGAAAACAACACTGCAGGAATACGAAGGCTGTGATTTGTCATGGATCTATGGAGGGATTTGCGGGAAAATAGGAAAATATAAAGAAAAGATATGAAGCTAATAAGATTGGAGAAGCTAAATCCATCTCTCTAGATCAATGTGATTGCCCATTCCTCTGGTATATCTTTCCAATAATCCATAATACAAAAAAAGCCAAAGATAATCACTTACCCATGCCACAAGGTTATGCTCTCCAGGTTCCCGGGTATTGTCAATAGCCTTACGTCCAGTAATAAGTTCTAGAAACACAACGCCGAAGCTGTAGACATCAGACTTGAGAGTGAGTTGACCTGTCATAGCATACTCGGGAGCACAGTAGCCATATGTCCCCATAACCCGTGTGGAGACATGCGTCTTATCACCAACTGGACCCAGTTTTGCGAGCCCAAAATCTGATAACTTGGGATGATAGCCCTCATCAAGAAGGATGTTAGATGATTTTAAGTCCCGGTATATGACAGGAGGGTTTGCCTTGTCATGCAAATATTCCAGCCCTTTTGCTGCACCTGCTGCGATCTTCATCCTTGTATTCCAGTCTAGAGGCTCTTTGTCCGGGGGAAGATCTGAAAATGGGTAATCAAATGAGGTAATGAGATAGGCCACTAAAACCACATTAATTGGAAAACATGAGCTACATATGCAAAAGGACGTCTAAAAAAAGGAGAGGCAATTCCACTGGAACAAATATGGATTAAATTATCACTGATAACCAAAATGTCTAACGATAATTGTTTCGGTCAAGTTCTACAAGACAGATGTTTGGTTTTCGAAGAGGAGATTACAGTGAATAAAATTTTCCCTATCCCATGAGGACTGTGTTCTTTGACAAGCAAATGCTGTGTCACATCAAGGATACTTTATAGCTGGTGTTATAAGGTACCACAACCATGCCCTCTTTTTGTCCCCTATTAATTCAATTTATCAGAAATTAGGAGATAATGCCTGTATCTAATACTAGTAATCATCAAAAGAACTCGCACGGAAGAACATAAACTTATTTAGCTGCAGGAGCAAGTGTTGAGCACTTGAGCTAGCTTTCTAATTGTAGCCAGTCTCCATCTCCTACTGACTTTTAGGCTAATATTAATATTCCTGGAGTGGAAATTGACAAACACCTCAACATGTTATTTTCATCCACTACGAACAAAATGGTCAAGTTACTAATCATTTTACCTGTGACGGGGTCTGCCATCTAGGTCAAGAGTCATTCTCCCAATTTCGAAATTAAAAGTAGCAGCCATATATGTACGGGTTTTAAGGATGGTAAACATCCAAGGCGAGATTTAACGAAATGATCCAATCCAAACTGCCAACCCCGCCGAAAAAATGGGTGATATATAACACAATACATAAATAACCACACACAAAAGCACAAAGTTAAAGAAGCAACTTTCCTTTTCCAACCATGGATGCATAAAAAGTCATTTACTCTTATCCTGAAACCATAAATCTCCTTTCAAATGAAGTTAACAGGAAGTCCATCAATCAGGTACCAGTTCTTGTTGTAAGTACCTTTCAAGACAACGAAGCATTCTTTGAAGGTGAAAAAGTCAAATCGAGAACTTTTTCGGTCAACAGATAATTATGTCAGGTAAACTGTGGGACAAAGAAATAGGTATTGATGAAAGAAACCCAGAATGAGTCTCGGATTGGGTTCCAAGGAGCATGTCTGATAAGGAACATGAAGGATTGCCGCAGATTATTTATGTTATATTATAGAAATGTTGTGTTACAGTTTGATTCTCTCTCATTCTGATCATTCTGTCTTCTCTATTCAGTCGGCTCGGGGGAAAATAGTGTTGATTGTGTATGTGGATGATATCATTATTATTGGATATGATCAGAAAGGTATTGATGAGCTGAAACAATTCTACATTAGTTTCACACTAAAGATTTGGGTAAGCTACGATATTACTTGGGTATTGAGGTAGCAAGATCCAAGGAAGGATTAGTCTATCCCAAAGAAAGTATGTATTGGATATTCTAGAGGAGACTGGTATATTGGAAGCGAAACCTGTGGAGACTCCTATGGATCCAAACGTCAAACTTTGTGTTGATCAGGGAGAGATATTTTCTCATCCAGAGCGGGTATTGTCGCTTAGTGGGCAAATTAAATTATCTCAACAATACACGTCCTGATATCTCATTTGTTGTTAGTATGGTAAGTCAGTTTATGTTAGCTCATCGTCTTCCACATTGGAAGCTTGTCTTCATATTGTGAAGTATCTTAAGGCTAATCCTGGACGTGGTCTATTTTATCGTTCAAATGGTCATTTGCGTGTTGAGGCCTTTATCGACGCTGATTGAACAAGATCACCGTCTGATAGACGATCGACAACTGGGTACTGTACTTTTGTCGGTTGCAATCTAGTTACTTGGAAGAGTAAGAAACATACCGTAGTTGCAAGATCTAGCGCAAAAGCAGAGTATCATGCCATTGCTCATACTACATGTGAGGTTGTATGGTTGCGAGCTTTGCTCGGGAAAGTTGGGATTTGGTGTGCAGTTGCCTATCCTATGTATTGTGATAATCAAGCGGCAATGCATATCGCTTCGAATCTGGTATTTCATGAGAGAACCAAACATATCGAAGTAGATTGTCACATTGTTCTAGAGAAGATAGATGGTGGTGTGTTGTTTACTCCCTTCGTGCCTACAAGAGCTCGGTTGGCAGATATCTTTACCAAACCATTGTTTAAACCACATTTAGAGTTTTTATGTAACAAGCTGGGATCCTATGATATTTATTCTCCATCTTGAGGGGGAGTGTTAGAATAGTTTAGTTAGTCTTTGTCCCACATCGGTTAGTTGAGTTATGTAACTAGTCACTGGATAATATAAATAAAGTACTCTTGTGTTAGGGTTAATTAACACTCTATACACTTTTCCACTCTCTAAAAAACAACAAAGCCTATTAAAAGGACTCTAAGCATGATCCTTGAATTTAGTTTGGGATGAAATGGAATTGATTTCTCTTAAGTATTGGTATGCATGTCTTTACTTCTCCCCATATGTAGATTTCTTGGATTCCTTCGGTGTGGATTCATAAGGTTCTATCCTCATGTTTAATTGTCCTGCATCAATGCCACAAGCACAGAGACTAATCCTTCAACTAAACATGAAGTATTCCGGTACCCAAGAAAGGCATACGTGGCAAGGAACTTTCATTAACTTCTTAGCAGTTTAGCTTTTGTGAGCACGAAAGACGGTTACGGGTTTGCTCAGATAGGTGCGTACCCTAAACCCCAAACTGGATTCTATGTCTTCTGAAGAGAAAGAGAAACAAAAACAGAAGCACAAACCAATTACATATAGATCATGTCAAACACAAGATTAAAGCTTCAAATCCATATGGCACATTGACAGAAACCATCTTTTATGAGAATAAGCCACCAATTCAATCAACTTTCACAGAAGAAAGCTGACCACATGTTAAAATGAAACCAAAAAAGAATTTTGTTTCACAAGTCACAACATTTTATCATAGGTGAAGCTTCTGCTTCTGATCTCCAATAAAGCAAGAGGCACAATGCTGTTGCTTACAAACAGTTAATGCCTGAGACATAAACTTCCCCTATTCACACCCTTGAACTCCATTACCAGAAAAAATCTTGCACAAAAAACTACTAGTAACAAAGTTCTTTGTTTTTCTCCTGCTAAACATAGCCACTCGACTCAGATGCTTTCAACAAAATATTTTCAATACAGTTCTTATTTATCGGTTGATCATGCCCACATCCATTATAAACAAACATCTAACATACTTCAATGTGGCTCAAATGGTTGAAGTTATCATCATCAATCTTGCAAACAGTATGCTATCACCAATTTCTAGGCCACTTCAGCATGGCAGAACTTAAAGCTAGCTAGTTAAGTCACATTCGGTCAGATTGTATCAGTGGATACTGGACAAAAATGTCTAGTCTTTAAAGAAGGAACGATACCCTCTTATCGATGAGTCATAACAAGGAATGCTCCACATCAACTAGCATCAAACATTCATGATTCGGCTGTTGGTACCGTATGCCAAATTCAACTAAAAATGAAATTAACTCTTCCACTTCTCCAAAAATGAAATGGAAGATTGAGAGTAGCTTCCACCATATGATTTTGTGGTCCAATGAAGCACATACAAGGACATCCAAAGTCCAATTGAACTCAGATTTCTCTTGAGCAAATTTTCAGTGTTAATAAATGCAAGAATCCATTAACAGTATGTCAATCTCAAATCACACTGCCCTACACTTTAATCTCCCCTTGCCCAACTGGTACAGTGCTTTTCTAATGAATGGGCTTATCTATTGCCTGCCACCATAATATGCTGCAGAAAATTTGTCCTTTCTTCGTAAGCCAACACAAAATTGAATTCCACATTTAACCATCCCTATTAGAAGTGCCATGCCTGCACCTTGTTCATCCCTCAGATTTTGATAATTTACGAGAAACCTACTAGTTTGGGCAATACATTTTGGAAGTACCAACTAAACAGTCGCTCCTCACTAGAGAGCGTCAGCTGCGTCACTAGGTGCAGTAATTATTCAGTGGTCTTGAAAACATCTGTCCAGGAGGGATCACAGCCACCCATTCAGTGTGTGTAGGTTCCTCCTAAATGGGAGGCTGTGATAGCTTGTGGAACCAGGTCCAGGACCACCAAATAAATATTCCACTAGGAGATATCAGGGAGAGAGATGCAGTATAGTAGAGAGAGAGAGACTTCAATCTCTAGTAAAGTGTCTGCTACGAGCACCCCTCTATATATGGAAGTGAGCATATGGCCGTATAATTGTTCAGAAAACTGCCAGAGTTTCCAGGGCACATCTAGGTCATTTCAAACATCATTTGGCCAGAGAAAGTCAACATAAATGTGCTCAATTCATAGGCCTTACAGGCCGAAGACCGAGAACTACTTCCTCTTTTCTACATTCCCAATTCCCTAATCAAATCTCTTTATAATTTAAAGCATCATAGCCACCAAGGATGGAATGGCAAATCGGGAACCACGGAGAGATAATGCTTAATGGCTTTTGGTTTTGCACTGCTTCACAGCCAACTAGAATAATATGGAGATACACAAGTACTAAATAGTTACTCAATTAACCACGGTCAACCCATGTTTTCATGTAGTGAATTACATTAAACCCATAGGAACACTTAAGAATCATTCAAACTTAAAAATTCTTGAAGAAAGAAATTAACAGTCTCTGTGGATTCTATAGTAAACTTAAGTCTGGCTAAGCTCGTAAAAAAGGTGCCACTGATCCCCGTTAACACAACACGAAGGATATGTTAAAGAAGAATCAGACCCAAGTTTTAATAACTATGAACGATGTCGAAGACCTAAATAATAATTCAGTTAATCACTTACCAATCCAAAGTTTTCACACGTCCAAACCAAACCAAATCAAACTAAACCTTGTCTCTCAACTCCCAACTGATGTTCTCACACAATGAGTAATATTACAACCTCTAAAACAACTTAAGAATCATACCAACTTATAAATACTTCTGAAAAATGACGACATCGAAGAATGTAATAGATACTAAAACCTAGTCTTGGTAAGCCAGCATTTTCTTGCTTCATGTCCAATCGTTTAATAGCACAAGTAAACGCCATTGACGAAGAAAAATGAGCATCTCATACAAAGGATGAATAACTGGTTAATAAAGACAAGTAATCTAACCATGTAAATGATCCTCCAAGGATCCCAATGGCATAAACTCGTAAACAAGGAGCCGCTGGTCCCCATCAGCACAATAACCAATCAAATTGACAAGGTTTGGATGATGCAAGAGGCTAAGCATGAGAACCTCAACCAAGAATTCTCTGTTTCCTTGAAGGCCATTGCGATCAAGCTGTTTCACGGCAACTACCTGCAAATACAATTGTCTCCAACATCCAAACGTCAATAAAGTGCATAAGAGATACTATAACATAGCATACGTATATCACAAATGAAAGGTTAGGATAGGAGGCAAAATCCACGAAAAAGTGCTAGCCCATTCAATCCTTCAAATCTAAATCCTCAAATATTGTGCGGACAAAACTCAACACAAATAACAGAACAAGAATGCTTTTAGCAGTCAGACATTTGTCTTTTTAACATATGGGAAAATGATCTACCTGTCCTGTGCTTTCTAAGCGTCCCTTGTAAACACGTCCGAATCCACCTTCACCCAGAAGACATTCTGGTCTAAAGTTCTTTGTGGCAGTGGCGAGCTCACGAAATGTAAACGTCTGTGCTGCGATATGTGCCGTTGCAGCATCTTTTTGAACTGCTGGTTCTTTCTTAGGATCTTTCTTGGGGTCTGAACCACTTCGCGACTTCGATTTGTCTAAAAACTAAGAGAATTAGATACAATACGGGGAACGCAAACAAGGAATGAATAGTACAACCACCTAGACCTAGTTGTAGAAAATAGCATAATGCCTACTTACTTTGATGGTCCTTGCATGAACATAACTTGACCTTAATGTTTATATGTCAAATAGGTATTTGTCAAGCAACATTTCACAATTTGCTAAAAGCCTACTTCCAATTCCAGCCGATTAGTTGGCCGGGAAGTTTAGACAAAAAAATTCCTTTCGAAAGCACTTCAACTTAAGCCAAATATAGGAAACAAGAACAATTTTAGAATTCAAAGGAAAATGTATTGACATCTAAAAGCTACACAAGCAAAAGTAGATCTCAAACACATATCCTACAACACCATGACAATGCAAAATCAAACAGTAAAAACACTGACAAGAAAAACCCTGGAAAACCCCAATTCATCGAACACCAAAATTACACAAACAGCCGTGGAGTAATCAGATCAACCCAACAGAAGAGTTTAACCACCACACACCATCCAAATACCCAAAAAAGAAATAGAAAAACAAAAACAAAATCTAAAGGATACCCACTACTCAAAACAAACAATAACACAAAACCCAATTCATCAAAAACATATCTTTCTGAGAAATCATTGTCAAAGCCCAAGAAAAAAAAAACAAGAAAAAAACAAAATAAATAATAAGGTGCTACCTGAGCCAACTCTGGTCACATGGTGACTCTGAGCAGCTGATGCATCCTTAACCTCCTTCTTTCCCACTTCCTTCACACCATTTCCACCCTTCTTTGATGATCCAAAGCATGGAAAACACCCACCCATGTCAAATCGACACAAATCAAACCAAAACCCAGCTCCCCAAAAGTTTGTATCTTTACAAATATATCACTTGTCCTCATCAAAATCTCAAAAACCCATCTCCTTAGAGAATCCGATCGTCACTCCTTTCTCTCTCTAGAGTCCTCGCTGGGTAAATTTCAGCCATTAGTCACTTATCAATGGTCTCCAGCTAGATCAAGAAACCAAAAGATGAAAACCCTCTCCTCCCAAAAAGCAGATCACCAAATCGAAGAAACTGATGGTTGAAGAGAAGGTAAAGAGACGAGGGGGGGAAAGAATTACATACAGGAATATACTCCACTACTAAAATATGTGTAAACAACTATATAGAATTGTATATGCGTGTGTATATATGCGGATGCCGAAAGACATAAACCGTGGCTAGTGATGACGGATGGAGCATAAGATAGCTTTATAAATTGTCTATTAAGAGCAAGTTTATCGGATGATGTAAAATGACTATTTTAGCTATTTTATCAAAGGAGGATAGAAAAAACAGGCTGCAGTAGAAGAGTTAAAACAGGAGGTAAAATAACTTTCAGAAATTGGTTAGGTATTAATACCTAACAACTGTTCATCAGGAATCATTTATTTGGTTATTTAATTCTCTCTCTCTCTTCCTCTCCCTTTTCCCCCTCTCATATTATAATAATAGGATAAAGGAAAAGATTGAAAAAATATGTATTTTAATAGAGAGTAGGTTAAATATATAGTGTTGGTATAGTGTTGAAAGAATTATGAGTAGGTAAAATAAAAAATGTGCACTGTTCACAAGTTTTTTTGACTAAGTACCGGTAAACTTGCTCTAAGGTGGTTTTTTGGACAAGGAAGTTAAGTAGTTTTTTTAGTATTTGTTTATTTTACGTCAAACTATTATGACTAATTAATTCGTCTTAATGAGAGGAATCGAAAAAGTAAAAAATTATGATCTTTGATCACAATTTTTTTTTACTTATTTTTGTCTTTTTAAAAAAATTATGAGTTTTGATAAAAAAAAAATTACTTTTCCGATTATTCTGGACGAGACGAATCAATAAATTACAAAAATTTGGCGCAAAATCAACAAATATAAAAAAATATGAATTAAGACAAAAAAAAAAAATTCATTTTGACTTATTAAGCCAAAACAAGAAGAATACGGTTTAGGAAAAAAAATTAATAACCGGATGTTCGGCTTAATTTGCGCATGCCTTGATAAAATCTGGGGAAAATGACGGCCTAAGACGTGTTTTGATAATTAATACCCTCCAAGGACAATCTAATAACATTTGTTAATGCTGAAAATGTTCTTGGCGGATATTAATTATCAAAACACGTCATTGGCCGTCATTTTCCCAAAAATCTGAAGAGTTTAAAAAATTTATGAAGAATGTGATAGAAAATAAGTCCCCGTTTCCACTAAACTACAAGTTGTAGGAGTAAACTACAACTTTTTTGTTTTGTCCTTGCTAAAAAAAATTGTGTTTGTTAGTTTTGCGCTAAATTTTTACGATCTATTATTGGTTC
Source organism: Rhododendron ferrugineum (assembly GCA_025642025.1). Lineage (NCBI taxonomy): Eukaryota > Viridiplantae > Streptophyta > Magnoliopsida > Ericales > Ericaceae > Rhododendron > Rhododendron ferrugineum. Next base: position 26,891,499 of record JAOTQK010000019.1, read on the forward strand.
ATCTCGTAGATAGGAATCAAAAAAGTTAAAAATTATGACTTTAAAACAAGTATTTTTTGATATATCCAAAAAAACAAAAAGTCGTCTTCTTGGATATTTCCTAAAAAAGTTGGGTAAAGTCATAGGTTTTTATTTTTTCGATTCCTCTCGTAGAGATGAACCAATAATACATAAAAAAAAAATGGAGCAAAACTAACAAACGCGTTTTTTTAAAAATTAAGACAAAACAAAAAAAAGTTGTAGTCTACAACTTGTAATTTTGCGGAAACGAGACCTAATTATGGTGAGTTGACGACGTTAAATTAAGAATAGCATTCAGAAGAGGAATGAAATTATTTGTCAAAAAAAAAACCTTGTAAGAATCAAAATGTTTTTTTTAACTATGTTTCTAATTTATATATATTTGTGGAATGCAAGATTATATAAACTGCGGCTGGTGACCTATGCGAATTTACATAAGATAGCTTTACAAATTATCTTAAAAATTAACTAGGTTAAATTAAGAGTTTTATTTAGGAGAGGGATGATGATTGTATTTTTATAAGCTTGTAAGAATCACAATATTTCTAAATATATGTCTAGATCCGCCCTCAACCGTGGGATAGAATTGAAATTAGAGTAAAATCCTTTTCAAAAATAAATACTACAAATACTTATCCAGTTGAGAAAAAAAAAAATGATTCCCTCTAGACAGAAAGAGTTCAATAAAGAGGTTTAAGAGTTGGTGAATTAGGGCAGTGTTTGAAATGCCGAAATAGTCTCTCACCCTTTTTGGCTTTTCTCACATGTCACGCGATTGTTATTTTTGTTTGTCAAAAGAATTTAATCAAAAAAAATTAAGAGAATTTAACTAAAAGTCAAAAACGTATTTCGGACAATTTAACTAAAAGCCAACATTTTTTTGTTCGGTTCTATATAAAAAGTCCAACAAAAAAAAAAAACTTAGACTGAAAATATGCCAAACAACTTATACAATCTTCAAGGAAGGTA
>JAOTQK010000019.1:26892588-26905350 GCA_025642025.1 Rhododendron ferrugineum
CAAGTTTACTACATTCCACATAGTGCCTTTTTCCTGATATGGCGTCACCTCAGCCACGGAAAGACGAATCTTAGAGAATCCCACACTAGTTAATCTTGCAAGTACCATGTTTTGTCCACATTTTATGTAAAATTAGTTTTCCAACTGTCTATATTGTTTTATTTAAACTAGAGATATCACAAAATACTTGTCTATTATATATGAAATGTAGAGTTTTTAATTCTCTATTGTGTGTGTGTGTTTTTATTAATTTAGAAAGCCAAAAAAAAAAAAAGAGCGACGAAGACTGAGTTTTCGTAAAAATGCCAATTTGGCCCTTTGTTGTCTTTATCATTATTTTTTTTGCTGCTCTTGGTTTCGCATCAAACTTTTGTAAATTATTAATTCATCTCGACAAGAAGAGTCAGAAAAGTAAAAAAAATGTAAACAAAATTCAAATTTTTAATGGAATTTTTTTTAAACTGAAGTAAAATTTTTGGGTGGTTTTTTCTTGGCTTTTTAAAAAAAATAATAATATGGGTTTCGATAATAATTGCTCACTTCTCCAAATCCTCTCGTTGAGACGAACCTTTAATCCACAAAGGTATGACACTTAAACAAAACAAATAAGCCAAGAGAAATGATTTTGCCGCTCTTTTTTTGTTAACGACACTCCCCTGCAAGTGTATTGTCGTTAACAAAAAAAAGAGTGGCAAAATCAGCAGCCTAAGCCAATTTAGCTGCTTCTTCTTTTTTTCTTAATCAAAATTCCAAGAAAACCCCAAAAAAATTGTCCTGACGGTTTGTTTCTAACCGTAGGCGTTTCCTTATGCGGGGATATTGAAAATACAAAAAACATTTGGGGTAAAAGTGAAATAAGGTTAAACCTTGTCGGTAAGAGCTAATTACGGTGATAAAAGTCTTCTTACTTGGAATCTACGGAAATGCCACTGTGGTTTTCTGGTCTTCCGAAATCTTTTTAGTATTTAGCCCCCAAAAATACGGAGAAATTACGGGTTTGGGTTTCGTTTTTGAAGAATCCATCACTCAATCGCGGTCGGGGAGCGGGGCCCACGCTGGGAATGTAAATTCCCACAACTTCTGTGGACGACATTCTTTAACACGTTCTAAAACACACGTACATACACACAATTAGGAGTACTGTTTTTAATGAGGGGTACTGTTTTTGTTTTCGGTAGTGAAAAATTTGTAGTAAATTTTTATTTGTGGTCGAGAAGTTGTTACGTGTTTTCGGTAGTGAATAAGTTGTTGAGAAATGTCAAGTTATTTTCGGGAGTGAATAAATTGTTGATGGTTTGTGATCAGTAGAGTTACTATAGCAAAAACAGTGTTTGTTGACAATATTTTTGTTAGTAGAAACGAGATGGTAAAATGCTGAAAGTTTTTTTTGTTAGTGAAAACAAAATGGTAAAATGCGTTAAGTTTTTAGTGATTTTTGTTAATGGAAACGGGGACAAAAATTGAGTACTAAATTCTCAAAACACAAAATACGCCCCGTGCGGATTCTCTCCGGTAATTGTCTGGGACAATCCTTAATTTGGACGTAAAGCAAGAAATTTTTACCGGTAGGATTTTTCGACGATCCTCATGCTAAAAAATATAGATCTAGCAACTGGTTGGGGCAGTTGTTTTTGTTTTTGTTTTTGTTTTTTTCAATCGTCATACATCAGCGGGGTTTAGTGAGGGATGTTAGGGTTAGCACGGGGTCCAGAAGCTATTCATAGCTTGGGACCCAAGGGTGTTGCTCCAGCAGGAATCGAACCCAGGATCTCTCCCTTAGGGGAGAGATGACATACCAACTGCACTGGGTAGTGATAGTCGGGCAATTGTTGTTTAACAAATATGGTTTAGTTTCTTTTCAATAATTATTCGAAAAAAAAGAAAAAAAAAATTAGACTGAAAATAGGCCAAACAACTTATACACTCTATCTTCAAGGAAGGTAGCTAATTTATATATGATAATTAGCTTTAGTGAAACATGTGGTAAATTAAAGAGCCAAGTACTGCAAGTACACTAGAGGACCTCTTCAGATAAATTAGTTTATCGACCAACAATGACATTAAATTCGACGATGCGACAATTTAAAGAGTCATTTCTTAGCACATTATATCAAAATGGTATAACAAGTGTTTTTTTTTTTTTTTATCCTTGTATAACAAGTTTACTACATTCCACATAGTGACTTTTTCCTGATATGGCGTCACCTCGGCCACGAAAAGACGAATCTTAGAGATGGTTTCTCGGGGATATGCAAACTCAAAAATCAAAATCCCACACTAGTTAATCTTGCAAGTACCATGTTTTGTCCACATTTTATTCAAAAAACAAGAAAAAAAAATTTAGGGAAATGATTTTGTCACTCCCTTTTTTGTTAACGTCAATCCTCTGCAAGTGTATTTTTGGTGCAAAAATACACTTGCAGGGGAGTGACATTAACAAAAAAAATGAGTGACAAAATCTAACAGTCAAAATTTAATCTGATTCGGATTCTCTGTAGTAACTGTCTCGGAGAGGTCAATAATTTACTCAAAATGCGGAAGATCGGAGTTTTTTGTCGGCCCACACTTGAAAGATAGCTTGAATTGTTCGAGTTTTTATTAGATGTGAGGTGTTTTTGTTTCGATTTTATTTCTGTTGTCTAGTCTTGTTTTTGTTAGTCTTTGTGGTTGGTGCTTCGGAGGCCCCAGAGATCGTAGCCGTTCGTTCGCCTTCAACCCGTAGTTTGGGATTCTCCGGCAGCGGTGCGATTGTTGGTGGTGTGCTTGATTGGCTTTTTCTCGGTGATTTCTCCCTCGTCCGTGTACTGCGGGGATAGTAATGTCCGAAAACGACAACGTTCTCCTCTTGGCTTGGCGGACATCATCGTTTCGTGGGTCAGCTGCTTGGCCTTTTATCGTTTCTTGCGCTTATTGTAGTCCAGAAAAAAGGTGTTATTTCAAGGGAAAATGACGGTCCAAAACGTATTTTGATAATTAATATCCGTCAAGGACATGCTGAGAACATTTGTTAATACTGAAAATGTCCTTGACGGGTATTAATTATCAAAACACGTCATTGGCTGCCTGCCAGGACCATTTTATTAGTTTTGAATGTCTCTACAAAGAGAATGAGTTTTCTTTTGTGGGTTTTGTTGGGCCAGATGGTACACAAAAGTCAGGTTTCAAATTTTTGTCCCATGGCCATGTGTGTTGGGTTTTGTACATTTGGTAAAGCTTTCTAAATTGGGTATTTTAGAGCCCTACCATTCGTATTGGATTTTTGGCCACATATAATTTAGATATTTTACTCTTTCTATTCTGACTAGAAATATGTAGCTAGACCACTAGAGGCTACAAAAATCCTGTTACTAGTAATAAAATGTCACATCACCACACCACCCACCCGTCTTGCGTGATGTACGTTTTCGTGTGTTTTAACCAAACGGACGGTGTTAGCGTTAGTGGTGTTGGAGCGCATACATAAATCTTGACGAGGAAAAAATGTAAATTGTCTTTTTATGTTATGGCTAGGTAAAATGAATGTTAGTGTTGGAGATGCTAGATCTAATTAAGGTGGAGTCCGAAACAATATTGCGTTATTGGTTTTAATGCTTAGATCCAATAATTACATGTTCGTATAGTAAGTTAGTAGGGACAAATTCCGGCACTTAGGGGTTTGCTCTCTCCTAAAGTTTCAAGTTCGAAACTTCTCAGACGCTATGAACTATTTGGAGCCAGACCATATAGAGCTTATGGCCTGCTTGGAAGCAGCAATGTAAGGGGGGATTATGATATCCCCCTCCTAATACGTGGGCTCATGCTTATGGAGTGGTTTGGAAAGTCCAAAACTAGGGTGTATATCTTTACACGGCCCATGCTTAATCCCCCCTAATACTGCCTAAGGGGAGCTTACACATGGCTAGGGTGGGAGCCGGCTATGTGTAATCCCCCCTTATAATACCCTTTCTCTCTTTCATTCAACTACAAAACAACCTTATTCCCCCATTTTATACCTCATCCAAACCAAGTATTATTTAATCCTCCCGTTACATCAATGTAGACCTATCTTTCTTACATAATACCCCCTACTATCCAATCTCTCCTTCTTACATAATACCTCCAAACCTAATACCTCATCCAAACGAGCCCTTAAGCTCTTACTTAGGACTCCTGCTAACGGACAACAGAATTAGTTTACCAAGATTAATCAAGTTGCGTGTATGCTGGCTCGTACAACGCTAGTTATTAAAAAAAATTACTCTCTCCGTCCCTATAAATGTCTGGCTCGCAAACTTAGGTCTTTAAAAAGAAGTAATTTTTTCGTAAGAATTTTTTTTTAACAAATTATTACATATCAATAAATTCTTTTAAGTTTTGAAATCTTTTAACGAAATAAATATTTTTTTGTAGAGATTATGTTTACGCGCCGAACATTTATTTAGAAACGATGGAGCAGTTGTAACAAGATTAGCACCCTTGCTAGTCACGAGTCGGTAATAATACCAACGGGATTCACGAGTCGTAAAAGCTCACATAGTCCGAGTCCTATAATACTAATAAATGACCAATTGATATGGAAAAAAAGGTGGAAAAATGAGATCCAATGTTGGCCCCACTAGGCCAAAAAGGATTATGTTTTCCTAATTCAAGTAGGGAGATTAGTATTTAATCATGGGATTGCTTCTTTTGAGAAGGAGATGCTTATTGTGAAGCCAGAGAGTTTTTCACCCACTTTATTGACAAAATTTGAATCTCATTCCCACTTTGTTGTGAAACAAGGGGTTGCCCCGGTGGTTCGGGCAGATACGTAGGCTTTGGGAGTATTTCTCAAAGTCTGGGTTCGATTTCTCACCTGGTGAATATCTTGAAGTAAGTGGGGCCCTGACTGGTATGGTCGCGCTAGCTCTCCCGTGGGTTGGGCAGTAGGATCCGTTTAGTGGTCTGACTGTAGGACTGTTCTTTTGTTAAAAAAAAAAATAATAATAAAATCTGATCCCCACCTAATTTAATCCACAAGAAATTAAGTAGTAATTATTAGATTTAATTAGCCGCCTCTCTTAGAGTTTTGAGAGTTCTAAGGAGATTTTGAGAAGCCATAGCCGCCTTACTTTTCTGCCGGGGGGAGGCGTCCCTCTCCCTCCTCCCCCGGGGCTCCTCCTCCTCCATCCTCTCTCCTCTTTCTTCTCCCTCTTCTCTATAGTTTTTTTCTTTTCTTTTTCTCCTCCCTCAAATCTGACCCTCTCTGTTCGGCGGGTTCCGCCGTCACCGGAGTCGTTTGTCCGCATGTAAGCCGTCGCCGGAGCCCTTGTGGCAGCAGTGGTAGAGACAGTGAGAGTTGCGACCCGTTCGGCGGTTTTTAGGCGGCTGAATTTAGAGAAAGATCTAGTAGAGTTTTGTCTCTCAATGTGGGAGTTTTGTCTCTCCTTGTGAGAGTAATAAAATTCGCCTTTTGGCGATTTGTTTACTGTTCGGGCTCAAGAAGATTAATATGCATCATTTGGTGGTTTGCTAGAAATTCATTAGTGTGCTCATTTCTGGTCGAAATTCATCTGATCGTCTGGGTTCTTGTTGTCTTTTTTTCTTGGCTAGCAATGTATCTCTTTTTGAGACTGCTATAGGATATATGAATTTTCCGCTCAGCAGAAGGTGCGTCAGGCCATGCCTGGACTGTGGATGAAAGACATCAATCGTCTCGTTCTTTCTCGTTTTGTATCAGTTAGATGATTAGTTTGACTTTGTCCAAGTTATCTGTAATGAATTTCATTGTGTAAGTGCCGTTGGGTTTTATCAATACAATACCTCTCACTTTTGTCAAAAAAAAAAAAGTAATAATTATTGTCATGAGCTCATCATTTCATTTAACTTCTTTGAAATTTGAAATGATTAATGTTATACGTAATTCACATTTTTTTTAAAAAAAAATGTTTATAATTCACATGATAATGAATTTATATTATGGAAATACCGCGGCTATAATTGCAACATTTTTCTAGTGGTATTTCAGTTCAAAAGGGCACATTAGTACTATTAGATAGTAATTTGTAGTGTTCTTTAAGAGTGTTTTGAGATTTCGTTTTTTTTTTTTATAGAAGTGCTTCTGAGAAAAAAATGAAAAGAGAAAAATAATGGCGGAGAAGATAGGTAAACGTTTTTTTTTCTATATTGTAATGTGTTTTTCGGATTCTATATATTTTCCTTTTCCAATCTAATATCTAAACACAGTCTGCGGGAGTGATATGAGTCGTATCTTACGTACCGTCCCGGCCTCTTGGGAGAAATGTAAAAAAAATTTAATCTTTGAAACATTGTTTTCCAATTCATTTAGTCATCAAGGCCTTATGCTGTATTTGGATGAGTTTTTGAGAATTTTTGTTTTTGGGATAACAAGGCCCCGTTCCGGAACGTAAAAAAAAGTCACCCTTTTTTAAGAAGGCAATTTCAAGCTCAAAAATAATGGGTTTATTAAAATTTAAAAATATGCACTATGGATCTTGTTTGAAAGATCTCATCGGTGCAAAAAAAATAAAAATAAATTTTTATTTACACTATTTTTGAGTTTGAAAATGTGAAATAAATATTTATTTTTTAAGAAGATGTTCTGGAATGGGACCTAAGTAAAGTGAGAAATATGGTAATAATTGGAGATAGGGATAATGAGTGGAGAGAGATAGAGAAAGAAATGAGAATAATGATTGGAGAGTGGGGGAGAAATGAGAGTAATAATTGAAAGTAGGAATAATGAGTGTTTTTTGAATTGGAAGTAGGGGTATTCGTTTGGGAGTCTTAAATTTTTTGGGCACAGTCTCTAATAAATTTTCACTATCTATCTCAAAACTAACAAAAATTCTTAAAAATACAAAAAAAATTACTCTATCCGTCCCAAACTGGACGTCAATTTTTGATAGTTGTGCCAATTTCAATTCTTTATATATTTCAATACGGATCTCAAAAAATATGCAATATGAAACTTGTTTGATAGTTTTCGATTATTACTATTACACAAAGTTTTTAAACTCATGAAAAATACTATAGATTGAAAGATATAAACGATAAAAAAAAAAAATTACACAAAAACTTCGAGAAGTGATTCTGCTGCATGTTATGGGGGTGCTGACGTAAGTGAAAAGCGTATCAAATCATTGTACTTTTGTTCCATGATCCTAGGGCTGGTAAGTGTCTGATCATAGCGATGGCTGTGGGACCAAGCGTACCGTATAAGATTCACCTACCGCGACGTACACATTGATTATTTCCGCATGGGTAAACCATGACCATAGGTTTCATGCCTAGTGCAGTTGGCAACCAACCCTCTCCCCTATCCAAGAGGTAGAGGTTCGAGGCCCCTTGGGGCGGTTGGGATCCAGCTCAATCCAAGAGGTAGAGGTAGAGGTAGAGGTAGAGGTAGAGGTTCGAGGCCTCTTGGGGGCGGTTGGGATCCAGAGTTATGGAAAGTTACTGGACTCCTCTATTGCTAATCTAACTACCTCGCTAACTCCCGCTGACTATAAAATATGGCAAAAAAAAAACAAAAAAACCATGACCATGTCACCATTTGGTGTACGCCAAATGTAAACCAAATTGGGTGGAAACCATTTCGAATTCTCACATTAATGATCGAAGTCATTTGATTTGTGGCCCCGTTCTAGAACCAAGAATAAGTACTTATTTATTTTCAAATACGTATTTATTTGTGAATTTCACTCAAAAATAATGGACTTAGTGAAATTTAAAAAAATTATTTTCGTAAACCCATTATTTTTAAGCTTGAAAGATCTTTATTTTTTAAAAAGTTATTTTACGAGTCTCTACGAAAAAAATCAGCTCATATAGATAGATATCAGTAAGAGGTTAACCAATTCATTCAAATTTTGTCCTTGTGAATGTATAGCTGAAAATCGATCTGAGACCTAACCGGTATCTGAATGTGTGTGTGTGTTTTTTTTTACAGGGCTCTGTACAAAAATTTAAGGGCTTCGATCATTTATGTGAGCAACCATTTTACAACCATACACAAACACTTACACATACACACACTCACAAAGAAAGTGAGTGCAGTGGGAGGGACACTTCCTTTGTGAGTATGTGTAGGTGTTTGTGTGTGATTATAAAATTATTATTCTGTGAGACACCGAGATGGGTCCCACACAATCCGGTATAAGCCAAATGTACACATTTTTTTAAATTGGGTTAATTACGTGTTCGAGTGTGGAGGGTTCATGGTCATGGACCACCGTCCCATATTGCCTTCATCCGACACGTGGCGAACAACTGGTGGTCGGGGATAGTGGGACCAATTGACCTTTTTTAATGACTTGTGCGTCCCTGGTTGGGCCGTACCAGTACTATTGGTCCATGATTGAGGGCTTTGGAAATTCTCCAAATTAATCTTGTGTTCTGGATTGGGCCACGTTTACATAAATATCCAAATGGACCCATTCGATTATTTCAGAAAAAACTGAAGTGCCACCTTGGTTCCGTTCGTGACCTGAGTTCGAGTCCCACGGGATAAGGTTTGGGGTTCGGGGCTGTGGATAGCATCTGAACCTCCGTTGACTAACATGCTAACACTCCGCTAATGTATACCATATTAAAAAAAAAACAAGTCGTCAATTCAGGCCACCTTGCAGGCTTCTTGACTAATCTCAAGACCCTGAAGTTAACGACTGGACAAACTCTCTCAAGTGACCCCAATGTTTCTTATTAGTTTTCTCATACCCACTTGGTCAAATCCGAATCCAGTTATTTATTTGATTTGAGTTGATGAGCTTTCGAGTTTAATTTTGGCAAGAAAATTGATTTCTACACTCCTCTAATTGACGCAAACACTCATTTTTTCGTCTTGTACATAGATGGTGAATTAATGAAACAGTCTCAGCATGCATACATTTTTTTATAAATTCCAGGGACCGTTTCATAAATTCACCATCTAAAAGACAAAAAAAAGGAGTATATGCATCTACTAGGGGAGTGTAAAAATCAAATTTCTTTTGCCAATTGAGTTGATTTATAACAAATATTTGTCGAATCGTTCAGCAACCAGAGACTCAATAGCTTATTTCATTAGTGCATAAGCTTATTGAGTTGAATAGCAAGTTATTCAAGTTTAGCTCCAGAATTTATTGGACATAAAAAAAGGGATAAAGCTTGGTCTATATCATCACCATGCACCTTAAACGAGCTTCACAAGGCGAGCTCGAGTAGATTGGCTTTGTCAACATATATACTACGCTGAGAATATATAGCTACCAATTTTTTATGGTTGTCAACCTTATGAAAAAACAACGCTGCTACGGCCACCTATCGGTCAGCACCGATCGGAAGCTTACGGGCACGCGGGCGGCAGGGCCCACTTCGGATCCCGGCCCGTATGGATGATCCAAGTCGTTCGATAATTTTTTTTTTAAAAAAATCGAGTGGGGCTATGAAAAATCAGTTCAATCCGATATGTGTAGGCGCTCGATCCATACTTTCATTTTTTTATTCAAATTTCAGTGCGGAATCCGGAGTGGACTCCGCTCCGCGCGCGTACCCGTCGGTTCCTGATTGGTGCTCTGGCCGTCAGTGGCCTTAGCATTTTCGATGAAAAAATTAGCACAAAAGGTAACAAAACTGTCAAACTACAATGGTCCTAAGATATGCCTAGTTTCCACGAGAACATGCAAAAAAAGATAACATGGGATGCTCTTGCAATTTGTGATTTAAAAAATGTGGTTTTTTTAAAAAAAATCTGCAAAACGAGATTTTATAAAAACTCGATAATGAGTATATCGAGATATATAAAAGGGTGCTAGCCTAAAATAAGCAACATGAAATGCCATGAAGCAAAATGAAAGGCAAGGAAAAGAACAAAGCTTCCAACGAAACGTTGAAAGAAGGTAAAAAACACGAGCAGATTAATTACACCATAATTAGGATGGATCATGGAACCACCCGGATCCGAAATCCCTGTAGTGCATGGATCCGCCCTGCAGGATTCTCAGGTCCGGAACGACCCTTGCTCCAACACCAAGCACTACCAGCCTCCTCAAATCATTGGGAATAAAAGCCTACTCATCTAAAGGACTAGTTGAGGACAATTGCATCTAAAAAGCATCAGAAGCTAGCAGCAGCATTAATACATCATCCATCTCTTGAAAGCTAAGCATCAATCAAACTGCATTGAGGTACAATACACGACTCTCGGTCCATGCATGAAGAGTTTTTATGTATGAACCGAGAGTCATGTTTCTTGACATTTTTGAACCGCACTAGACAGCAACATCAAGAATCATAACCCGCACGTATTAGCAAAACACCGTTAGGAATCGAACTACTTGTTCAACTCACAACGTACGCTCCTACGGATCTTGGAAATTAGGATCACAAAAATCGCAAATAAACAAAAAAAAATAGTGCGTAACGAACAAGAAGAGAAAGAACACAAGATATACGTGAAAAATCTCAACGCGAGAAAAAACCACAGGAGCCACACCAGTTTACTATGAAATCAAATCAAGAGTACAAGTCTTCTCAAAAATCTCTAAGACCTGCGTTTTCTCTCACCTCTCTCTGTTTTTCTCTAAAAACTGATAACCGTAATTACATACAGACTGTAATATAATTATGTCGGGTCCTATTGCCGAAATTACACCCCACAGCTCCAGACTAAACCACTGCTGAAGATTGTCTGCACCCTAACAAACACCAACATCAGCAGCAGTAGCATCCAGCAATAAGCAGCATCGAAATACCACATCAGAATTAGGCCAACAACTTCATATCAGACCAGAATAATGAATGCTAGCTAAAACCCACCTTCAAAAATTGATGTGATAAAATATAGGTCATCCCAGAACACCCTCCCTGACTTCCTCAACACAACCACAAAACACCCGACACCCAAAAACACTTACGGTTTGTTCGGTTATGGGTTTGAAAAAATTTTGGGTTTTATTTTTGGGTAATGAGTGAGGAGAAAAAATAGGGTAATAATTGGGGATATGGGTAATGAGTGGAGAGAGATAGAGAGAAATGAGATTAATGATTGGATATATGGGTAATGAGGAGAGAAAAATGAAAGTAATGATTGAAAATATAGGTAATGAGTGGATTTGGGTTTGGAACACAACCAAACAAGGGCTAAAGCTAACTCAAACTATATTTAACCAACTGAGGCTAACTCAGTTGGTCAAGACTCTTGTATCTCATTAGGAGGTCAGGAGTTCGAGTCTCCCTACTTGTGCATGAGTGTTCTTTCCTTTAGAGAGTTTTTCCTTTCTTTCTTTACTTCTACCCTATAATGGACTTATTTCTTGTATTGGTTGAGTTGCTTGTTGGGCTGGGTTGTCTCGTGGACTCTCACAATTGATGTAGTGTCCCAGATATGTACTATGTACTTCATATCTGATGTAAAAGTGATATCTTCTATCGATTGACAAAAAAAAAAAAAAATCTCGAACTATATTTGTCGTGTATAGAAGAGAAATATACCGTACGTGTTTGTTGGAATAAAATCAGACGTGCTAGAGAAGAATGGAACAACCATGTCTAGAACTAGAACATCAATACATAGGGATGTCATCAAAATTAATATGGACAAAGTAAAATTAATCAGGCCCCGTTTTGCTAAGGTTCTTATTTTTTAAATACTTATTATTCGCTTTACGAGATAGGTCATTCTCTTACGTCCTGAATCTGAATACAAAGTTGGGATGCTTTCCCTTATTGTGATGCCGTCTTGCTCCTCCTCCGTTTTAATCTTTGTAATTCAAATGTTAATGAAATCTTCCTTTTGCTGTTAAAAAAAGAGAGAGTGGAAAATAGGGTACTCTAGGAGCATTAAAATGTCACATATGATTGGACAACACTAAGAATATATAAGACACAATTAATATTCAAAGTAAACCCTATCATTTTGATTATACTCAAGAATATATGCATTTGATTGGAATGACAATTGGGAAATATACTCATTAATTGATAGACCTAATAAGTGCTGAGGAATTTCCTAGTGTTATTCCAAAGCATGGGTACGTAAGCTAGCTCAAAATCTCCACGCAATTTAAAAAAAGAAAAGAAAAGAAAAAGAAAGCTCAGAATCTCTACCACACATTAATGCATGTCATCGCCCATTGAATTGACATTTGCTGATCACTTAAGACCTTGATTTAGATTACGCATTCAAATTTGAAAGAGTAACAAAGTTTTATAAATATATAAGTACCATCCGAATATATCTTACTAGCTTACGTACCCATGCTTTGGAATAACACTTGGAAATTTCCGAATATATCTCTCTCTGCGAACTAATTAATAGTGGTTATATATATATATTAAATCCGAATTTTGTTAGTTGTTCTTGTTTGATCTTTAATATTTTCTGAATTTTATTTATCACACTCGTGGTTTTATATATATATATATATATATATATATTTTTTTTTTTTTTTAAATTCGAATTTTGTTAGTTGTTCTTGTTTGATCTTTTCTGAATTTTATTTATCACGCTCCCAACCCACTTCTCCACTCTCCTAGATAACTCTCTCTCTCTCTCTCTCTCTCTCAATTAATTTCAATAGATTTGAAAAAGATTAAATCTCAGTAATTTACTACTGGGAGTTTGGAGGCTTGTGAAGCACTAATACATTTGTATACAGTCAAAAAGGATGTCTTTTGTCATATCTTTATTGTCTATCACAAGTGATCATAAGATATATAACACTTTGTTAAATCTTTGTAACGAAGGTGTACATGTGATCTGTTAAATTTTTATAATCTTTTTCAAAGATTTATAAAAAAAATTGC
>JAOTQK010000019.1:26912574-26929602 GCA_025642025.1 Rhododendron ferrugineum
AAAAAGAAAAGGGAAGACAACTGATGTACCTTCACAAGTAATGAAAGATCTCACAACTAAGAACGGTGGGGTCCTTTTTACTTGTGAAAGAGGATGTTCAAACGAAGGTAACAATAAATGGCCTACTGGCATTGCTAGACTGATAAACAAGGTGACTTGGCAAAATCTGGGGAGCTAAATGGTGTATCTCGACTCAAGGATGCTTAAGGGCATTTGAATGGGATTCTCTTCAAATGATCATTGACTGTTCATTTGGAAAACATGCAGTGCAAACTTCTAAGGGTATGATATCGGTCCACTTGGATCCAACTTTTTCGGTATTTCTAGAGAGATTTCAAAATCCCTTGTTTCTACGGTTAAAGCACGCAAAATCAACAAAACTTCAATGGTAAACTCAAAGTAATTAAGAACATCTTTAAACTTACAGCTACAAAAAGTTATTGAGGCTACTGGTACTTTCTCAGCTTAGTTGGAGATCTCCATTTCCAGCTAAAACAGTGAGAGACCCTTCAAAGTCCTAGACCTCAACAACATAAAATGTTGAGAAGCAATGATATCCATTCTATCAAGAAGCCGAATTCTTGATTATGTTGAGGTATTTCAGCCAATACCGGCACTAAAATACAGATTTTAGACACTTCCATCACCTAGAAAAAAGCAGCAATAAAAGATCAGTTTAAACTGTCGATGATTCATTGATGTTAATTGCTATATCGTCCAGTTTGGAAATTTTGGTTTTAGTGTATTAGCCCGAGTGGATTTAGGAGGGTGGTCAATGGTGATGTTCATGATCTCCAATTACGGCTTTTTCTGTGGATTCAAGAGGAGGAAAAGTGTGTTGGACTTGGATGCTGTACGTGTCTAATACTCTGGTCTGTAGAGAATGTGATGAATGAATGTGTTCTTCAAGAGGTAACACTAACTCCCGTTTGGAGTGTGTTTTATCAAGGCAAGAGTGAGTCGCCTTTTGCTATGAAATTTTGTGTATTAATTTGCCTTTTCTATACCTCGTTCAAGTCTTGTTTCATTACATCTACGCGAAGAAGAAACCCCTCCGGTTCTAAATTCTTTTCTCAATACGCATTAAGCTTAATGTTTGCACTCAAATTCCTTTCGTGCTTTTGTTCTGAAGTTTCTTGTGTTACTGTTTTGAATTTCCCATCGCTTGGATGCCATACATGTGCCAATTTATGCACATGCCTCAACTTCTAACTTGTTTTTCTTTTTGGGTGAAACCTCCAAGCAAGGTTTTAAATAATGGTATCCAGATACGTCACCGTGACTGTCGTGCTATAAACCGGGAGTATCTAGAGTGACACGAACAAAAATGCTATGGCCACCAACGGTGATTTCACCGACCTTGCACCGAATCTAAATGAGAAATTAGAAGATTGGATCGAGTATTTACACATATCGGATTGAACTGATTTTTCACAGGGCCACTCGATTTTTTTTTAATTATCGAACCGCTCGGATTTCCGTGTGGAACCCATAGTGGGCTTTGCGTGGCTGTAATAGTGGGCTTCGCGTGGCTGTAGAAGGGTTTGTACCGGAAAGCGGTTGTCATAGTTGTGAATTTGTAAGATTTAAATTTTTACAATTCTTTAAAACCCCCTAAGTAGTCATTAATGGTCGAGTATTGGGTGGAAACTGTTCCGTGAATCTGTAACTAATCGATACGTAACGGGAACAGGCGGATAAGCATGTGATTTTTCATCTCACCGCTATATCAAGGTGGAACGATATCATAAGGCTCGAAAACTATAATACGATACAAAGCACCCCATGTTCCCCCGAGGTTCGGGTTGCGTAGTCGGGCCCTCGGTTATAAAAAAAAAAAAAAAAAGAGCACCCCATGTTTTTTACTTCCCCAAAAAAAAAGCACCCCCTTGCCTTCAAGTCCTTCTGTAATTTTCCCAAACTTTTTCTTTTGGGCAGAGAATTAATATGTACTTATGGCCTGTTATATTTATTAACAGAATTTTAACCGTCTCTCTGCGAGTCATTAACTCTTTTTCGAACGTTTTGAATTGTACTGAGGAGTAATTAAAATCTGAAAACGCACTTGTTTGCATCTTCTTTTCGCCTAAATATCCCTGTGTGTGTATCTTAGGCGTGGCTTTTAGTAGACGACCAAAAGTGCAACTGCTAACAATATTTCCTCTCTCTCTCTCTCTCCCTGTATACTCTACAGCGAACAGACGCTCGACTTCTCCTTTCATGGCTTCCATCAAGCTTATTGTTGCAGTGATCTTCATGTTTGCAGTGCTCTCAAGGCATGGAGAATGTGGCCGTCACCGTCGTTGTTGCAGCATGCTTACTGATGTTTGCTGTATGAAACATCGTAAGGCTGCAAACAGCAAACATTATATCCATGATTTGAGTTTAGCTACAAATGATACGTCGCATTGCTGCAATAAGAAGGACACATCTTGCTGTCCAGTTGATGTGGCGGTCGTGTCCGTCCACCACTAACGAAGGACCTAAATGTTTGAATATGGGTACAGATATTGAATTCTCGGAAAATATTTGCAATACAGAATATGAAATTGGAAACAGAAACAGAAACATTTTTGGAAAACAAATTTGTGAGTGAAAAATACAAAATGTATCTATGATCAGAAGCAGAAATCAACAAAGTATACAGAACTATGGGTTAATTCCGTTAGCACCCGTTAACCAGAAATCAATATTGTATACATCAGTGGGGGTTAGCGGGGTATTAGTATGTTAGTTTACAGGGGTGTTCAGAGACTGTCTATAGCCCTGAACCCCAAACTGCCCCTCGCGGGGCTCGAACCATGCCTCCACAGAGGGAGGCGTACCAAATGATCTAAGAGTTCATTGGTTAACCATAAATCAATGATCGTGTCGTTTCCATATCAAATAGTAAATTTCATTGACCTTCCCTTTGGTTTTTGATAAATATAGATATCTCCCCCAAGATTTATGAAATGAGACCACCTCCCTTGCTTTAATTGACAATGTACATTATGCCCCTTCCGTTAAATTTCCCCTAGACTATTAACTGATAACTATGATGCCTGCATTTTTTAGTGACTTATTACCTGAACTACGGACAGCTGGGATCTGCACTCTAGGTTGCCCTGCAGGATCCCCGGATCCGTGTATAATGAGAGAGAGAGAGAGAGAGAGAGAGAGAGAGAAAGAGATGCTGGGTTTTGTAGGACGGGCTTGTGTTGTGTATGTGTGTAGAGTTGACTGAGTTAGTGGAGAGTGGGGGTCTATTGACAGGGTAAAGCAAGGGAGTCGGTGGAATTTGCTCAGCGAAAATTTTCCTACGTGCATAATGATACTACTATGCTTGGGCCAATAAAAGTAACCCACTTTTGTTGGGTGGATGTGATTCTACGACTATGTGTCAAAACAAAATTGCATTTTCCTAATCATAAGTTGATAATCTCGCCCTGCTTTAACAATGCAAAATTTTACCTTGCAACAGTCATAACAGAATCCACACCTACTTTGACTGGGGTTTCCGATTTTGTATACAAAAGATCATATTTTTAAAGTTTCCTTCCAAATAAAAGACTAGCATCAATTAACTTCACATTATCTGTAAACAACTCAGCAATCACATACAACCAAAAGATTAAGTTCCAAAACTAATGCCAAACAAAGCGTTCAACTGTACTGCCGGGAACTGTCGGGCTTGCAAGGTGGCAATGATCATCCAATGTTGACCCCCACCATTTCGGGCTGTCTATCAGTTTCCTGATGAAAGGAAGCAGCATTCCACTTGAGAAGGCTGTCCCTCCTGACAGGGCTGTGGCCAACAAGTACTGCCATTTCGGCGACCAACCCCTAACACGTGAGTAAGCAATTATAGGAAAAACTAAACCTACAAGCAACCATGTGTTCACATTTGCCGTACCGGCAAACGGAATTTCTGCTGATGCTGCAAGGACAATTGGGAGCTTGATTGCATAAAGATACTTCCACCTACGCGCAAGTAAAGACAACACGACCTGGGCAACTACAGAAACAACGACGACAAACAGGAGGAATGTACCATAGTTACCGTCCGAAATAATTCGCCTCGAACCTATGATGCCCCACATGTTAAATCTGTTGTAAAACATATCGAGCATAGGGCAATTACTACTGTTGCTTCCTGTGGGTAACTCCTGTTGGACACAAGGATTTTCGGGCTTATTCACTTGGTACCATGTCTCATGGAAGGAAACCGAACAGACAATGAGCGATGCCACAACCTGCTCCAAATCACCATGTGGTAAACATTAATAACACGGGACTCCCCATAATTATCTACAGTTTTTCCTGCCATACATTAAACATGACAATGTACATAGTTTCACAATTAGACAACTGGAAAAAGGAAACTACTATACAAATTGTACCCAATCCGAACACAATCCATCAATGGCTAGCACATGTATAGAGGGGATTGGGAAGACTTGTGGATTTCCTACTAAGGATTGGGATTCCGAGTGACCAAAGAGCTGGATTATGTCATCTCTTGTGGTATAAAAATAGAGAATGCAGATCACCTGTTGCTCTTGTGTACTTTTGAATGGAAGAGACGGGTGCCTTGTTTGCTAATTAGCACGTAATGCAGCTAATGTTTAGTAGCATTTGCCCTTTTTATGTTTGCGAGTTGCCCACTTAAACGAGAAGGGTATTGAGCAGCGGAGGGAGAAGAGATGAGGAGTCTGTTATGCACGGATTGACGAACCAATCACACACACAATGAGAGAGAGAGAGAGAGAGACCTGGTTCCCCAAATTCTGGTACATCCAAGGGAGGCGGCAGCGATTTTACTATTATGGAGAGAAGATTACAAGACTGACTGACTCACTGTTCATAGTGTTTTAAAAGGCCCAAGGCGCATCGAAGCTCCAAGGGCCCCTGGAGCCTAAGAGACGAAGCACGAAGCCTCAGTAAATCGCACATTGAAAAAAGAGAGTACATGTACCTTACCAAGTGACCAAATGACCCAATATCATCAAATAGAACATGTACTACTGAAAAGAAAAAAATGTAATAATAAGCCAAGTATGGTACCATACTTTGAAGTCCAAAAAGGTAGAACGTCAATAATCATACATGACATTAAAATGACCTTATATGTATTAAATTTTTTTTTTTTTGCAACACTTCCATCAAAACTATCTTTGAGGTTTGAATGTTTAGCTTTTGAAAAAAGAAACGTGATGAAGTAATAGTAGGCTAATTGCGGTCTAATTGAAGGAAGCGTTGCAGAGTAAGAGTCGATTCAGTCAAGGGAAAGGCCAATGCAGTCGAACAGTAGAAGAAGCGCCAATATAAGATCATATTCGACGATAAGGGCTTTTTATAAAAGCAGTTATCTCTGATGCTTTGGTCTCATTAAAAGCTTTGATTTGGTGTGTTGGATCTCAATCAGAGGTAGATAGCAGCTCTGACTGAATACACAAATTTCTTAGAGTTTATGGTTAAGTGCGCGCTTCATGCACTTTGGGCTTAGTCCCGAAATGCTTCGCCACCTGTGCTTTGCTTCTGCACATTGAAGCCCCACACCCGCGCCTCGCTCCGCTTCGCGCTTAAGCGCGCTTTTTCGTAAATCACTCTGTTCACTCACCTAGCCCCGTACAAGACCCAACCCCTCTCAATATCACCATTCTCTTCAAGCTCTCTGATTTCGTTCCACTTCTTTGAACACACAAAAAGCTCAAAGTACATGGCTATTTATAGGGCTTCAAAGGAGCCTTCTACAGATTTCCCTCATTAAGGGTTGTTTAGGCGGTAGATGGGCGTTGGATAATAATGAAGGTAGTTGATGGCTAGATGGTGGAGAGAGAAAAAATCTGAGCCAAACTAACAATTCTCCCCACATGGGAAAAATCTCCATCCAAACATAGTGAGCGATTGCTGTTGTCTCCAAGCGCGCCCCTAAGGGGCTCAACACTATGAGATGTTGATCAAATCCAAGCAGTATTGGAACTTGATCATAGGAACAACCTTGGTCATCATGTTCGCAAGATTATCAGCTGTGAATTTTTTGAAGCACTGTCTTCCCTTCTTCCAATATCTCGTGAACAAAATTGAAGCGGACATCTATATGTCTTGTCCGAGCATGATGCACCTGATTCTTTTGCTAGATGGATTGCACTTAGACTGTCACAGTGAACGGTAACTTGCTTCTGCCATACACCCCCAGATCTGCTACCAATCCCAATAACCAAATAGCTTACTTGACAGCTTCAGGCATAGCCATATATTTGGCCTCTGTCGTGGATAGTGCAATCGACTGCAAAGTAGAACACCAACTCAGTCCTCCTGCCATTGTGAACACATAACCAGTAATTGATCGACACTTGTCAAGATCACCTGCACAGTCGGAGTCAACGTACCCCTGAATATACTGTAATGTACATTTAGCTACTTGTTAGTGTGCCTCCCCTGGGTTGTGCATGTATTGACTCACCATACCAACAACCTGAGAGATATCAGGCCCAGTTCACACCATGGCATACATAAGGCTACAAACAAACTGGCATAAGGGACCTTAGACATGTACTCCCTATCTTCATCACTCTTGGAAGATTGTAAAGCACTTAGTTTGAAGTGTGAGGCCAAAGGAGTACTCAGCTGCTTTGCATCCTTGTCCAGGCCAAAGAGTTGTAGCACTTTCTTATTCTGAGTGAGGGGAACCGTGCCCTTCAACCTATCTCTTGCGATTTCCATTCCCAAAATCTTTCGTCCTTCTCCCAGATTCTTCATCTCAAACTCTTGACTTGGCTGAGCATTCAAGCGATCTATCTCCACCTTACTTTTACATGCGACTAACATGTCATCAACATAAAAGCAAATAAATGAAGGAACCATCTACATGTCTTCTAAAGTACACACAATGATCGAATTGGCTACTTTTGTACTTCTTCTCCGCCATAAAGCGATCAAAACAATTGTACCATTGGCGCGGAGACTGCTTTAAGCCATACAACTTCTTTAGTTGCATGCCCTATTTTCTTTACCAGCCACTTTGAAAATTTCTGGTTGATGCTACCAAAAATTGGCACAACCAGTAATCCTATGGACATGATGACCAAGATCGTTCCTACGATCAAGTTCCAACACTGCTTGGACTTGATCAACGTCTCGCAGTGTTGAGTGAGTGCCTTAGGGGCACACTTGGAGACAGCAGTAATCGCTCACTATGTTTGGATGGAGAATCTTCTCCCAGGTAGAGAATTGTTAATTTGGTTCAAAAATTTTCTCTCCCCACCATCTAGCCAAAAACTACCTTCATTACCATCCCACTCCCATCTACCACCTACTCAAGCCTTAACGAGAGAAATCTATAGAAGGCTCCTTTGAAGCCTATAATAGCCATGTACTTTGAGCTTTTTGTGTGAGCAAAGAAGTGGAACAAAATCAGAGAGCTTGAAGAGAGTGGTGAGGCTGAGAGGGGTTGGTTCTTGTAAGGGGCTGGGTGAGTGAATATGGAGTGACTCAATCTTGTAATCTCTCTCCATAATAGTGAAATCGTTGCCGCCTCCTGTGGATGTACCTGAATTTAGGAAACCACGTAAAATTGTTGTTTCTTGGCTCAACTCTCACCCTCCAACATCCAATCACCATGTTTAATGCAATTTCCCCTCCTACCAACTAATTGTGTTTATGGAGGAAGGTTGGCGACGGATCCATGTCCTGTTGGCTTAACATTCGGGGAGTGAGTCAGAGAGCGGTTTGAGAACCAGTGGTGAGCGTGAGAAAGAACCAGAGAGAGTTGAGATATTTATTACGGTTTTGTAATCTATTACGGTTTTTGTTGATAGGGGAATTTTTCTCTCAATATGTGCTAGTGTGTTTGGTTTTGATCCTTGGCGCACAAAAGAGTCTTGGGTGGGCAATGGGTAAGGAAGATGGTCAGATGGGGAGGGGAACGAAGAGGGGGTTCGTGTTACTTCAAATTCAAGATTATATTAATTT
Organism: Rhododendron ferrugineum; assembly: GCA_025642025.1. Classification (NCBI taxonomy): domain Eukaryota; kingdom Viridiplantae; phylum Streptophyta; class Magnoliopsida; order Ericales; family Ericaceae; genus Rhododendron; species Rhododendron ferrugineum. The sequence goes on from JAOTQK010000019.1 coordinate 26,920,531, forward strand.
ATTGATTTTGATTTATTACCAAGTAATATCCTGGTAACGGGCGCATCTAGTGCATTTTCCTGGATGCATTTACTTAGCTTGGGATGCCTTAGGGCATTGGATCACATGTTGCAATTTAATTCACTTGCACGTGGGTTAAAAGTTTATAATCTTCACATTAAATTGCCTTGTCTATTGCAGTTCTCTAAATCAACTAATAATGATAATAATGCTTACCATGCACTAATATTAATATGCATATATTTTCAAGGTACACGCTTGTACAACTAAAAGAAAAATGCATAAAATGCACCATAAAATGTGCAACATACACCAAAAAGATGCATTACAATTTTATGGTTCACCTAGGTGTATCGAATCTTTCTCCTATTACCAAAACAAGTTTCCAATTTTGCATGTATATGTATAGATAGCCATTGCAGTCCAAAAAGTGTGAGAAAAACTACACTTTGTTTCTTTCACCGTTTCCATACAAGCTTCCACCAAAACATCTTTTTAATTTCATCTAAGTTTGCATTTGGCTTTTATTTTAAGTGTCAGTCAACCTAATTAGTTCGCTTGGTGGCATGGTAGTGAACTTGAAGGTTGTCATATTTTGGGAAAGAACACCATCCAACCTAATAAAGAAGGGAGTGTATTGTTCCCAAGGAGAGCGCCGTTTTGCATGTCTCGACCACCCCACAAGCTTTTTCTAAACCCTTCCTCTTTTGCTTTTTCAACTAATTTTGTGATTGGTTTTAAGATTTTGTTGAGCTTCTTATTCTAACAGAAAATCCTGTACCACCTAATAAACAATAATGTTCTCCAACACTTGCCTTGCTATGGAGAGAGGTGTCATGTGCGATGGCGCCATGGAGGTTCTACTTAGCGCCATGTGCTGTAGTGGTGTGTGATGGAGTTGCTGTGATTTGTGGCAAATCCGCAAAAGGTAAATTCAAAATTCAAAATTGTTAGTTTTTAGACTGTAGTGATGTTGAGTTGCCAAATTGAACTAGTTACGCAGAATCGAAAGTACAACGCAACAAAGTTAAAATATGAAAGTTACTAGCAAACAAAAGGTATTAGATATTTACCATAACAGCCCACATAGCTCTCAAGGAAATCTGCATAAAGTGTGCGAGCTTCAAAAAGCCCATAAACTGGACTGTATTGGTAGCAATTTGATAGGCGAAATTGTTGTAAATCATGCAATCTAATAGCTTATTGGAAAATAGAAATCCCCCAATTAGCCCAAAAGCAGCATTTACTGGAAGCATCTGGAAAAGAGGTGCAGGCTGTTAGCTACTAATGTGTTAGCACTCTCACCTTCTAGAAAAAAGAGCTGACTAAGTGCAAAGAACTACTCACTTCGCCGGTAGTCGCTGCAAATATTCCTAGTGGAATGACCACTATAAGTGCAGTTACACAAGCAGCCAGTACTGCTGAGATGGGGAAATTAACTTCTGGTCCGAAAGGAACACTTCCGCAGATTATCGCTAAGACAAATGCCAATGTAGAAATAGTAATGAACCAAGATCTTGGAACCGGCTGATTGCGTCGCATCAGACGATTGTGAATGTCTTCTTCTACTTTTGTGTATAGTTTTCTGGAATGCCACAGGACAAAAAAGACAAAAAGACCAAAAAATAAAAAAGAAAAGAAAAGAAAAAGAAAAAGGTTACATGCAAATCTTTCAATTAAATGCTAGTTTGAAAAGCTCAACTACGTCAAATTTAAACATGCTACCACCCAATATACGAAGAAAGGAAATTTTGAAAGTGTTCATAGACGTAATTACCTACCTGTCCATTACAACCTGGACTAGGCTGGTTGCGACAGATCCCAAGAGTAGAGAGTATAAAATTACTGTAAGGGCAGTCCAATGCACATTTGAATAGTCTTTGTAGGCTGCTTCATTGAATGTTCCGTTGCTATTCAATACTCTACTGAAATTATAGGGATGCCCATAGGCATCATATGGATCCGTGGACATCATCGGGAATTTTTTTGACCCAAAAGCATTAGACCAGTACACAGACGGAATGACCATGTAAAGAGTAATGAAATAACCAACCAGAAGATTTAAAATGACTAAACGGGGTGTTGCCAAAGGGTCACCCGTTGAACTATTAAAAGACGACCAATCCATACTAAAAGAGAAAAGACCGAGACCGTTCTTTCCCTCTCCAATTTGCTGGGCTGTTTCAGACTTTTTCCAAATCAAACATATAAAGGAAATATATGAGATAAATGGAAACAAAAAGCCTATAATCATTTGGTAGATGGAACCCAAAACAAAGAATATCATGAAAAACTTTTTACTGGAGATATTCCCCAATGACCCCTCAGTGTTGTCATGCCACGTCCTGAAGACAAAACAAATTCTAGTTAGTTTATAATGTGCATATAGAAGTGTGACTGAGATACCAGTCAGTTGCAAACCATGGAGGAAAACTGGAAAAGGGAGGAAACCTGAAGAACGCAACGTCGACCAACTCCATGGGCCACCACATGTGAGCCGCCGATACCAAATGCCGGGTGAATAGCCCAACAAATAGAAAGCACATCAGCTGCACATGTTTAACAAATATATTATCTTCCCTTTTATTTACCGTAAATTTTACAAGCAAGAGTTCAAATGAAATCGCATGAAATGTGCAAGACAATGGACTCCACATAGCATATGGGATTGGTGCATGCAAAATGTCACGCCTGATGGTACTCAAATGTAGAACACAAAGATGATCATCATAGTATTGTTATTTTGCACCCAAACCTAAAGGGAGCCTTTGTCAAAACAAAGAAAAATGAGCAATGCAGTATTCCATGAGGGAAATCATCAGTGCATCTTATTGGTGGTGATACAGAAAATAAAAAAATAAAAAAAAAACACCCTCATTTCTTCAATAGCAAATTTAAAATGCGAAATAGAAGCCCTCTCTTTCATTTTTTTTTATCAGAAAAAATGTACTATTGTGGCTGCAAAACAGATATCACCTCTCACAGTTGAGGAATTCAAACTTAAAAAACAAGACAGGCCAATGGAATGTGTCAAATCCTCGCACCTCTCCAAGTTCTTAACAGAGATCACCCATTTGCAGCAATGCCGGCAACCATGGTTAATTGTAGATGAAACAAATTCAATACCAAATTAAGAAGCCAAAAAATAGTAGATGGCGAGGAATCAAAATCCAAGCACCACCACAAATCGTCCACCTTGATGGTCTTAACAAAGATCATCAATTGGGCAGCCCACATGGTTCATAAAAACTAAAAGCTGTAAAAATCACCTGATCTCTCTCTCTCTCTCTCTCTCTCTCTCTCTCTCTCTCAAAAATGCTTTTATTGTCTCCCCAAGGGACGGTATCGACTAACAATCAACAACTCCAATAAACAACCCAAATCACGATCAAGTCACGTCAATGTATTGTTCACGTCCACCAATAATATAGTGAACCGTACATGATCGAAGTTGCTTACTATAGAAAAATACTTTGACTCTTCAAATCTTGAAATTTGAAGAATTACGTTGGAGATGCTCATGCTCTAATAGTTTTAGGACAGCATCATCGTGCCTCTAACCACAGACCAGGTTTTCCATCTTTGTTTTGTTGGTCAAGTGTATTTTTATGCGTTTTTCTTTACGTCATATATAAGTACGGATATATTATCATTTGACTTAGAGGTATATATGCTATAAAAGACAAATCAATCCCTCATCTCCCTCGGTCTTCACTTAGTAGTCGGCATTCTATAAGCGACTTGTCGAGTCTACGAAGCTTTGCTTCTTGTAGTCGGCCCGTAATGCCTCCCTTCATTTGCTTGCCTCCTCCTGCTCAGAAGTCGGCTCTTCCTGTCTATACGGATGCAGCTTACCTTCCTTCCTGTGTTGGGGCTCGTCACAAGAGGAAATTCGATCCAGCCCAACAACTATTAATAACTACACTCTTCGACAATCTCCTCCTCCAATCAAGCTTGTATACCACTTCACACCAGATAAGACAGCTCAAAGCTCATGCAGAATTGTATTCTGAGGTTATTCCAAAAAAAAACACTAGAACAGATGATAAATGAGGGGTGCAAAACCCATGCAGAGAGGCTGATACGCATGCAGCATATTGAGTACAAACATAAGAGCTCTGTGGTTTAAACTGAATACTAGAGTGATTATGAGTTGATAAAAGTTAGTGGCTCAACTTTAATTGAATATGTCAGGTTATATTTTCAGTACGAAAGAAAAACTTTGAGCAAACACCACCTACAGTCGTATAGGCAGGCAGCGAAGAAGAAACAAACACTAATTTTGCACACATAATAGTTTAACAAGAAATTCTTTTATATCCGAAATACAAGAGTAAATCTATAACGTAAATCTTATATTTACCAAGTATAACTGTAGAAGAGAAGCAGATCAGTTAGTAGAAACTCACGTAAGATGACAGAGTCGCCGCGTACGCCACCGGCCAGTGAATATCTTTGTGAAAATACGCTTTGGTAATGGCCAGAGTCTGAAGCAGGTTTGGGCGCATCGTAGCAACATAAGCGAACACGCATATCAATGCGTGTTCCTTGGAGTTAAAAGGCTCGGGGTTCAAAGAAAACTGAAACTGTGTGCCCCGAACCCTTAAAACTCTCTGTGGAAGAATAGCTGCCATTGCTCGCCCCAGTAGAAGACCGAAGCAATATTGAATCACAACCATCGGGATTTCGAATGCATTCTCTTTGAAGAGCTCTAGAGTCTTGAGATGTGCCACCAAAAAGGTCACTAACGGCCCAATGATCCCAACTCTAAAAGTTAGAGCAGGGGCAGGGTCATCAATAGTTGACACGGTTGCTCTAACTTCGGGTATTGGACTTTCATCAGAGATCGGAGGGATCGGACTTTGATCCCTCTGACTTTCATCTTCAACTTCTCTGTGAGCTTCAGCATCTTTAGAAAAAAAAAAAAAGGAGAGAGAGAAACTTAGGCCCAGTTCCCGAACGCAAAAAATAACAATTTCAAACTCAAAAATTATGGGCTTATTGAAAGAAAATTGACTTCTATACTTCTTTTTTACCACAAACACTCTTTTTTTGTCTTTATTTGGTGTGAATTTACTCCATTACCCTTTGATGTGTGAAAAAGTGAACTTATAAAAGAATAAAAAGATAAATTCACATAAATAAGAACAAAAAAGAGAGTGTATGTGGTAAAATGAGAGTGTAGAAGTTAATTTTCTTATTGAAATTTTAAAATATGCAATATGGATCTTGTTCGAAATATCTCATCGAGATCTTTTATACAATGCAAAAAAAAATTAAAAAATTATTTTTCACTTACATTATTTTTGAGTTTGAAAATGTGAAATAAACTATTTATTTTTTAAGAAGATTTCTAAAACAGGACCTTATATTTTTGAGATATAGAAAATTTTGTTGGAAACTTTCGTTCAAAAGTTTTTTTTTTTTAGGGTTTATTTCATGTATAAAGTGAAGCGTCTGCGTGGAGCATCAAAATCAATTTGTTTTTTTAAACTTTGAGTCAAAATTTGAAATGACACCCAAACACATTTGAGGTGGATCAATGTGGGTTTAGAAGTGCTAACATAGTCGGAATACTTGCTCTTTGTTGTGATGTTATCATCCCTTGGATGCGGTTAATCTTTGTAATGTGTTTTCAAAGATTAGTAAAATTATTCCTTTTTGCAGATCAAAGTAGAAAAGTGGGTTTAGATACTCCTAATTAAGGTGGTTTACTATTTTGGTTTGAATTTTTTTATTCGTTTACCCTAATAGTTTGTTTGTTTTATTATTTTGGTGTATCAATTGTTTGATGATCCTAAGCAAATTTTGACCTGCTTTGTGATGATTTTTAATTATTATGCTTGATCTTATATATGTAGAAATGTCGAGAAATGATAGAGGAGCATTGGGATCTTCGTGATGACAACTTTAAAAAGGCATTGAAAATTTCATTATGACAGTTTTAGTTCTTGGGTTAAGTTCAGAGATATTTGTTTAATTTAATTTATTTGATTGTGGGTAGATGCGGTGAATGATTCATGAATTATGACAATTTAAACTAGGTCGAAGTTTGTTTGATGCGTGTTTTTATTAAGCATGTGCAATTGGATTCGTCCAGTGCATAGCACGGATTTGATGCTATCGTGATTATAGCAACCTATAAAAAAAAAAAAAGGAGACCACAGAATCAGTGGGTGAAAAATTATGGAAACATGTATCAGATTTAGTGCTCGAGCAACTCCAGTAAAGTCCCATCCAGTGCTTGAGCAACTTGACAAATTTTCCATCTATATAATAAAACAGAAGGATGTTTGTCCTACGTGGCACATTTGTCCTATGTGGCACCCATTATGCACATGCACACACGCTCACACACGCCGACACAATTTTAACTGGCGTGCGTAGTGCCGTAGGCACGGGCAAGCACTAGTCTACCTATATGCGGTTCTTTTGGGATTTTGGTGTTACCGAATATATTATAGCAGCCTATAAGAAAAGGAGATCATATTGTGTAAAAAATTATGGAAACATGCATCAGATTTAGTGCTCGTGCAACTCTAGTAAAGCCCTATCCAGTGCTTGAGCAACTTGACAAATTTTTTCCATCTACTTATATGCTTTTCTTTTGGGATTTCGGTGTTACCGAATATATGAGTGCAGCCCTTCTCTTGCTCCAAAATATAGAAAATACTTAAAGGGAGATTCTAGTTTGTCTCTTGGAGTAATCATATGATCAGTTGATCATCGAGCTTTCAGAACAACTCCAGGTCTCCAAGAAATCCTTTCAAATGTTGATTCTACTAAGTGATCGTTCTTCTGGTGGATTCTGGAAGTATCTTGGAGGACTTGAAGATTCAAGACATTCGGCAATCAACCACTTGGTGCAGTGTACGTGGATTCGGAAACAGTTTTTGGTTAGTCGGTGAGAATTCACGATTGTTTTAAATAAGATCGTTTTGTAACTGCACAATGATTATTTTTAGTGGTTTGATTTCCTCCTGTTGTTTATACCATTTTTAAGGGATTTTCCACTTATAATTTTTTGTTCATCGTTTTTTATTTTTTGATTCCTTTTATTTTGCCGCTTGAGTAATTAGATAGCACAACAGGAATTTTCACATTACTCGACAAAGAAAATAAAAAAAGCAACTACCAATATCTTTGTATATATTCATCTTACTTTAAAAAACAAAAAAACGTTTTCAAGATTGAACATGTATCAAAATAGAACCAAAATAGTTTAACAATCTATTAAAGCAGAACTCGACATTCTTTCAAATCATAAGGATAGCGGATGGCGTGCATGTCATTGTCTCACAGTCTATTTTTCTAACTCTAATTATTATCTTTAATTGATTGTGTCATTTCTAAATTGCTTAGTATTTTGTGATTGTTGTAAAATAAATCGCCAACGAAAATACTCTTTAAAATAAAGCTAGTTGTTTTAACCCCATACCTTGAGGTAGGACATGGTCAACGCCATAATAACGAAGTGTTCGCATCGGCATCATTGTAACTAAAGAGATTGCGAGAAGAACTTGGCCGCCTAAAAACACTTTTCAAATACTCCAACTGTAATTGTGCAAGTTTGCATGAGAAAGCAACGTAAGAGCTTGCCCCCGAGAAGTCGCAAGATCAAATCCCACAAAGGTCAATCTTTCCACAATTTAGGATTTTGCTCAGAGCCATTAACTTTAGGGGTTTGAAATTAGTCGACGAGCGTGTTTGTTGGGCTGTACATCCGGTAAAAAAAATAGAACAGACTTGGTTGGACAGTCGCAAATTTTGGTACAGAGATTGTCGGTGTGAAATTCGCATCTTAAAATAGGAGGTCAAACATAGATTGTAAGCCACGAACCCGAGAGAGTAAACGTACGGCTTGTATTTCCTTTTTTTGGCTACATTTTTATGTGCAATAAGATCTGCTTTGCACATGGGTAGAGGTTCAGTTGAGAGTGGGGTGCCAGTTTGGTTTGACCAGTTTTCCGGCTTGTAACTCATGCTGCAACACCGGTCAATTCTAAGATTCTGCATAATATGGGATCAATTTTGAATAGTAGCGAACACTAAAGCCACCGTAATATGGGGATCGGTTTGTAACTCATGCTGCAGCGCTGCTCAATCCTAAGATTTTGTTGCAAGCCCAACATTTCTCTTCCTTTAATGGTGGAAGAAAGGTGTGCAAACAAAAATGAACGATTTGGATCTGTCTCTTGGACACTCATACTGACACGATCATTGTAAATAAATGGGGGCACGGACACAGTAAGGTCATGGCAAATGTTGAGGTAAAAAAAAATTAAGCACATCGCACGAAATTCCATTAAAAAAAAATGAACGAACTGGATCCCAATAGTCATGGACACGGATATTGACACGATCATTCTAAATAAATAGGATCACGGACACACACAGCAAGAGTCTTGGCAAATATTGAGGTCATGGCAACTGTTAATGAAGTACATTTTTTTAACTTGTTACCAACTCTAACTTGGCACAAGAACGAAAACTAAGAGATGATAAAAAAGGGTTGAGTTTTGTTCACCCTCTACTTAAGAGGGTGAACATTACCTTCTTCTCTATTGGTTGAAATGGTGTGGATCTCACCACAAAGTGATGTCATACTTACCAAAAATTGTATTGCATGGTAAACATGGCATCACTTTGTGGTTGGATCTACACCTTTCAACCAATAAGAGAGGGTAATGTTCACCCTCTTTTAATGAGGGTGAACAAAATTGCACTAATAAAGAAGACAATCTACAGGGCACAAGTGATACTGTGATAACATTTATGTTCTGTAGTGACACCATGCCTCGTTCCCATACATGTTCTTCACTGCTTAAAATCATTTTCTTAAAAACTGATTTCGCTGCCTAAATTTGATATAAATAATTGCTCAAGCCGCTTAACGTGTCCCATACACATCCCCGTTTGTCTGTGGCGTGTTGTCCCTGGTGTGTCGGTGCCCAACAAGATTAAGGCGACAACTAGGCTCGTTAGTAAAAAGATCAACCTCTTTTTCTAATAAAAAACAACTTGGCTTTGTTTGTTTTTCTTTTTAACTTTGTTTTAATTTTGTTTTTTAAT
>JAOTQK010000019.1:26956215-26967075 GCA_025642025.1 Rhododendron ferrugineum
TATGATGATAAAACGCTTCTAATTTTTGGAGGAGTATCAAAAGCTAAGACTTTGAATGACTTGTATTCACTTGACTTTGAAACGGTGGGTTGAGCTTTTGAATTTTTTAGTAATATAAGTGGTCTTTATGGTCAAAATTTGCTTAAGTGACGCAAAATCACATCTCAGCTGTAACTTTCTGATTCATGCTTGAGGATGTTTTCTCCAGATGATATGGTCGAGAATCAAGATACGAGGTTTCCATCCATCACCCAGAGCTGGCTGTTGTGGAGTCTTGTTTGGAACTAAATGGTATATTGCGGGGGGTGGTAGCAGGAAAAAACGTATGCCTCGCAATCCAAGAAAGACAGATTCAAACTCTTGTGATCTATTTATTTGTCAATGGAACTCTTAATGAGGAACATATTCTAAATGGCGTGTTTCTTTGATGTTGAACTAGCAGCTTTTCTTCCCACTTGCTGATGTTGGGTTTAATGGGACAGTTTGGCCTAATGCTACTCTTCAGTCAATTATTGTCTTAATGTTGACCATCGCATTCTTGGTTTTTGGTCATTGAGACGTATTTAGTTTGGAAATATTAGAAAAGAAGTTTTTTAAAATGGCAATAAGAAACATTACTTTTCAAAAGCAGCGGGAAAAGTGATTGAATATACATTATGGATAAGTGGACTGTATTTTCTACTATATTATTTGGAGGACACTGTTGCGAGGGTGGTTACAGTTGCTGCAGTAACATTTCGAAACTATTAGCTTCAAATTGTGCTGTGGCTATAGCAGCAGCCACTTATTTTGTGGTAATATCATTTTCACTTCTTTGAGTTTAATGGTGTGAACCAGTTTTTACTTTTACAGTCATACAGACTTGAAGCTTCAAGTAAGTCTTGGTGTTTGATGCATTCAACTGTAATGCCGATGAGGAAAGCAAATTATTTCCAAAGCCCTGGAGGCAGTAGGAGATGCTAATACTTGTAGTCGGATCAACATAGCTTTTGTTTGTGGAGCAATGCTCATTTCATTGATCTATTTACATCTTTCATCGAACTATCTATGATCAGAAGCATGCATTTGCTACAAGTTTTTCGTAAACTTCTTTTCATCACTTCCACTTTCTAAGTGACTTCTAGTATAGTTAGATGGGAATCTTCAAAACCCTGGCTCAGCATGAGATAACAGCGTTGGAGGGTAATTATGTAGATTAATGAATCACAAAGAAGTATACCGATAAATGCCTTAAATGCTTTGCACCTTTCTGTTTGCTCTTTCGCAGAGAATCGTAACATATCTCTATATCATTTTCTCTGTTTTCCAGGACATGTAGAAACGTTGATATTTGATGTTGTAAAACACGAGTGGTCTGTTGCTGTTGCATCTCCCCCATCTTCCGTCACCACTAGCAAGGTTCAGTTTGTTGGTTTTGGTGCTTGTTGAACTTTTATTATAGCAGCTCTTGGCAACATTAATTTTGTAGTTTCCTATTTAATGCATGGGCAGTAAGGCATAATTTGTTTCTTCTACAATTAATTAGAAGTTGACTGGAAACTGAGTTATCTAGAACTTATTTGCCGACCTTTTTGGAACAGCCTTTTTGGAATGTTATTTCACAGGGGTTTAGTCTTGTGCTAGTGCATCACGGGGAAAGGGATTTCCTTGTTGCATTTGGGGGATCCAAGAAGGAGCCTTCAAATCAGGTTAAAAATAAAAACTCTGCTAATAATCATCGCTTGATACCAGATCTCCTATTTTATTTTGTGAACAATTTTTTTGTTTCATGACAGGTTGCACTTTTGATATTGGAAAAGAATGAATCATCTGTTGGCCGGCGACTCGCTCCCAGTAAATTTGTAGCATCTTCACTATCTGAGAACTTGTCATCAGCCACAGGGTTGGCTACCCAACTAGGTAATGGTGCTTTCCCTGGGCCTGTTGATGCTGTTGCGAAACACTATTTGGCATCTGCATGTGAAAAACATGGCTCCGGTAGGAGATCTTTGTCAGAGTCGCTACTTGTGGACCAAAATCCTGCTTCTGGCAATGTCTCGCTCCGCAAGCAATTTCACAATGAGGAAGACAACACGTTTGTGCTTATGACAGAGAGTTCCGAAGATGGAAGTCCTGTACAGGTTAACTATTAGACTTCGTATCTTACTGCTCTATTGTTTAGTTTCATTATTCTTTGAATTTCTGAATGTGGATATCGTCTGTGAATCCATCTTATGCACAATGCATCTGTAGATTGCATGATGTTGCTGGATTCTTTTGCCTTCTTTGTGTTTTCCCAACCTAGAATGTGTTCTAGGCTGAAACCCATGAGAAGTTGGACGGTCACGTAACCTGTTTCCATAGTGTTTTATCTATCCACTTCGTAGCTGTAATTCTTTCCATCTAATCCATCTTAGGAACTGAATGATGTGGATTAGTAGATTGCAACGTGTTTATTTTTATGCTCTCCATCATAATTCCCATGCATGAGTCACAAATTGTGTGTAAATGATGTGGCGGGATGTGGGCCTCTAGGAAGATGGTGGGCTTCTTGGATGGTTGAAGGTGGAGTAGAGGAGAGCTGAGGTAATCTTAGCGGAGAGAGAGAACGACAGCAGAGATCTTTGACAAAAGCTTTCTAAATTTGATGGACATTCCAATTATACGTAGTAAAGATGGGCTCTAATTAATATGCATTATGAGAAAAATTAGTATATTTGCTTAGAACCTCAAAAAATGAAGTTTTAGCTTGATTAACGAAATATCCTTAACTGGCGTGACAAATATTTTTGGTTCAGGTAGCAAAGCAGAAAACAAAGAAACTTGTTGATGATGTTGATGTTCGTACCAACGTTAATGGAGGCAAAGGCAATGCTGAAGAAACATCAAATTTGCTAAAATCAGAAAGTTTGAACTCCCACAACAGACACGGAAATGGAAATCTTCCACCTGAAAGTGATGATATAGTCGTGTTGTTGGAAACTACTGGTAAATCTGGAGGTCAATCAGTTCCTTCAAGTATCTATCAAATGCATGGAGCCAAAATGGCTGACCTGATAAAGAAGAATGGAATTTTGGAAGGACAGCTGGCAGTTGCATCAGCTTGCCGTGAAGCTGCGGAAAAGAACTTGTCTTCTGTTCTTAAGAGCAGACTAGAGATGGAGAAAAAATTGGCAGACACGGTGAAGGAGATGGAATTGCTGAAAGAGAAGCTAGCTAGTATTGAGCTGGCACAAGAGGAGGCTAATAACCTATCAAATATAATGCACTCTGACAATGTAAGGCTGGAGCATGATGTGGCATTTCTGAAGGCAGTTTTGGATGACACGCAGAAGGTACAATTCAAATTGAAGTTTACATGCTACTGTGTAGACTAGAATTGTGACTTATAAGCTCTAAGGTATCATCAGATGCAGAGTAATTTTTAGTAGTTGGATTATTCAACCTTTGTTTCAGGAATTGCATTCGACTAGAGGAGTACTTACTGGGGAAAGGGCTAGAGCACTACAACTACAGGTATAGCTTGCATTTACTACAGTTTCTTATACCATTGTTCTGATGTCTAAGACTCTAAATGCATGTTAGTTGCTTCCATTTTTTATAAGCAAATTTTTTAAACAGCTGATGGGTGAACCTTCTACACTCAAAAGGCCATGAACAGAACAACTATGAGCTCGACAGAAAACGAAATAGGGAAACAATAGTCCTCTCATTCGGAACAAAAAAAGAAGATTATAATAGATGTAGTAAAGATCCTTCCATACCATTTATGGGTAGCTCTTTTTTCCAACATTTACGAACTGTTACACGGACTCTTCTAAATGCATACGGTATTGCAAGTCAGACACTAAACACTCGGATCTAAGGTATAGGATTGCAACCGACATGTTGAACATCCCCCTACCAAGCTCTTTTTATATCTCTGATAAACATAAACTATGCAGAGATCGAACTCTTATACTGTGCCTATCCTTGAGACCTTGTAATAGGAGAATTTTGGCGTGGTGATGAATCAGACAACATGAAACCCATGAACTCTCAGCTAGTATGAAGTAGTCCAGGAATCAACACGGCAATGCAAAGTTCAAGTCCTGATCAAATTATCCACCACTTACATGCGAGCTCTCTTAGCTAGAAATATCTCTTTAGTTATATTAATTGTTGGCTCATGATGTGGTCTCGTGCGTTCAATTTGCAGGTCGAAGTTTTCCATCTCAAACAAAGATTGCAATCTCTGGAGGACCGAGCACCAACCCCTAGGAAACCTTACCATGTACAGTAGTCCTGTTGTTGTCCATGCCATAGCTAGTCTTCTTGTACATGTTTATTTACACGTGCCATCAGTATCTTTTGAGAAGGTACCATTCCCTCTGTTGTAAGATACAGATCTATGACCTCTGGCACCTTGTATCATAAATCTCTAATTTGCGACTGATGCTGAAAAAACACACATTCAAGGAGCAAGCAATTGTATCCGCTTGTCAGATTTATTTGTGTCGAGTTTGTATGAAGTATAGATAGAACTTTCTCCATTTTAAGTGGGGGTTTGTTGATGCCCTCTCGCCTAAACAACGCATCGAATATTAGAACGCAATCAATGAAACCTTATGGTACTAAAACTGTACCTTGAGACAATGTATCAAAAGGACAAACCAAGTTGAGGCCCAAATTTTATCTGCTCCTTTTATTGTTTATCGTGGAAATAGACGAATTTGTAAATGTTTTATATGATGCTGAATGCAACCATCTAACCAGAAATTTGCGTAGTTGATCTCTACCTATGGGCTTCTACATGGAAATTGAGAACTCTATAACAAAAGATAGGAAGAAAATCTATACAGAATTATATTAGTACAATGGCCCCAAGAAAATAAGTCTCTACTTTCAATCCATCCTCACTTCTAGTTTCAAAGCTACGGCTAAACCTCTTGTACTGTTGATAAATCCAAACAAAGCCGTGAAGTTGTAATCATGACAGTCCTCACACGAGATGATGAAAGGATTCCTCCATCTATCAATCACAAAAGCTCGGTCTCTATCTGATCTCCATCTGCATCCTCTACCTCATTTTCTTCATCTTCTTCAGGGGCATCTGGATCCACGCCCTGCAAAAATCACCACTTTAATTTTGTTGTACAGCCAAAACCATCATTGCATTGGAGCAAAATAACACTTCTACACCAAACGTGAAACCAAAACTCTCGGGATACACAAATCGAGCTGTGGAAGGGAAAATGGCAAAAACTAGAGAGGAGAGAGATGCATGTCTATCGGGCCATAATAAAGCATAAAACGGACCTTCATTTGCTTCTCCAAGCGTTCTAATCCCTTTTTTGCAGCTTCATTCTGTGGGTTTATCCTGTTAAGTAAAATACAAATTAGAAAGGTGCACATTCAGAATGCAAGCAAGCGGTTCAAGGGGAGAGGAGCATGATTCACATTCACATTGAGTAAACGATATAGCAGAATCGAAGTGGCAGAAAAAGAAAGAAAAGAAAAAACAGTAACCTTAGTGCAGCCTGAAAATGAGACAAGGCCTCATGCAGCATATTTGTGGCAGCATATACTTGAGCCAGCTTAACATGAAGAGAATCGTCAGCCCAATCTTTGAGATATCGCTCGAGGAGAGAGACAGCATCCCCGTTTCTTCCCTCAATGACATGGAGCTCAGCTAATGCTAATGCAGCTCCCAGGTAACCAGGTTCCAACCTGAGGGCTGACTCATAAAACTTTTTTGCCTGAAAAAAGGAAGATGAAAGTTCAAAGCACTATAAACCACGCAGTTCTCGTGATAAGTTATCTAATCAAACGCACAATCTAAATTCCATCGATAGTTTTGTATGGATGTAAAATACTTCGATGAGCATATCAATATTTTGGTTAGAAGTGTTACTGTATCATTTCACATTAGTAACAGCAGCAACACGTGTATCCGTTTTTACTGCTATTCTCCTAGTCGTTTCTTTCTTCGAAAGTTGACACAATATGGTGCTCAAAGTTTGACCAGCCTCAACTAAAATAGTAAAAAGTGAGATTCATTACCCAACTTCCACAGGTATAGAATGCTAAAGTAGTGAGACATTAACCAGCTTACCTTCTCTCTTCCACCAGAGTTACTAGCATGCACATCACCCACTAATTTTAAAGCTTTCGCCGATTGAGGCATGGCCTTCATTGCCTCCCTCGCTGAATGCAAAGCTTCTTTGATTTTTGAAAGTGCCAAATAAGAACGAACCAAACCTGAAATCAGATAGAGTTTTCAATCACTTAGAGCTTCCCCCATGTGTAGCTAACAGCCTTTCAATTGCCAGCTACAACAGCTGCCAAATTTGAAAATCCTATGCATCGCTCATGTCAAGGCCCACAAGTAGCGTTTGCATTTGGCATTAATGAGGAAGCAGAAACAAGCATCTGCACCATTATTTTTTGGTTTTTCGCAAAAGCATTTGCACCATTATTTTTTTCTTTTGAAAAAAGCATTTGCACCAATAGAGTGACATTCCTAAATATGGCATTTTGACACTCTTCATTCCGAAGTTCATCTAAGCTTGGCAGGCAAGATTTCATGTATGCTGTTGAAATAAGTAACAGATAATCTCGACATCCCATGTCAGTACAGTAATACTCAGTACCCACCTTGATAAGAACGAAGATCAGGTCTCAATGCCTGAGCTCCCCTGAAAACAACTACAGCTGCTTCTGGCCGATTCATGGATAGGAACAAATTACCCTGAAAGTTTCCAACAACAATTTGTAATTAACTCTATGATGACGACTTGAAATACATAGGACTCATGTTGTGCCACTTCAATCAATATGAGCCAGATCAAATTTTAACTTCTGTAAATCTAAGCCAGGTCGAATCTCAAGAGCAGATCATACTTATCAAAAAGGGGGCACGAAAGTACCTTCATTATATGACCTGGTATGTGCCTCTCATCAATTCGAATGCTCTGGTTGACAACGATAGAATATGAGACCTATGAACATGTCAGGATAAAATCTGGTCCGACAAGAAGTAACAAAACTACCTTCTCGGCATAAGATAAAGCTCCCCTCTCATCTTTCCTCTCCCATAAAGCAGACAAAGCTACAAAAACTTCTGGCCTGGTAGGATCAATACTGAGCAAATCATGCACTAATTTGTTCAGCTTTGAATGATCAGACTTTATCTTTAAAAGCATCGCATACTCATCCATATATGTGACAAGGTGTGGATCAATTGATCGCACCTGCAAAGAATCGATATCCTTTGTCAATTGTCTCCAAAAGTAATGTATATAATGCATCCTTACAATTAATGAACTCTTACCTTTTCAAAATTCATGATGGCTTCATCATTCTTTCCAATAATGGCTTCAACCTTCATGTGATGGTTTATGTAAAAAAGTTGCACATAAAAAGAAAGTATTAAAATCAAGAAGTTAAGGTAATAAAACAACACTACACCTACTAACTGTAAGTTTGCAGTCAATTCAACATAACTTTGACACCTACAAATCACTAGAAGGATCAACAGCGAATGATAATCTCGCATGCTATGCTATTGACAACTACAAATACTTTATTGGCTTATTCCTTTCTGAGACCTCTTACCAAAATAGAACGAAATGCCTAGATCTATAACTATAAGCAGGTATCAAATTTAAGAGAACACAAATGCATCTTATATGCAGTTGCTTTCGAATAATACTTTATCACAGAACTTCTTAACATTGACATTTGCAGTTTAAGTTCATGTTCATGAACTGAAGCCGACTCCTCCAACGATGGTGGGATTGTCCCATTAGGATGTGACATTAAGATGCATTCCTTCCTTTGAGAAGAAGGTAAATCTCTATAAAATCTAAAGGTTCTTCCAATTCTACCATAATCACTTTTAGAGGATCCAAGAGTTTAATTGGAATAACTTCTGTCAAATGTAAGCCTACACAAGCACAACCAAAACGGAAGCTGAGCAACATCTAGAAACGATATATACATGCATTCGTGACTTTACAATATTCACCAATGTAGATGCATATTTAATATTTACCAATGTTTGACATTTTTTCATGTCATGCACCAATCATGGATAGAAGATACCAACATATCGTAGTCCAAATGTCCGAAAACAAAGGCCAGAATGGTAACTATTTAGCATCAAATGAAAGTCATCCAAGTTGTAGTCACTCAAACAAAAAAAAGTGAGCAAAGTATCAATGCATGTTTTGCATACTCAACAAACTTGACTTCACAAAAATCCATCCCTAACCTTCGCCATTTCAAGTAATACGTGTATGTTATTAGGAAAACGTTGTAGAAGTTCTGTGAAGAGTTCCAAACCACCTGCCAACAAAACAAATGAACGCATGAATAAAAATTAATGCAAAGAACCCAACGAAATCAACCTTCATGCATATTCCCTGAAATTAATGAGCTGACATCATCAAGATTACATGCCCTCAATCTATTTGGTAAGCTACACCAATTATACGTTCTTTCTGGGACAGAATCTGTACATGATGATTATGAGGAGTGCTACATCTAGTCATGAGCCGATAACAGAGTCAAACTAACTGCTGGCTTGAACAGTCCTGTAGCTGAACCCTGATAAAACTGGACGTGATTTTCCACAAGCAGAACAGTTCGAAGAATTCAGTGATTAAGGACCACATACATAACCAAACCAAACCAAACCGAGCCTTATGTCCCAATCACTTGGGGTCGGGTACATGAATTCTTTTCCTCCATTGAGCTCTGTCAAGGGTAAGGACCACATACATGGGGATAGACATAATCTAATTTTCTAGGAGTAACCTCGTTTTTCTGAAACATAAATGTAGATGTATAATCTCACATGATGCCATATGGACTGCGCCATCGCACTGCATACGGTATAAGTTTAGGTTCCCCATCTAGAACAACCATCAGAGGCTCACAATTGTGGAAAACTTGGAGTAGAATTTTTCTCCAACAGATCAGCATGTTGAGGACTTGGAGTTGAATTTTACTCCAACAGATCAGCTTGGAGTTGGAATTTTCTCCAACATATCAGGTTGAAGATTTGGACTTCAATTTTTCTCCAACAGATCAGCATCGCAAACCTTATATGAATCATATGAATACCTGACATTAAAATGCCACTTTGCACATGCATGTGGATTTCCTCCGGCAGTAAAAGAGTTATGGATGATGCATTTGAAAGAGGGACTACCAATCATAATAACATCAAAAATCTATAATGTTAATTACCCACAATAACTTAATCACAAAAAAAAAAATTTGTTTGACCTTTGTAATCATTTGAAGCAATGCAACATTGGGCTTCAACATAACGCTGCGCAGAAAGAAGAAAAATGAATTATTGCAACAGAAAACAGCATTCTGTACACATCAATCCCACAACATCATGAAGATCTACAAATCCTGGTATCAAAGAAATATAGCTCAGAATCAGGATTAGCAAACTTGTGTTCAACAAAGTCTAGCTACTACCAGCACGGGCAATTGGGCTCCTAGATATTCAGTATAGAGTAATATTCAAAAGATAAAAACAAACTCACTAACAAATCATGTTATTACCTGCAACCAGCGACTTGAGTCAATATGATCAAATGGAGGTCTCCCGCTTCTGTTTGGCGTCTGGAACCACCACTCAAGAGCATCAAAAGATATTTAAAACTAAAAAAATAACCGCAGTTAACAAGAACAAATACCTACAAGAAGTTTAAGCTTAAACAGTCAATTAGTTCTTGGGCAGTAGTGGAAATCTACACGGACAACTTCACATCTATCAGCTATAAGCGTTCAAAATATGTTCCTTGCACATAGACTACCAGAACTTATGCAGCTAGCAAAGTTTGCCTTTTATACTTTTCTATGGACAAAGTATATTCTTGACAATAGCATGGGGAAGACATGTCAAAGACTAGATTATGAGCTGGGATGTGCAATCACTGTCTTTTGGCAAAATGAGGCAGCAGTTTGAGTTAACTTTTAGGAAATTCCTGGCCTGGAGTGTATTCAAGCAGCTGGTACTGATCTCTTAAGTTAAAATTTGGCTGCACATCCAACCCATTTTGAATGAGTAAGCCAATGAACCCACCAATGAAATTGGGAAAAAAAAATCTAGAATAAAAAATCATAATGGGCAAAAAACTTGGTTAAATAATCACATGTAACCTATTATTAGATTATTAATCGTCCGATTGGGATGTCCAAATGTTTAACCTTGAACGAGGTTGGTTCAAGTGTGGACCTTAGCCTTTCCGTTCAGGTGGATTGAACTGTCAATACTGGAACTTGAAGTCTTCATATAGCAGATACTATTTAGATTTATACCAAACACAATACAAAATAATACTAAAACACTTGATTATGATTCAACCAACAAACCTGAGGAAATAGGGAAATAATATCTTTGGCAGGAACTCCCAGTTCAGCCAAGGCTATGATAGCCTCAATAACATAATGGCAATGTCTGCAACAACCAAAACGACTAATAAGAACAAGTATACCCATAAGATATTATTTCATCAATAACAAATAGAAAAGAAAAGCTCATAGTGAATACAAGAGTCACAATATAGTTACAGTGACTGTTGTTATTACATTAGTAACGGCACCAGTGGTAACAGTAGATTTGAATATATCTATGGGGCACTCACAGTCAATTCAAAACCACAAGTCATCCTAAATGGAAGCCCCGGGCATAATTCAATAACAAGTTGTCCTGATACAGGCTTAATTCAATAACAACAAAGGAAGTATGACACAACTTTAAAAAAAAGTGAAATGATATGTTATAGCCCCATAATGATAAAATAATATTCTGCTTCAGAAATGATCAGCCATATGTTTTGTTGAACAATTGATTACAATCTGCAAAGTTATAATTAC
>JAOTQK010000019.1:27028304-27041546 GCA_025642025.1 Rhododendron ferrugineum
TCTTAATTCATAAGGGGAGAAATCCTTGCGATGAATTGGATTGGGAGTAGAGTAAATTCATAAAATACACGACCCAAAAAATCATTTCAACAATGATAAGGTTGCGTTTGGATGCAAATTAATTTTTAGTAGTAGCATTAATTTTGTTTCAAACATGTTCACATCCACATGAGGCCACCTTTTGGTTGTGTTACTTGTTCAGTTCAATCCCATCAGCTTTAAGGTCGTGTTTGGATATTGGATTTGTGAAGTGAGAGAAAAAGGTGAGAACCCCATAATGTAAAACTTTTCCTTTTCTCCCATAAACTTTTTGTCAAATACTGCAAATGTTCAGTCCTTTATAGAAGGGACAGAAACATTTACGCTGGACTTTCTGAAACTAGGAAAAAGTTAACTAGCATGTTGTAAAAGTAACAAGGGGTAAAAAGCCAGTTGGGGAAACCCCTAAAATCAGATTTTGACTACTTTTGGGAATCTTTAGTTTCACCCTTGTGAAAAAATCTTTCAAAATGGCCTTCGCTCACGCACTCAATCTTCGCTCTGCGCTCACGCTTTCAATCCTCGCATTCACAAACTTTAGTTGTTTGCAATGTTTTTGGAAGATGCTTTCACACGATCGCGTTCGCTCGCGCCCAAGCACTCGCATTTATGGACAGGAATGAGAGAGAGCAAAACTGGAGAGGAGCGGTTCCTTCACCTATCACTTGTACCTCACCATTATTTCTTCTTCTTTGTTTTCTTTTGTTAAAACCTCACCATTATTTCACATCACAAAATAAAGGTTTAAACACCCAAAAACAAGGGAAAATAATTTATATTTCAAAAGTATATGAAAAAGGGAGCATTCTCTCTCTCTCTCTCTCTCTCTCTCTCTCTCTCTCTCTTTGATCAAAGCAGTATATAACAAAGTCCCCTACACCACCTTTCACAGTCACTTCCATCCAAACTCAAAAAAAAACCTTCACTTCTTTCACCTTCTCTATTTCCAGTCTTCTCATCCTCATTCAACCACATTTCCTTCTCTACTTCCCCCAATGTCCACCTCCAACCCCTCCGGAAAACCCTCCCAAAACCTCGAACCCGTCTCGGTCCAAACCGGCTTCTCAATACTCCAGAGGAACACGTCCTCGCCCCCACCCACAGAGAGGCGGGGACGGCGGAAGCAGGCAGAGCCGGGACGGTTCCTTGGCGTCAGGCGGCGGCCGTGGGGCCGGTACGCAGCAGAGATAAGGGACCCCACCACTAAAGAGAGGCACTGGCTGGGCACTTTTGACACTGCCCATGAGGCTGCCCTAGCTTATGACAGGGCTGCCCTTTCAATGAAGGGCACCCAAGCAAGAACCAACTTTATCTACTCTGAAAACTCTGCTTTCCACTCTCTTCTCTCCCCTTTTGATGTCCAAACCCTAATCAACCACCCATCACAACAGCAGTTCCTCCTCACCACCACCACCACAAGTCAAATCACCAAAAAACCCACCAATCAAAACAGTCCATGTCAGCCTGAGATTTCCCAAACTGGGACCCACATTGCTCAGTACCACTCTGACAATGACTCTGTTTCACAATCTTCATATGGGTCATCACCTAATGATTGCAGCAACTTGTTTTTCTCTAGTGAGACCAACTCAGGTTACCTGGGGTGCATCGTACCAGATAGCTGCCTTAATCCCCAAAACACCCCCAAAACCACTTCAAATGATGAAAACTTTCCCAGTAGCCACACACATTTTGAAAGCAATGCAGTGTTTCCTCAAGCTGGTGATTTGAGTGATATGGGGGGCATTGACTATTCTACCCCTGGAGATAACCATCTTTCTTATTGTGATGGAATTTACAACAACTATGGATATTGGAGTGGTGATCAACAGATGTGGGAAATGAATTCTTGTGAATTCCCATTGGTGGTGGAAAATGGGGCCATGGAAAATTCTTATCAAATCAGTGGAAATCCAAGTTATGGTTCAATGGCTCCTTCTGCTGCTTCTTCTTCAACATTTGGTGATGGAGTTGGTTTTGGATACTCTCTCTTTTGATTTCTGGGCTAAAGTTTTCATCTTTTTGAGGCTAGGAATATTGGGTTATCAACTACTCACGTGCACTGCTTTTTCTTGTGTTCTTGGTTTTCTGGCAATCTTTTTGTATACTGAGAGAGAGAGAGAGAGAGAGAGAGAGGTGGGGAGAGAGAATGTTTTAGTTTATATGATAATGAGATTTGTTATGGGAAAGTTTCACTAGTCAACTTCACATGATGTTCACAATGGATTGGTCGTAAAGTGTGTGTGTATATATAAATACACATTATATTTATATATATAAAAAATATGTAGATACACATACATATACACAAGATAAATATAAAAATTAAAATCACATGATATTCACCAGGGCAGCCCCACCCTACCCTTGGGAGGTTCAAGCCAACTAAAAAATAATTTCATTTTTTGTAATATTGTCAGCACTTTATAATTCATCTGCCGCCAAAGTAAACGAAAATTCACCTATATTTCTAAGTAAATAGAGAATATAGCTCAGTAAAATTAAATAAACCATGGCCCAATTAATTTTCAACCAAAAAATATATTATTACTCTGTATTTTTTGACATAGACCTTTGTAAACGGAAATTCTCTTTACATTTTTGTCAAAACTGAACTAAAATTCCGGATCCGCCAGTTATATTCTGAAAGGGGGTGGTCTACAATCTGTATTCTGTGAAGAAAATACTCTCTTTGGTTACGGGCTGGACTCATCAGAGCATCTCGCATTGGGTTATATAGTACTAGCAAAAATATTGCCCCAAGCCCAACTTACTGCAATATAGACCCTATTACTGTGCAAGAGTAGGTGACAGACAATAAGAAAGGCAAAAATGTTACGGACAATAATCGAGAGACATAGATTCGGACACAGGGGTGTCTACGATATGTGGGCCCCGCATGCATTTTTAGCTTTGGCTTGTTGATAGTTGCATGGTTTTTCGTTGTAGGTTGAACCGGAGTAGATTTTGATAGAAAAGCTGACTTTGTGCTTGGATATGGAATACTATTTTACGGATCCTACAAACACATGGTGGTGCCCACAAGCGGTGGTAGAAACCATCGGGTTTCCACCTATGGGAGAAAGAATTTATCCCTTTCTGTATACGCATAACTCATTCTAAAAAGTCATACTAATAGACCAAAGCTTGCAATAGGTAATAGATAGCCAATTTATCTCTCCCCATGTTTTTTCAAGGCTGTGCAAACCATTTGGACATTCAAACATACAAGCTCGAGAAATCACAGGATGATTTAAGAGTTAAGACTCAACTAGCAGTATTGCCAGTATACATCCACCAGCTTTATATGAGCCTACTACTGCAAAAATGGGCTGATCAATTCGAACTATACCCCTTGCCGAAATATACTCAAAATCCGTATTCCACACTTGCAAATGAAAGTAAAAGCTCAAGAAGCAATATCATAGTCAGCAGTCTCATAAACAATGGATAAAACAGGACAGATCTTATTTATACAAAGTCTCGGGTTTTCCTTCATACCCTTTTCGTATCAGGAAATAAATGAAATCCTCAGGAACTTAAGTTCTTACAATATATGTATTATGTATCTTATACCCCATACAAGGAAGCCCTGCAATGCCTTGCTTGGAGTCTTTGCAGCAGTGCCTCTTCCACTACTATAGTACTATGAAGCCCCGGACGGAAAGGGGGAAACAAGAACACCTCCCAATCCTTGTTCGCAGATATTGGAGAGGTACAAAAGATGGACAAACAAACAGTAGATCTGGAAGGAGGGGTGTCGGCCTGTTCTTTTCCGTTCCGAAAAAGACTACCGAATTAATAAACACAACAACAAACCCCAAAATTGGAGACAGATGGTGCAAGTTTGACCAACAAAAGTCTACCTATTTTTCCTCGATTATTTGGAAAAAGTGTAGGATAGGTATATGATTTACTGGATTTTTGAAGTTGGGTATCTCTCATTTATTCAAAGACAAAGAGGAGGAGGCCATATAAAGGTCTATATAAACAAATAGATGATCAGAACTACGGTGTGCTAGATCAGAATCGTGGAACCAAAACAAGCCTCATATTAGAGACCAAGTCCAAAAAAATAGTGTGGTTCATGAAATTTGGAGAGGAAAAACAGAGATTTGCTAGCAATTCTTCTCAGCTTGAATTTGAAGGGGTTGAAGGCTCACCAGAATGCTCGACACTCGGGTAAGAGGCGGGCCCACTCTTTGAGTAAATTGAACCAACTGATCCACTAGACGTGCTCATAGAAGAAGACATCCTGGTTGAGAGTGTGTCCTTGGTAGACCCCGAAATGAGTACGGGCCTCAATTCTGATGACGAGGATGATGGAGCCAGGGTACCCATAGCAGACCCCACGGGGTAAGGAGCAACGGGCATGTCAGCGAGAGAAGATGCAGAGGGACTGTAACTCAGTGTTCCCATAGGATGATCGAATTTGCATGAGGGACCGAATTTGCATACTCCATTTTGAGCGTAGTGCGTGCAGAGTGGTGCACCCTGATAAAAATTGAAGTAAACTAATTATCTACCAGAGAACGACTAACAAATCAAATGCAGAAGTAGGTTCTAAAGCATTAAAATATACAACAGAAGGTATGATACTGTAAGGACAGGTTACAGAAGGATAGATGCAGAATTGGAAGGATTCTTATTCATCTCAATACACATAAAAGTCAAGAATGGAAACAGGAAATAATGTAAGACCAAAACTACAGCTTTCTTGCCTCCTGAAACACAGAATACAGCAATTCCTTACGAGGCATAGTTTGCGGTTTCACAACTGCACACAGCCACCTTTAATGGCGGTTCCCACTTGTAATTTTGCAAATAGGGAACATCTTCATGAAATCACAAACACTTAAATGCATGGCGTAAGATTATTTAATTGGCTACACTAAGATGTCTATCAGCCATCCAAGATTAATTTTTTTTGTTTCCTTTATCAAAGTAATGAGTGCATTATAAATTTCTCTTACATGAATGCACTACAGAATAGGCATTATACATCAATTTCTATGTTTATACCACAATCACGGATGGTATAAACTACAGAAATCAAAGGATACTCTTTAGATTTCGATAGTCAACAAAAGACATTCTTCGTCTCATGGAAATATGCACAGTGATTTAAACCACTCTAAAAAAGTACAATTAAAGCTAAAATAAGATGTTAAATTGGAAGCATTGCATGACATGTAGAGAGCTTGAGAAACGTGAGTATTTCAGACTAGATGTTGCACCAATTTGATGTCAGTAAAGATGATTTAGTCCCGCAGAATCGCAACCTATTTCTTAGTCCACGAGGTTCAACCAAAAGAAAACATGTACAAAGGCAATTGGCAAACAGGACATGCATCAAATGAGATGATTTGGAGAAGTATTGGCCCAAATACAGATCAATGCAAAAACAAGATAAATATATATATATAGTCGTGTTCAGGTCCGGACCGTAAGCGGTCCGGACCTCCCATTTTCCGATCGAATTTCGATGATCCGAGCCGCTCAATGTGATCAGAACGTGATTTTAAGGGAACCCGCGTGAAATCAGCAAAAAAAATTACCGGGAAGGGCTTGATCCGAGCAGTTTTTTATTGAACGGTTCAGTAAAAAACTGCTCAGATCAAGCTCTTCATATATATATATATATATACACATACACACTCAATTCAAAACAATAACACTAAGCTATATGAATATATCAACTAGAAGCACAACTGTAACAGGCAGAACAGCTTCACTTCTGATATGTAGCAGTGAGATGGGGATAGTCATGATGCCTAAACATAATCCAGATGAGCTTTTTTTTCCACAAGGAGCTTTATAAATGAAAGAAGTTATGGGATTGATTTTATTTGGTTTTATGGGTGAAAGGTCAAAGTAGTGAGCACTTTAGGGTTTGCAGGTGTAATAAAGAGGCAGGGTTCTAGGAAATATCAAAGTAAAAAGACTGGTACGGAGGGGCCTTGAATCTTTCAGGCTAGGCAGGTGCATCAGAAGGATTGAAGGGAAAAGACCTGAAATTGTGGGATAAGATTTAACCGTAAGAAAAAAGGTGGCAAAAAAGACCAGGTTTTAGGCTTATAGGCTTCAAATACCAAAGAAAACTAAAGAAGATTAGGAAGAAGGGTAGACATCAAACTATATCTAGCACTGCATCAGACGAGTCCAGGAGAGCCTAAAAGATTCAAAGAACTCTCTGAATCGTCGTCCCATGAATTAGAAGTGTTATATAAGAAATACATAAGCTTCAGATCTTATAACCAAATTATAAGCCACACTCTAACATAGAAAACTAGATTTTAGTTATAGCTTATGAAACTTTAACAGTTAGCTCTAATCCAAACAATGAGAACCATTATCAGACAAATAGTCACATAATTCGCCACCCTAGAGGTGTGAACTACAAGCTGGAGAGCGGATTAGTGAACTGAGGATGAATTCGTGAACTGATTACATGCAATTCACGGATTTCTTTAACTGGGTGCACTGATTACATGCAATTCACGGATTTCTTTAACTGGGTGCACGGATTCACATTTGAAGCCATCCAATGCTGCACAAGTGTATGCAACTGGCTCACAGTCCTCAGCTATAGCATTAAAGTACAAAAGTATACTAAATAATGACAAAGAACATCATAGATGAGGAGTTGAAAGTAAAAAGCAACCCGACTCCTAAGAGTCTCTGTCTCTCTCTATGACAAAGAACATCATCGCCAAGGAGTTGAAAGTGAAAAGCAACCCCCGACTCCTAAGAGTCTTGAACGCTTCCCACACACACACACATGTATATGCGATTCCGCTCACACAACATTTGACACAAGTTCTGCGTGAGACTCCCCGCAAATGATCGAAGCCATTCAATATATTTAAAACATGTTTTTCAGAGTTCACGTGAAAAATCAACTCATTCAAATATCGGTTCATCTGGTCGATTCCTGTCAAATTTTGTAGGATAAAACTGAATGAACCAATCAAGCCCTTACCAATATCCGAATGAGGTGATTTTTTACGAGAACTCTTAAAAACATGTTTTAAACAAATTAAACAGCTCTGATTATTTGCGTGGAACTATGATTAGTTTTGTGTCAAATGTTGTGTAAGTAGAACTGGCCCCATATGCTATATATATAGATAAGATTTTCATTTCATCAAATATACATACCAAGTTTATCGCCTCTTTTATTTTATGCGTCCTTCAACCGCATTTGGACACCATAGCCATGAATATCACATTAGAATATTTGTTATCATGAGTGTGAAATTTAAGTGCATACCAAGGTTGATGGGATCTACGGTATATTACACGATCTCTTAACATTGTCACTTGTATATGGTTGTTCGGAAGTTTAGCTCCTTTAATGTGTAAATCTTCTCCTTCTGTTAAGGTAGAATTTTCTCAAGATACTTTCAAATTCTTTAGCCGTCCATTGTGTTACTGAATCTCAGAAATACGTGATACTACATGCAAAGCATCTCTACTACACTTGATGGAATCCCATGGCTAAATGTGCTGCAGATCTCTTTCAAAAGCAAAGCATCTCTTCTTCCACATGATGGCATCTTACGGCTCAACCCAAAAAGTGTTTGGCAACCATGGAGGAATGGCAATCGTGTGTGTTAGGCACGGAGCACTCCATCCCAAATGGATCCCAACCCCAGCAGGGACTCTCTTCCTACTTTTCAGACTCCACTTAGCTAAAGAAGCTTTTGTCCCAATTGCCTGAGGACTACTAGAAGATTGAACTCCACACAAGGAAGAACTAAGCTTCGAATAGTATGAGTACAAGACCATTCTAGAACCAGCAAAGCCTATGAGGGCCAATGCCAAAACAGACAATACCATTAGCATTTGGGGTGAGGGCATCAAACAAAAGCACAAGGCTACAAGCATAAAGACCCAGTAGAAGAATAGACCTGTGAACCACTATTTTGTCTCATTTCCGGAACAATTAAGTAAGAACACGTGATTCCTAAAGATAATAAAATGCTAGAGAAACCATTGTAGCAACATGAATGCCAATTACCCACTGTAGGTACCACCAATGCAGGATGCAAGGAAAGGTGACTAACAGACATAACTGTGGCAAGATTATAGTGGCTGCAAGGTGGCCAAAATCCATTTTATATGCTAACATTAATAGAATCATCACAAAAATGTCACTCAACCCTGACCAATAATGTAATTATACAAGTGCCAAGCAAACCCATGTTTACTAGTTTTTCTTTTACGATTAGGTTTTCAACATTTTCAGTAGAAAGTTCACCACGACCTACAGCCTTTACAAAATCTTGAATCCATAACACGAGAATGCGGGTACACCCCAGTTTCACTGCTGCCCAAACAACTACTGTCACCCTTCAGCTAGCACCTGACACCTTACATACCTCCTTTTATCCCATTAACGCCCAGAACTTCCCTCTATAACACCAATCCAATTATTCCTCCATTTAAAAACACTCAAACCCCCTCTAAATTACATAACAGATTG
Organism: Rhododendron ferrugineum; assembly: GCA_025642025.1. NCBI lineage: Eukaryota > Viridiplantae > Streptophyta > Magnoliopsida > Ericales > Ericaceae > Rhododendron > Rhododendron ferrugineum. The sequence goes on from JAOTQK010000019.1 coordinate 27,036,832, forward strand.
CAGGGCATGACTGCACTTACGTAAACCTACATCACACAACCTCCCACCAGCTTGCCAACCCCAAAACATGCATTAACCACACGCAATGTACGCAACCACACTGCTACCCAGTCGCCAGAATCCAACTACACTGTTTACAACCAACACCCAGCCACATGAGCAGGCTTCAGCCTACATGCAGAATCTGGCTTCAACCCACCCCCTACCTCAAAATTGCACATAAAAGCATATATCCTGTACACAAACACCAAGCACTCTGGGTTTTTTCACTGTACAGTGCGCCATGACACGCACTCAGCTTTCTCTCCCCCAGTCCCATGGAAACACCTAGCAGAACCATTCTTGTAGGTGCACAACAAACTTGAGCACCATTCACCAAGTCTCACTACATCCTCCTTCCCTCTTTCTCACCTTCATACGTGGCGGCGTACATTGTACGGATTTTGTTAACAGGCAATATCATTAGTCACAAAATAACTACATTGTGCTGAGTGGAATATTGCTCCCATTGTTTTTTCATGTACTTAGTTTGCAGATTTCAAAGCATGTTTCGGGTGTATGTTTGTTAGTCTCTGCAGAATAGGTTTTGAATTTGGCTAGTGGTTGTGGAGTGTTAAACCTTTGTTCGGGGGCATGCCCCTTTGATCCTGTAATGGCTTGTTTTTCAATGAAATTTATTTACCGGATTTTTTTATATCAAAATCTAAGTCTCAGATGATGTTTCTATCAAGATACTTACCGGACGTAGGGGAAGGCCCATTGGACTAAGGGCAAAACTCGTTTTCGGAGGACTCCATTCTGCTGGATGATGGTATCTACATGATGATCCAAATTTGCATTCACCAGTTTTCATATAATATTGACATTCAGGTTGGCCGGGTCTTTCTGGAAACATGTGCTCCTTCTGGCTACTGCTTGAAGGACCAGCAGAAGAAGGCAGGGGTAAATAAGCTCCCGTATATGCGGGCGCTGAAGGAGATAACTGCGTTAATCCATAAACAGGAGTTGTCCCCACAGTGGACTGAACACTAGGAGAGGCTACTGGAGTTCCAGGTGTCTGCACCAGGTAGTCAACAACTTATGAGAGCAAATATAGCATATAGGGATGTCTTAATTTTTTGGCCTACAATTCAACTTAATTTCATCGAACTTTTGTAACCTTCTGGTCAACAATTTATGGTTATAGATTTGTCTCGACAAGAGGAATCGGAAGAGTGAAAAATAATGACCATATTTAAAAAATATCAGAAAAGACAAAGATAATTAGCCAAAATCAATAGGATTTTTTGGGTCATATTTGTCTTCAGCAAAACATTTCTCAAAATCGATACATATGTTTTGACTTCCCCACTTTCTCTATTCGAGACCATCAGAAAAGCACAAATTTCCATCCAACACTAAAAATTAATAAAAGATAAAAATAAGTCAAAAATATATGCTGAGGTTTAAGAGAACCAGAGAGAGAGAGAGAAGCTTGTGCACCTACTTGGTAAGGATTCCAACCAGAAAAGGGAACCATCCCCGGAGGAAGCACCATTGGACTATAAGGCCCTTGGAGATAGGAACCTGGAAAAAGAGCAGGCCTTGCAACTGGCCAATTTGCAGCCACCACTCCATATTGTTGAGGTGACGGAGCAGAAGGAGAGTGTATTGAGGGGTATGCTGGAGCAGGGATAGGTGGCGGAACAGGCAATGGTCCAGCAGTTGGTGCCGGAACTTGGATGCCAGCTGGTTGTGGATGATGGAATTTACAGGTTACTCCAAACTTGCACTGCCCCGTTTTCAAGTAGTATGAACACTCTTTCTCACCCTGAGACAGTAACCCAAATATGAACAAGAAAATAGGATGTGTCAAATAAATCCAAATGAAACGAAGGGAGAGACAAACGAGCAGCAAATTCAGACCGGTCGAAATGGGTATCCAGCAATATTCAGTGCAACGGGGATAGCAGATCCAACTCCCTGTCTTGGATGGTGATACTTGCAAGATGCACCAAATTTACACATTCCAGTCCTCATATAATACTACAAATTGTTGAACACAGTGCAGTCAGTGCAACAGGCAGACTCATTGCATAATGGACTAACTATTTTCATCAAACTAAGAAGCAAAAAATGAAACAAACACATTGACAAATGACCATATTCGTTAATAACTCATTCTTTCAAACAATTTGAACATATGGAAACACATTAGTATAGCCTTTTGCAAATGTAACCTCACCAAGTACAAACCATCGTACAACTTTCTTTAAGTTCAAGTTAATTGGAGAAAAAAAAACATTTACACCACAAACCTGACACACAGGCTGACCGACACGCTCTGGAAACTCCCCACCGCCAGGTCTAATAGCTCCAATAACCTGAAAATGTGTTTTCACCAAATTCATCTTAAGCATATAAATTTCACAATCACCTTTTCCGCATATCAACAAGTCCAAGAATGATATGAGCAGTTTTCTCGTCATAACACCATTCCAAAACCTAATTGCTATCTTCAAAAATGAGAAGAAAAAAAAAAAAAACTTCAATGCAACAGTCATACCACGACATCCTCGACACGTGGTATCAGCATCCAATATCAAACCACCATGTATGCATAGTGAGACCCACTATGCAGATTCGGCAGCAAGTGGAACGACTTGGTTCAGTTCTCACTGCACATTGTTGATGGCTATACCGTGTCTGCATGATGACATGGTATCGCTGTAGCATTGACGTTTTACTCCTACCAAACTTGAGATGACTGAATCATATGCAATCAGCATCAAAACCATATAAAGGAGCTACTGCATATCAAACTAGCTATACAGATGTGCTAGTTAGTAGAATAACTCAGATCGTGTAGTTGCATTTATGTAGTGGATCTCTCTTCACATTGATATGGATGACAATACCATGAGTGATTACGACACAGTATGACCGTTGCATTTACGTTTTCCTTCTCAAACACTACAGAGGACTAAATCATGTGCAATCAGCATCAAATCTAGTTACAAGATCAAACTGAAAATTTACTCAGATTGAAATGATAATAAACCAAGACATTTCATCAAAACCTTTGTTTAAAAAATAAAACCTTAACATCAGAAACATAGAAACTATAAAATCTACCAACATATATTATCCTAATATTATGCTAACAACGTGGTTTCCCCGTAGCATCGAAGTTTTACTCCTAAAATGCAAGAGAGGACTAAATCACGTGCAATCGGCATCAAATCTATGTAAAGGTGCTGCAACATATCAAAGTAATTGTTAAAGCATCCAACTCAAAACCAATTGGCAATGCATGGAGAGGCCGCCCAGGCTCATATTACTAGTTTTGGAGGAGATAATTAACCAATGTGGGACAAACTCCAATAGTAACTATGCAGATGTGCAATATTTAACAGAGTGATTCGGATTGGGTAGTTGCATTTATGCAGTGGTACTCTCTTCATATTGATATGAATAGCGATACCATGTGTGATGACTCCCCGGTATCACTGTCGCATTTACTTTTTACTACCCATACACAATAGAGAACTAAATCATGTGCAATCAGCATCAAATCTAGATCAATAATACTAGCGTGACCATATTTTGGATACCATGTAAGTTGTCCTTAGTGCATTGGTTTAATGGGCCCCGCCTGCCATGTTTCTTACTAATGCAGAAATGACAACTGACGTGGTATCGGGTCACCAAATGTGATCACTGTAGCATTACTCAATCTAGATACAAGATCAAACTGAATAGAAACGAAGCGGACCGAAATGATAAACCAAGAACATTCATCAAACCCTTTGAACAAAAACCCTAACATCAAAGACACAGAACAACAATTACCGAGCTCCGGTCGCGGGGGTGATTGAACCGACACCTCGACCCGTACCCGCAAAACCCGGTCCTCAGATAATATATACAGTCCGCCTCGTCGGGTCGCTCCGGGTACGACTCCGACCCGCCGCCGCCCAAACCCAGCTGCCACATAGGCTCTGCACAGCATTTTGTCAAAAAATTAAAAAACTTCACATTACACCAATCCAAAGCAACAAACACTACTCAACATTCCCAAACCGCATCAAATGCACATGAAATTCAACAGAAATTCATCGAAATTCAAACTCTGAACCAACCTACGAGCCCGGTCTCGCTCCATTCCGCCGTCGGATCGGGCTGTGAACCTTCCATTGCCGGTCTCCGGCCGTACCTCTCCATTGTACGGACTATATATACTTACACCCACAATCTCTCTCTCTCTATATATATGTGTGTATAGTCTATATGTGTATGTGCGAGTATATACAGTGAAGTGTATGGGACGGTGGAGTGGTGGAAGTAATGGGGATAGGGGTCCGATCGAATGGGGTCAAGATTGTTTCTTTCCTAGAGAGAGAAAGGGAATAAATTAGAGAGAGAGAGGAGGGAATGGTGTTTACCGTTTAGATTACTTTTTGAGGGGGTTCTCTCTCTCTCTCTCTCCTCTCTCTTGACTGTGTGTCTGCTGGTGGTGAGACTCTGGTCTGGTTTCCTTCAGCTCACTTTCTCTCTCTAAAAGTACATTTGCGTGTGCGCTTTTCTCTCCCTCTCTCTCTCTTCGCTTTTGGGCTTTGTTTGGGGAGGTTATTTTTTCCGTCGGTTTGTTAATGTACGCGCCAAACTAATGAGGGCGGTTAACTTAAATAAGATTATTAAGTAGGATTAACATCGACTGGGAGTATTAATTAGTA
>JAOTQK010000019.1:27085243-27102285 GCA_025642025.1 Rhododendron ferrugineum
TTTTTTTAAAAATTTTGTATGACATTATTAAGTGGGCAACACAATATGAAGTTGGGCTTGGGCAACTCAAATGCCGGAGCCGGCACTGATTAACAAACTAATCGAATCATTTTTATGGAACCCAAAAGTGAACCCTACAACAAATCTGTACGGGTAGTGTTTTGGGAAATCAAATAACAGAAAGCGAAAAAGCTATGGCCTCCAACGGGTGGCTTACTAATTCTGCACCAACGGCGACATGGGGTCCACCCGGGTCCTGCACAAAAAAACCAAGTCGTTCAAGCTGGCATCTAAAAACTAGCTCAATCTAATATGCGTAGATATCCAATTTTTTCAATTTTTTTCATTCAGATTTCAGGTGGAGTTTTGTTTTAGAAATTATCGAACAGCTCGGATTTTGGGCGCGGGACCGTCGGAGGCCGTAGAAGAAAGCATCGATAGAATAGATTCTAAAACTTCCAAACGAAGTAACCAAAACCGGAAAGTATATAGAGAAGTCTGAAATGAAAACTCGGCGTGGCGGGAGATCCCAAATCCAGAGTTGCATCGCAGCGGCAAGTTGCCGACCTCTGAATGTGATCTGCGAGCGAAGTAATTCGATACAGAGGATCAACAAATTCTAGGTTTTCCTTTGTAATCGTCGCCACATACATCCCAACTTCTGCGCGATTACAACCAGCCCATAATCGAGCAGGTACCCCCCCCCTCTCTCTCTCTCTCTCTCCCCTTAATTTAGATGCTTAAACGTGACGCCTTTGTTTGGTTTTCATCCTTGGGTATTTAGTTTTGTTAGTGGGTGAAGGGAGAAATAAAGTAATGATCGGGGAGAGGGGAAATGAGTAGAGAGCGATAGAGAGAGAAATGAAAGTAAGTTGGAGAAATAGAGTAATAATTGAAGAGAAAAATAGGGTAATGATTAGAAAACAAAATTAAAACAAAGTTAAACTTGAAAACGAACAAAGCGAGCCTAGAAAGTAAGTAATCACTTGTTGAAAGAGTATTAGGATGTCCGATCCACACCAGGTATGATACCAATTTGACGCAGATGCACTAGTACACCACTCTATTAGTTTCTTGCTGCAAGACTCGAACGCAATTTGCGCATGTTTACACCACGCGGACCTTGCCGTCTTACGACACTCACATATTCGAAGAATTCTTGAGATGCATTATATTTAATGTTTGTTGCTATTTTGGGGCCCTATTATTGGGCCGAAAATTGGAGGCCTAAGGCGTTCACCTGGTGGGCCTATCCCCAGGGCCAGGCCTGTATATGAGTTTAGATCCATAATTCCCGGGCTTGTATGGAATATGGATCTTTACCTAGAACACACTAGCTTAAGCTATCGACTTGTAAAGCCAAGCCCACGTTTTGTCTAGCTGAAATTTGTCACACTCATAATTTCATTGGAACGTAAGCTTTGTTTTTCCTTTCCATATTGCAATTTTATGATGTCCAAAGAGAAAAAATTCAGGGAGCTCACCCAAAAGGGCTAGCCATGGACAATAGGATTGTTACTCCTACAGTCCTACTTGCGTAACCTAGATACCGAGCCAACTTTCAAAGCAGGGTAGGTGACATAGGTCATATCGTCGATAAGGGATTGAGCGCTAAAGTTATTATGGCTCAGCTTTTTTCCTTAGCCGCTACGACTTTACACACTAGATTAATCCCTAGGCTTAGTATACAGTGTCCTTGGATCCACACAGACTTTCGCACAAGCTAGCTCTGATACTGTAAGTAAAACAACCACGACAAATCACCTGAAAGTACTCTCGAAGAAGATGTACACATCTAGTGAATGACTTTCATCCCTTTCCGGTAGTGAGCTCCGATTTTGACTGCACACTTGAGAAAGGGACAACATCGTTTGAGGATCTTAGGTAGAAATCATTTAAAAACCTGGTAATTGAGGTGCGGGGTGCCCTCAGGATTGTATACTCTACATCTACATCATTTTCACACCTAGATAATGTGGGACTTTGCTTCGCATCCTCCATTACACACAGCGTGTTAACAACACCTTCCTCGTTCATGTTGAGGACGTGCACCCTCCCAATATCCTTGGGTACTTTTCTGATGGTACAATGGTTACATTGTCTGGGGTAGAATTAGACCCAAAAAGCTAGTTGTTGAGGTGAGCTTGCTCTCACACTTATGCATTTCTCATTAACTTCTTTACCAAAGATACGTGAGATTGCTTCTCGCAAAAGGGATAGCCAAGGACACCAAGATCACCGTGCAAAATTCTAACATTGGATAGGGTCATTTCTTACTTCCTAAGTTGAAGTGCTAGAGTCACTCCCAGGCACAGGATATAGTAGCCAGTGTTAACAGAGAATAATACCTTTCTAGGCTTCACGCAATGATTCCTCAAACCCATACAGTCGTGCTCTATGATTGGCCCTAATATCATAAGTTCCTACTATAGGAACTCACCAAAAGGGTTATCCAATGCAATGTGGTTTGGATTCATTGTATACCTAAAATCACCCATGAAAACTTACAGTGTGGGATGGCTTACCAATTGTATATTTGTAAACCATGCACTTCTGCTTTTCTTTGAGAGAGCAGCTTTTTAAATCCAGATTCAAGATTCAATGTTAAATTTTTTAGGAAGATGGTTCATTGGTTCTTACTCATTTACAAAAGTCGGTGCCTAGATTCTCTTAGGCTAGAAAGTGTTACCTATGATCTCACATGCCTCAAGGGGAATATGATCTTAGTGCCTCTGGTACCGTCAATCAGTGTTCCTTCATGGTGAACTTTTTTTGGTATGTATACCCATTCATCACTATTCTAGCTGATATAGTTGTATTTCTTCGTTTACCTTTTTTGGCCTACCAGTTTATATTAGTTAACGTATACCAAATGAATCTATTTATGTTTCTGAGTTAGAAATAACCCGTAGGAATGGCTGAAGAGTCCAATAAGGCCCAAGAGACAGGAAAAAATTTGGATGTGCTTGCTACTGAAAAGAATGACAGTGCAACCATTGTGAAGAAGAAGCGGAAAGGAGTAATATCTCGAATTTGGAATGGACTCTTTAGACAACACGGTGATGACTTTGAGAAGAGACTGCAACACATTTCAAAGGAAGAAGCTAATGTTCTTGCTAGAATGAAAAAGAGATCTCGACGTTGGAGAAGGATGATTAGGCATCTGATAATATTCTCTGTTATTTTTGAGGTAAGATGTGTTTCCTTTTATTTCTTTATATTGGGACTGAGAATTTGTTTGTGGCATAAAAGTTTAGGTAAGCATTTGCAAAACTTCATTGTTATTATCATTTGAGTTTTCTTCATGTAGATTGTAGAGTGGTGTATAGGCTCTTTTTTATTGGTCTCTTTTGGTGTTGTTGGCCTTTTGGTTCTCTTTTTTACATGGGTGGCATCCCCTTGATGCCTTTTTCTTGAGGAACGTTGTTGAGAGTAGTCTAGTTGGGGCATTGCATCCTGGTACTGGCTCAAACAAGTTTGCTTTTAAGGGCAAGTTTTGGAATGTGAGAATTTGAGTTATATTGCTCTTGGACAGTTTTCTAGATTGTTATGGTAAAAGTAAACTTCAATCTGAATTGTTTTTTTCTTTGCTTCTGATCGATATTTTCTTTTAGCGGGTGATGTTTGCCTGTCCATGAATGTTGAAGAAATATAAGTGGCTTATTGTGTCATTGTGTTTTCCAGTTCCTTGTTGATTGGTAATTGCATTTTTGCTTTATTCAGTTCAAAAGCTCTACTTTATTCAGTCGATATTCTCTAAGTCCTTTGAGTATTAAGATAATTTCCGTTGCCAGGTTATTGCAGTGATTTATGCTATCATGACAACAAGGTCCTTAGATTTGAACTGGAAAATGAGGGCATTTCGGGTTCTGCCAATGTTTCTTTTGCCAGGGTTATCGTCTATTACTTACTCAGCACTTGTAACCTTCACAAGGATGTGTAAGTATCTGAAAACTCTTCCAGAATGCTGTATTGTCCTAATATGTCCCATATTACATTTTTTGTTTTTTGATTCACAATTTTACTTTTGTTATTTTCCTCTTTGCTGATCAATAAATTTATCTCTTGTCTGTTAATACTTGGGCAGATGATTTCCTTTGATTTGGGCTCCCTGTGAACTTTATGTTTGTTTTTTTGTATTTTTGCTAAGTCTATGGTGTTGGAATCTGGAATCTGTTTAATTTTGACTTCTTTTGAATCCTTCATTTTAGATTATCGTCGGATGGTTTGCTTCAATTATTTGGCTCAACTGGCTCTTGAAGCAATTTAGGATTGCAAATTTCGTACTCAGTCGTGTCTTTGTTAGAGAGTACATTCTCTTTGGAAACTGGACTAATAAAAAACATGCTTTTTGGAATTTAGCATCGTGCTTTAGGTCGCTACTTATGTTGATTGCTAAATGAGTGCCTTAGGTCACTACTGAGTTCAATACCGATAGATGTCCTTTTTTATATCAGGCAACAATGGGAATACAAATAAAAAATTGCTATACCAAAATCAGCAAGGCACCAATAAAAATCAGGAAGGGAAGTTATTTTTTGTTTTATAATTATATGTACGAAAGGAATATTGAGGTAATCTAGCCATAGTGTACAGGAATTATATGAGAACTAGGATTCAATATGTTCTTGTTCAATTCTCAAGCTATGACTGTATGACAGAAAACATACAAGCCATGTTGAAATCCTTCAGGTGCTGTTATTCTCAGTGCTGGTTCATAAGCTCTCTGGCATCAGAATTGTTAAAATTTTTGGTTAGATGGAGCTGATTTTTGTTGAGGAGTGTAGTGGAGGGCTGGGCTGTGGTTGGTTTCAGTGGAGGGTTGTCCGTGGGTATAATGGTGTGGTTGGTGGGGACTTGGGGGTTGGCTGTGTGGGGTGTATGAGTATGTACTAGAAACTTACCTTGCGGGGAAAAATGACCAACTCTTAAAAAAAAAGGGTTTGGGCACTTGCCCTTCACTTGGATTGAAGTAGTTTTTACCAGATTTATTTCCATGCTGATAATATTCCTAATTCAAGTCATTTTGGTTTCTACTTTTGTTATTTGCAAAAGGAAGTTGACCTGTATGTCTGCATGATTAAGTCTTTTGTTCCCTGTTTGGCACGATGTCACGCTTATAACTATTTTGTGGATTTGGAAAACCATACAGGGCATCCTGACTAGAAATAGGCTTTCTCATTTTTCCATGCTTTCGTGTGTGATCTCATAGGTGACCGTAAGGATCAGAAAACTTTGGAAAAGCTTCGGGCTGAAAGGCAAGAAAAGATTGATGAGCTTAAAGAGAAGACAAATTACTATATTACACAACAGCTGATTCAGGTGATATGACTACAGAGCAAGTACCGTTCTATTATTGTTTTGTGGTGTCTTTCTACTATTTGATCTCTCTGTGCAGTATTAGTGAACTATTTATTTTTTAGAATGTGAACGCATGGGTTGATTTTCAAATGGATGTGGATTAGCCAATTATATCAGATAGTACCACCATCATTCATCTAATCCAAAGCCCCAGCCATTTTGCCATACCAACCAAAGCCCAAAAACCTCTCTCTCTCTCTCTCTCTCTCTCTCCATGAAACCCAACTTGCTTCATGCTCAAATTTAAGCCCGCCATCAAACACAATAATCCCAGTTGATCTAACAAGCTTGACTTGAATTTGGTTGTTGGGGTTTGGTTTGTTGCAATCATGGTAGTGGTTTGATTTGATTGTGCGAGGTTTTAATTTGGATTGTGTTGAATTGGTCAAAGAGAATTTTAAGGTTTGGATGTGTAATTGCTAACATTAGAGGTAAACGAGGATGTGAGCCCTAGCGCAAAATCTGCCTCTTTTCTCACACACAGCCCAATCCCCAAACCATCGTAGTTGACCACCATCCCCAAAGCCCTCGCCAAGGCAATAGTTAAATTTGACTCTGCCGCTTTTCTCACAGCCCAATCCCCAAACCATTGTAGTTGACCACCATCCCCAAAGCCCTCACCAAGGCAATAGTCAACACTCAAATTTAACGCCCACCATTCAACACCCAACTGAGAGAGTGGGTTGGCTTGACAACTGTTGGCATTAATCAGGAAGTGATCATTGGCTTTGGTGTTTGGTTGTAAATCTAGGTTAAGGTATGGAATTCTTGGTCCGGAGTAGTGTGAAGAATAGAGTGTTTAGGCTGTGGATAAGATTATACTTCTGTTTCGGCAATGGTGAAAATGGGATGTTTGAAAAGCAACAAGACGATATCAGACTTTTCCCCTGGCATCACTAACACCGTTTGTATGGGAAGGGAAATCAGATACTGGCGACTAAAGCATGAGGGAGGTTACTTCATTTTTTAAACCTTAGGGGAGGTTCTTGTAATTGTCTAGGTCAGTCGGTGTAATTTAGCCTTTGAAATTTTAGGTGAAAGAGTTGTTGAAAAGATGGGGAGCAAAATGAGATAGTGTTGCCAATTGCAAAATAGGCAGGCATAAAATGCTGCCAATGTTCTGTATGAACTAGTTCTTAGAGAGGAATTGTTGAGATTCACCAGCTTCCTGTGGCTTTTTGGCTTCCTGTCCCCTTTGGAAGCTCTGGTCACTGGGTTCAATGCTGGTACTGACAAAGCCCTGAATTGTTGGGATTCATGAGCGAAGCCGTATGAGGGTTTAAGATTTTTGTGGAGCCTTTCTTTCCCCCTTCTGCGGAGCGTATTTTGTTCGGTATTCATGTTATATTTCTCGTTTCCTACATTAATGCCTCGTCTCAGGCATAAGACCGTATTTGCAAAATTGAGCCAATTTCCATATTGCCTAGCGAATGAAATACTTTCCATACCTGAAATGCTTCCTATATTATTTGCAAAATTTCTACTGCAGAGGTATGACCCTGACCCAGCAGCAAAGGCAGCTGCTGCAAGTGTCCTCGCATCCAAATTGGGTACAGATTCTGGCTTGAAAGTGTATGTAGGAGATGACTCTGAGCTCAATGCCCCAACAGGAAAGAGCAACGATGTTGAGATTGTCCAATCTACTGGTCTCCGACATAGAAATCAGCCCCGTTCGAGATCCAGTGGCACAGGGAGCCCTCTGTTGCAACACACTGACGAACAAATGCTCCATAATACAGGGAATGAGGGTTCTGATACTTCTGAGCAGAATCAGGTGGTTGTGGAACATCATAATCCAGGATCAACCACGCAAGATGGAGGGTGGATTGCTCGGATTGCAGCATTGCTGGTGGGTGAGGATCCAACACAGTCTTATGCTCTAATATGCGGCAACTGCCATATGCACAATGGTGAGTGAACTTCGGTGCCCATCTTTTAGACAAACATAAGAAGAGATTGACAATGCTTAGCATAATCGGTTTGGCTTCGTGCAGAATGTGGTGATAAAAGGTAATTTGTTGTCCTATCATTTTGTGCAGGGCTGGCGAGGAAGGAGGAATTCCCATACATAGTATACTATTGCCCACACTGCAATGCCCTGAATCGGTCAAAACATCTTGGTGTTTCTGGTTCCAACTCCCCTAGTATGAGCCCCGAAATGGCAAAGAGCAGTATGCCACTGGACAGCGGTGGTGTTACAGTGAGTGAAATAATTCCTGCAAGTAGTAGCCCAGTGACAGCTGCTGTCGAAAATACAGAAGGAAGCGGAAGACACGTGTTTGGGGATTCGGATCCAATTAGTCCTAGTTGAAGGCAGACTTCAGGTGGAATTATAACGGCGAAGGTTTTGGTTTTGCGTGCTTTTGAGCATCATACTTCTTCATAGGACAGGGCGCTTTGAGTGCAGAGACTGCTCGAGCTTGCTTCCTGTTTCTTTGTGTAATTTTAGTTCTTTTAAAGGTTTAACTAAATCATACGGCGTGTTCCATCCCTAGCCTGTTTGTGTTTAAGCCGGTTAAATTTCTGCGATTCGGCAAAGTTCCTGACTTTGCTCAGTACATGTGTTGTGGTGCTGACAGTGTATACAAGGAAGCCGTTATTTGTATTTGAATTATGAGATGTTTTTTTTAAGATTTTTTTATAGATGTCCCCGGAAGTGTCCCGTTTACCTAAATATGTAGTTCCATTTGAGATCAATATGGAAACATTTTACAGGATTTACGTCTCAAACTTCAGGAGATTTTATCTAGTGCGTCGGCAGGCCTATACGGATGTCCTTTTTTTCGCTTCACTTTTTATTGATGGTGCTCCACTTTGTTTATAAAGTTACTAGTAACTTCACATTAAAAAGTGGAGCGCCATCAGTAAAAAGTGGAGCGCGAAAATCAGTTTCCAAACTTTAGGGTGGATGATTTCGGGCTCCAATTTTCTCCGGAGGTGCTCCTCTCTGTCTCCATTAGGACAAAGTTACTAAATTACCCTCCTCTCCAGGCACGGCCACCCCCAAAACGGTGTCATTTTGGACTGTTTATATATTAAAAAATTAAGTGTTCCAATTATCAATCTAGTTGAATCAGTGCGAAAATTTTATTTTTTTGATCATTTTATCCTAATTGGTCGTAATGAATTTTTGACTATAAGGCCTTTCAACGAGCACCCTAAGACTCCTTATTTAGTTTCAACGCTCTCTTAGGGTGCCCATTGAAAGGCCTTAAAGCCAAAAATCCACTATGGCCATTAAAGATAAAATGTTTAGAAAAATAAGATTTTTGCACCGGTTTAAACAGATTGATAATTGGAACACTTAAATTTTTTAACTATATTTTTTAATACTCCCTCCGTCCCTAAATAAGTGTTCGTCGAGCAAACTTCGGCCTTTAAAAAAATGCATTTATTTCGTTAAAAAAATCAATTTTTTTCCACAAATCAATAGATGGCAATGGGTTCTATTAGATTGTGGAAAAAAAATTAGATTTTTTAACAAAAAAACATGCATATTTTGTAAGACCTAATTTTGCGCGTCGGACACTTATTTAGGGACGGAGGAAGTATATAAACGGTGTAAAAAATAAGTGTTCAAATTTTCAATCCGTTTGAACCAATGCGAAGATCTTATTTTTTTGATCATTTTATCCTATTTGGTTGTAATGAATTTTTGGCTCGAAGACCTTTCAATGGGCACCCTAAGAGAGCCCTGAAACTAAATAACGAGTCTTAGGGTGCTCGTTGAAAGACATTAGAGCCAAAAATTCATTACGACTAATTATGATAAAATGATAAAAAAAAAAAATCTTCGCACTGGTTCAACCGGATTGAAAATTAGAATACTTAATTTTTTGATCATATTTTTTAATATGTAAACATTCCGGAATGACACCGTTTTGGGGGTGGCCGTGCCTAAAGAGGAGGGTAATTTAGTAACTTTGCCCTAATGGAGACAAAGAGATGAGCGCCTCTGAAGAAAATTGGAGCGCGGAAATCATCCTCCTAAAATTAACATGGTTTTAAGTTAAAACACAAAACAAATAGCAAGGGTGGGTTCGTTCAAATTAAGCCGAATGTGTTTTTGTTTGTCGTTTCTGTAATGTTTATAGATATGAGTCAAATTTTCTATACCAATCATTCGTTTTCACGAAAGACAAACTATTTCTTTTTAATTTTGAGATTCCTCGTCGAGATGATTGATTGATTAATTTCAAATATTTTTTTGATGTAAAGTCCAAAAAAGTTCATCGATATGCGACTTAGCGGTGTTTCATCTCAATTGTCTTAGGGGTAGGCTAGATATCTATCATTTGAAAAAAAAAAAAAAAAAGGCAACATATGGCCGTGTTGTAAATGCACTGAATAATTTTTCCAATTGAGGAGAAAAAAATTCTCTCTAAATTTGAGAAATGGTTAATCGTCAAAACAAAGTGAGCGGGAGGGAGGGTTTGATGAGTTTTAGGGCTTTATGAAGTGCCATTGACGACGTGAGAGCGAGGGTTCACAAGAGATGCGGGTTTTAGGCGTGAAAAGGTTTTCAAATCTGTGAAGATTTCCTCTACAAACCAAGTAAGCCTCTCATCCTTGGACTAAATTCCATAAATGTCTAATTTAATCCGCAAAACTGTGCGCCAAATAAGGCCAGCTATCAGAAATTCACTAACCCACCATTTCTACTTCAGTCACATCCGCCCCTTTTCATCATCTCTCGCATCCATTGATCAAACACCAAATCAACACTCATTCACAGTCAATTACCTCATAAACTCATGTGGGTTTTCTCTTGAAAAGGCTATAACAGCATCAAAGTACACCAATTTCGATACCACAGAAAAACCCGACTCTGTTATAGCATTCTTGTGTAACCATGGCTTTACCAAAACCCAAGCCTTAAATGTCATCAGAAAGGTCCCCCGAGTCATATTGTCCAATCCAGAGAAAACCCTTTTGCCCAAACTCGATTTTTTCGCATCTAATGGCTTTTCAAGCACAGATGTAGTCAAAATACTGTCCCTATCACCGAATCTTCTTCTAAGAAGCTTAGACAACCAAATCATCCCAACTATCGAGTTCATTAAGAATTTGATTGGATCGGAGCAGAGAACGTTATCTGCTATTAAACGCTTTGCTGGGCGTCCGCTTTTGGTTAATCTCGACTCGTATGACACCCAATGTTGAAATTCTGCGGGAGATCAATGTGCCAGATGCAAACATCGCATACTTGTTGATGGTCCAACCTAGAATATTCACGTCGAGACGTGAGAGATTTAGACAGATTGTGGAGGAGGTAAAGGGAATGGGTTTTAACCCACTGAGATTGACCTTTGTTTTAGCAGTTTACGCAATGATCTCAGTGAGTAAACTTGCTTGGGAGAAGAAGATTGAGGTTTATAAAAAGTGGGGTTTGTCCCGGGATGAGATTCTTGTGACTTTTGGGAAGTATCCGTGGTTCATGATGGTGTCTGAGGACAAGATCACGAGGATAATGGACTTTTTGGTCAATAAAATGGGTTTTGATTCTTCGTTTGTTTTAAAAATGCCACTAGTCCTATCATTGAGCTTTGAGAAGAGGATTGTACCGAGGTTTTTGGTTTATCAAGCATTGCAAGCAAAAGGTCTGGTTAAGAAACGAAATATTATCCGTAAGATGCTGAGGTCTACTGAAATGCGTTTCTTACAGGAGGTTGTGAATTTGGCTAAGGAAGAAGCTCCTGAGCTTTTGAATTTGTACAAGGAAAAGTTGGCACTTGCAAGATAATTAGGGTTTGGGCATGACATGTGAATGGACTGGTTAATACATAAACTGGACATGCAATCGTCCTGTTATTTGCTTCCCTCAATTTAACTTGTGCGTGTTGAATTCTCTCCATTTTAATTCTATCGAATGGAACTTGAAGTTCCACATTGCCACTCTAAGTTCTTTGTCATCTTGTAATGGTTGAGGCCTGAAGCAATGTCCAATCACCCACCCATTCGTGTAACTTGGCCCTGGAAGTTTTTCACTACTTGCTTTGTTAGAGGATATAGATTTCGTATTTGGTGATAGTGTTGCCAAACATGCAACAATTTAAATGTTCAATTTGGTGTCATCCAATAGAGTGGATTTGTACTCTTTCATTGAGAGCATACTCAATGAAATTGTCCTTTCATAACAACTCAGAGATCGCTGTGAATTCAAGTTTCACTCTATTTACTGTCAGCTTCGTAGTATATGTTGCAGAATATGATGAATTATGTGGTACAACTTGGGTTTGATAATATTGTTCAAACTACTTTTAATGCATGCTAATGCGTTTGAAGCTCGAGGATTGCAAGCAATCTAAATGTTCAGTTTGTGAGGTGAGACTTTCCGACCGGGAAGCCTATGAAGATTTCCCGTACATAATATACTATTGCCCACACTGCAATGCCCTGAATCGGTCAAAACATCTTGGTGTTTCTGGTTCCAACTCCCCTAGTATGAGCCCCGAAATGGCAAAGTGCAGTACGCCACCGGACAGCGGTGGTGTTACAGTGAGTGAAATGATTCCTTCAAGTAGTACCCCAGTAACAGCTGCTGTCGAAAATACAGAAGGAAGCGGAAGACTTGAGCCTGGGGATTCGGATCCAATTAGTCCTAGTTGAAGGCAGACTTCAGGTGGAATTATAACGGCAAAGGATTTGGTTTTGTGCTTTTGAGCATCATACTTCTTCATAGGTCAGGGCGCTGTGAGTGCAGAGACTGATCGAGTTTGCTTCTTGTTTCTTTGTGTAATTTTAGTTCTTTTAAAGGTTTAACAAAATCATACGGCGTGTTCCATCCCTAGCCTGTTTGGGTTTATGCCGGTTAAGTTTCTGCGATTCGGCAAAGTTCTCCACTTTGCTCAATACATGTGTGTTGTGGTGCTGACAGTGTATACAAGAAAGCCGTTATTTGCATTTGAAATCTTTTGGAGAGTTTACATATATAGTTAGTTCCATTTGAGATCAATATCAAAACATTTTACAGGATTTACTTTTAGGTAGGGGTGTCAAACGGGCGGGTTTGGGCCAAAATGAGTAAGTTGTAAGTGAGTTGGGTCTTTAATAAGTCATTGACCCATTTAGACCCATTTTAGTTAAAAACAATTGTCTTATTGACTTATTTTTGTCTTTATTCAAAAAATTATAAGTTTCGATTAAATTTATTTACTTTTCCGATTCCTCTCATCAAAACGAATCAATAAGTCACAAAAATTTGACACAACAAAAAAAATTTGAATAAGAACAAAAAAATAAGTCACTTAACTTTTTAATCGATCCAAACCCTATGTGGGACTATCACAAGAGAAACTTATTCACGGTGGAGCGCAATTTCACTGGTCCATTCGCGCAATCAATGGATGAAATGTGTTTTCAATTTTGACTGGTCAAAATAATTGTTACCGGTCACAATTGATTTTTAATCCGGACTGTCCAAAACATTTTTGGACGCGTGTGATTTGGCACAGAACAATTGAATAAGAGAGAGAGAGAGAGAGAGAGTTACTTGGAGCAGTCAGTGGAAGGGTCAATCTTGATAGGAAGGAAGAGACCACATTTACCGGGGAGGGAAGAGGCGAGACCGTAGTTGAGACGGGAAACATGGTAAAGAGATTTGAATTTGGTGGGTTACTTTCATGACCCATTGGGTCATTTAAGTTGACCCAATTGATACCCAATTAAGATCCAACTAATAATGGGTTAGCTGGGTTTGGACCCATTCTTACCCAACTAATAACTGGGTTGGGTTGGGTCTATTTTTTAATTGATGGGTATGAATTTGTTAATGGGTCTGGGTTCAATTTGCCACCCCTACCTACAAGATATGACAGTGTATGATTACACGAAACACTGCTAAGGTATTTGAGGGCCGGAACCTAGACAAGAAGCTGTAACTTCAAGTCCATATCGTATGGGATTAGGTTACAATATTATTTACTAGAGATGTCTTGGTTGTTGAGTGTATATAGGACCTATTATCTTGAAGAATTAGTTTGTTTCTCAGATTTTACTCCTTCCATCTCAAATCCACACACATAACCCATTTATACGCGAGTGAGGTGTTTTTTTGGTGTTTGAAAATAGTTTTTTTTTTTTTTTTGGTAAATGGATAATTTATAACCAACCAAGCCAAAAACAAAAGGGTATAATAAACCCACAAATTAATTCAGAAGAAATACTACTGAAACCTATAACACTCTACATGTAACTAAACAAAACTTTAGGGATGAGTAGCCCCAAATATTCTGTGTGAGATATTCCGTAGATCTACTAGTCTTTGGTTCTCCACAGTATTAGGAATGTGTCTCCGCGAACAAAGCCGTAATCTGATGTTGTCTTCAAAGTTGGAGAGAACTGCTTTCCCACAAAAAATCCTGGCATTCCTTTCTAGCTATATGTGATAAACGCCAGCATCCAAAGCCAGTCGAAGCAACATGGTTTTAAAACTTTTCCCCCTGCAATTTATAAGAGCCCAACTTAACTCAGCATCCCAAGATTCAGCCCTTCGAAGCACTGAAAATCTGCTCCCATATGACTCTGGAGTAGGAACAGTAAAAGAAAAAAAGTGGCATTGCTTCTTGTTTGTGTTAGTTTTAGTCTATCAAGAAAATTCAAGCCCAAACTGCATCGGAACCTGACGACACTCACGGACGGGTGCGGATGAAGAAAACGACAAACCGCCACAAGCGGATAGCTTTGAGATCCAAACCGAACAGCCGAAAACCGATCCGCGGGCAGCCCTAGTAAAAACAGCCCAACAAGGATTAATTCAAGAGCAGAGAGATTTATTCGACTGGCAGAATATGGCCGTCTGACACATCAGAACAAAGGAGAAGAAAAGGTTCGAATGCCGTATCCATTTCCACCGCTGGTGGTGTTTAAGGCCAATCCCATTTGTTGAAGGTTACAAATAAAGAGGTTTCCACCGCTGGTGGTGTTTAAGGAATTTATTCTCATTAATGCTCGAACCAATATTCCACTTTCAACGGCTTGGATCATCTGATTTTTGAAAGTTCGGATCGAGCATTTACACACGTCGGATGCCGTTGATTCTCGCGTCGACCCACTCGGTTTTTTTTTTTTAAATTTTTGGACGGCTCGGATCGGCCGTCCGGTGGCCGGAGTGGGCCCGGAGGGCGTGCGGTGGGCGGTTCGGTGGAGTAGACTTCGGTGGGTGTATCATTTCTCTTAGATCTAAAGCTAAGCACGAAAAAATAAAGCTAAAGCGAAATATCGGCTCCGTTCCGCAACGGGAAAAAAGCCCTTATTTTTTAAGAAGGTTTTTTCAAGCTCAAAAATCATGTATTTACGCAAATAATTTTCCTATCACTATGGATCTTGTTTGATAGATCTCATTGAGATCTTTAATACGGTGCAAAAAAAATTAAAAAAATATTTTTTATTTACATTATTTTTGAGTTTGAAAATGTGAAATAAGCTGCTTATTTTTTAAGAAGGTTTCTGGAATGGAGCCATCCTCTGATAGCCTTGCATTGAAGGTGAGGAACAAATCCATTAAGTTATGGCTTTTGTTAATATATATATACCCTAAAGGCCCATGAAATGATCATTTGAGAATACCTAAAGCCATTCTAATATCAAATATTCTACGAACACATCCAAAATCACACATCCAAATACACATCCTCTCACAAAACACAAGGGTCCCACACACACTATATGTGTGGGACCCTTGTGCAGTGTGTGTGGGACCTTTGTATTTTGTGAGAGGGTGTGTATTTAGGTGTGTGATTTTGGGTGTGGTTGTAGCATCTCTCCTCTAATATATACCCTTTGGCATGTACACAAAAAAAATAAAAATAAAAAATGCCCTTTGGCTTTTCTCGCCATCTTTTCAAAGTCCATTTCTAAGAGCATGTACACCAATGAAAATGTAAAAATGCTGGTCAACAGTGCACTTTTTTCATTTTACCTATGTGTGTGGGACCCTTGTGCAGTATGTGTGGGACTCTTGTGTTTTGTGAGATAGTGTGTATTTAGGTGTGTGATTTTGGGTGTGGTTGTAGCATCTCTCCTCTAATATATACCCTTTGGCATGTACACAAAAAAAATAAAATAAAAAATGCCCTTTGGCTTTTCTCGCCATCTTTTCAAAGTCCATTTCTAAGAGCATGTACACCAATAAAAATGTAAAAATGCTGGTCAACAATGCACTTTTTTCATTTTACCTACTTACATCTCTCTCTACACTACACCAATACTATTTATTTTACCTATTCTTTATTAAAATATCAATTTTTTCCTCAACCAAGTCTTTCTAGTCTTTCTTCCGTTGGAGAGAGAGAGAGGAGGACGAGGAGAGAAACTAATTGTTTAATGGGTTGCTCATAAACAATTGTTAGGCAAAAAAGCTAACAACTGTAGCTGAAGGGATTCTACCGTGGGTTTTAGCAATGCTGCTGCATGTGAAAATTTTACTCTTTGATTAGCTAGAGTAGCTTTTTCGGCTGTTTCCCTCAGCTGGTAAACTTAATCTAAAGCTCTCAATCCTCACGATCGAGTGCACTAGAGATCTGGTTGATCTAGAAAAATTCGTTGTTAATTTACTGTCATAAAAGCAAAGAACAAAAGGGTTAAAAGGTTGTGGAATTAACCAAAGTTTTAACGGAATTTTTGAATAGGTAAAATAGATGCTCAGAATTTTATTTCTTTCCTTATTTCAGAATATGCGGCAATGTGCTATCGAATTTTATTTTTTTAACCATTGTTAGCGTGTCTCAGTGAGAAGAATAATAAAAAAAAGTATAAAAATGAACCAAAATTTGACAAAATACCAAAAAAGGATTTTAAAGAGTCAACCATTTTCCTTAATTTTTTTTTGAAAAAAATTATATTCTATATTTTCTGTTTTATTGATTTCACTCTTGTAGACAAATTTAAAAAGTAATTCTATCTTTAAGCTACATTCTTGTAAATTTATAAGTCTGAAGCTTATTTCGGTATTTTTTTTATTCTTCGTAACTTTTTGTTTTGTTTAGCTTTTCGCCGTAATTTTTAGGGTTAATCATTCGTCTCGACGAGATGAATCAGAAAACTATAAAAGTATGGTCTGAAATTAAAAAAATTCAAATAAGAGGGCACTTTAGACAACTAAGACAATTATTTGATACTTTTTTTTTTTTGTCTTAAGAGAATATTTTTTTTTGTTTTCGTTCATAATCTTGTACTTTTAGACTCCTCTCGTAAAGACGGACGATTAATTAAAAAATATCACTCGAATCCAATAAAAATTCAAAAAAGATGAACAAAACACGCGAAACAAAAAAAAAAATTAAGTTTACAAGAATGGAACCATAATTATTCCTTTTTTCTAGTGCTAGGTGCTAGTGCTAGCTTTTACTATTTCCTCTTACTTTCACATATGCCGCCTGTCTCGCCCTATTTATTCCATCTTCTAGTACTTAGGTGAATCAAACACTAGCTAAAGCAGCCAAACAAGGATCTCAAGTGCAGTCATGGCAGTTTCTTCATCATTTTACGACAGGCAAATTATGAATGACACATCGGAACATAGAAGAAGGATGGGTACTGAACTTTTCCTATATATGTCATACTTTCCATCCTAAGGGCCTGTTTGGATGGAGTAAAAATAGGAGGGGAAAAATAAGAGGGGGTAAATGGGGTGGGGCTCACTGTTTTGCCCTTGTTTGGGAACCAAATTTGGAGGGGTTTTA
>JAOTQK010000019.1:27102385-27113149 GCA_025642025.1 Rhododendron ferrugineum
AGGGTCCCTGTAAAAAATCACCTCAATCCGATATCGGGAAGGGTGTTTACGAATCATCCAATTTTGCTTCAAAATTTTGTACCAGTAGCAGGACTCCTTTTTTTTTTACAGAAAAGCTACAAGTACAGCAAAGGCTGTACAGCAGCCGCGCACAGACCCCTTTTGCACCCGTCTCGGGTCTCACAAAGATGATCGGAGCCGCTCATTTTGTTCAAAATACTTCGCTTAAGGTCCTTGATAAAAATCACCTCAATCCGATATCAAAAAGAGTGTTTATGAATCATCCAACTTTGCTCCGATCATCTTTGTGAGACCCGAAACGGGCACAAAAGGAGTGCGCAGCTGCTGTACAGCAAATGCTGTACCTGTAGCAGCGTTCTTTTTTTAAAATGGCGGACGGTTTGGTTTGGTAATGTTCACCATTGTGAGTGAACATTACCCTCATTCATATTGTTGGAAAGGGTATGAATCCCACACAAAGTGATGTAATGCTTGTTGTGCAATACACTTTTTGGTAAGTATGACATTACTTTGTCGTGAGATTCACACTATTTCAACCAAAAGGAAGGAAGATAATGCTCACTTTTAAGAGGGTGAACAAAACTTATAACATGCCTCGGTTTGGTTTGCGGGCAATTTGGTTAGGGTAGTTCGGTTTATCCGTTGAACAACCTTACAATGTGAAAGAAATTTGAGCTCCTATGTTTTTTTTTGATATTTTGGAGTCATTTGTCTATAAATTCTAGATTTTGAATTGTAAAATGTTTACAATCATTTTATAATTCGTAAAAGTACTTGAATAATATTTTACACATCACTTTATAAAAGTATAATGTCCGAAAAATATTATATTATTTTTTGGTCATTTTATAAAAGTTTTCATATGCACATGTATAGGGATAGGTCTAGTAAATAAGTATAAATTGGATGAGTATATTTGCACTTGCACAACTTAACTTAATAAAAAAACAAACGCAAAATACAAAAAGCTTCTCTGAAATAGTTTTTGAAATCTCCAATCCCAAAATTATTTTTTCATATTGCATTTCCGTAAAATGGATTCTCAATTAATCCACATAAATCTGGTTTCGAAATCAAAAGGGGAAAAACCACTTGGCACTTCGGACTCCTTTTTTTCAAAATACGGTAAATTTATGCTTTTCAGGTAAACTAAGTAGCCTGTGCCTCTCTCGGATGCATGTTCTTGACAAAAGAATGATATTGCTGAAACAATCTTCAAAGAAGACATTCCACTGTGCACTTATTCATCCCCCAGAAGGGAGAAGAACCAAACGACCTTAGCAGTTGTCACAAAACTTTCAGCAATATGACAAACTGTAGATAACTCTGCAAATTCTGCGTTAGTAGGCTTTCCAGAATTACAAGTTGTTCGTGCGATCCAGAATTACAAGTTGTTCGCGCGAACAATCCAACAGCAACTGAGCGACGTCTGCATTTTTGTGGTATAAAAACGACCTTAGCTGAAGCGCTCTGTCAAATGACAACTTGATATTTTTGACATATTCTTTGCCCTTAAACGTATCTTATCAAATTGAAATATCTCAGAGCCAAGTATCGCATTTCGTAATCAAGCTTTTCATAAACGTAATCAAGCTTTTGCATAAAATGGCAAGGTTTTAGTACATGGCCGCAATGTTTGAGTACGTGGCCACAATTTGTGTGCGCGGCCGCAATGTTTTAGTAGGTGGTTGCAAGATTAGGGTTGTTCCTTGCTTTTTACAAGAAAACACGGTGGATTGGGCTTCCCCAGCCAGACCACGCCGTCGGCCTGCCTAAACTGTGGTTTCTTCTTTTCGGTACAAAATTTATAGGATTCACGAGAGATGGGGGTTTGAGGGGGAGCAAAAGATTTCATAGTTGTCAAGATCCTCTCTCTCTGCTGATCAGAGGTAAGTAAGTATCCCCCATCTTTGGCTAAATTTTACCAATGTCGATTTTAATCCGCACAACTTTGCACAATGTGAGGTTTGCTATCAGAAGTTCAGCAACCCACCATTTCTACTTCAGTCAAATCCAACCCTATTCATCATCCCTCGCATCCATTGATCAAACACGAAATCAACACTCATTCACGGTCAATTACCTCATAAACTCTTGTGGGTTTACTATAGAAAAGGCTATAGCAGCATCAAAGTACACCCATTTCGAAACCCCAGAAAAACCCGACTCTGTTATCGCATTCTTGTGTAACCATGGCTTCACAAAAACCCAAGCCTTGAATGTCATCAGAAAGGTTCCCCAAGTCATTTTGTCCAATCCGGAGAAAACCCTTTTGCCCAAACTCGAATTTTTCAAATCTAAAGGCTTTTCAAGTACAGATGTTGTCAAAATACTGTCAAAGGCGCCAGACCTTCTTAGAAAAAGCTTAGAAAACCAAATCATTCCAGTTTTTGATTTTGTTAAGGATTTGATCGGATCTGAGGAGAGAACGTTATCTGCTATCAAACGCTTTGCTGGGCCGCTTTTGGCAGATCTCGAGTCTCGTATGGCACCCAATGTTAAAATTCTACTACAGGCCGGTGTGCCGGTTGTGAACATTGAATACATGCTGAAGTACCAATCTAGATCATTCATGACAAGGTGTGAGAGATTTAGACAGAGTGTGGAGGAGGTAAAGGGAATGGGTTTTGACCCTTTGGGTGTGAAGTTTGTTTTAGCAGTTAGCGTGTTGATCTATATGAGTAAGCCCTCATGGGAGAAGAAAATTGAGGTTTATAAAAGGTGGGGTTTGTCTAAGGATGAGATTCTTGTTGTTTTTGGGAAGTATCCGTGGTTTATGACGGTGTCTGAGGACAAGATCATGAGAATGATGGACTTTTTTGTCAATACAATGGGTTTGGATTCTTCATTCGTTTCAAAAAGGCCACAACTCTTATCATTGAGCTTCGAGAAGAGAATTGTTCCAAGGTGTTTGGTTTACGAAACATTGTATGCAAAAGGTCTGATTAAGAAAACCGATTCTGGCTTAATGACGATGCTGCAGTCTTCTGAAGAGTTGTTCATAAAGAAGTTTGTGAACTGGACTAATGAACTAGCTCCTGAGCAATTGAAGTTGTATCAGGAAAAGTTATCACTTGCAAAATAACGAGGATAAGGACATGAGATGATAATGGAGCGGTTAAATATTAATGTACCAGCTCGACATGCAATTTTGCTGTTATTTTGCTTCCTTGCATTTAGCTTGTGGGTTTTGAATTTTAAGTTTTCACATTGATAGATTGAATTCTCTGCGGCTTTGTTACGGTTGAGGCTTGTTGCAATGTTCCATCATCTTTACATGTGAGTAGCTTGGTCGTCGTAATTTTCTCTTTTAATTTTGTTTAGGCGGCAGATTCTTGATGTTGGGTTATTCGTTTCCAATTCGGTCATTTTTCTGATATGTCAATTTTGTTTCAGCGTAACACATGCATATGGTATTATGGTCAAACAAATTTCTTCTCTCGGTGAGTTTGTTAGATTGCTGTGAAATTTAGGTTCGCTAAGCTATTGGCTTCCAAGTTCATGTTTGAGAACTATGGCCAATACTCCGAATTTTGCATACTGTGTAATATTTCTGCTGGATGATTTTGGTTATACTTCTTATTCAATGTAGCGATTCTTTTCCTTTTCCATCCCCCTTTCTGGTTTAGGGACTACCAAGTATGACTGATTCTTTAGGCATGCCTAAATCATGATAATGATTGACATTTTTGTCATGGTTTGGCACTCTTCATTAGAACAGGCACGAGGAAGAAACTGGTGACGTGGTTGTATAAAGAAAAGTTGGCAATGGCAAATTGCAATTAATTAGATATGGGTATGTGGATGCCAGTGGATTGATTAGTGATGGCCCCCTCTAATACGAACCTGAATCGTCTAGTTTTAGACACAATGGGGCAGTCATTTGAAATTTTCTTGCAAGTTTGAGTTATCTGTTCATCGGATGAACAGAAGTGGAAGTTCCTCATTGCCGAAATGAATTAACTGTCGGACACTCCTTGCTGGAAAGGTATTACCAATGATGTGTTTGGTGTTAAATTTGCTGATGATTTGTGAACTTCTGAAGACAATACTCAGCCCTACTGGGCTTGGATTTGGGAATTGCACTATCACAAAAACGACAAGGGGTTTCTTTGGATCTGTCTTCATCGAAACTTTTTCACTAAGAGCATTAAGGGGCCTATCTATGGACCTCATTTATTGCAGATTTTATTTTCTATGTAGAAGATCTAAATCATCTATTCAGAACTTGGGGTTGCTACAAATATATCTGGACTAAATTTGGTAATATGCAGGTTCTCCAGACTAATCCGAATAGCCCACAGGTTGATTGGTGTGTGAACAGTTGCAATGAAAACTCTGTAGTGTCATGATAATGTTCCTCGGAACATTTTATTTACTGTCATCATCAGGCTTTTTTGGAATGTTCTTGCGGCGATATGACTACTTTAATGTCTAGTATTTTTAGTAGAGGCTTTTATCTTAATATTCCTACTGGATGCAGAGTTAGTAGACTTATAGAATGGTCTTTTCCAGTTGGTTTGGCCGAGTTTTAAGAGACAAGGAGTGGATTTGGGTGACAGGAATCATCAATGAGCTTACCTCTATGAAGCAAAAAAATTAGAAAGAATGTGGAAATAGAGTCTGATTAGAAAGACTTTCAACGTCAGTAAACTAGAGGGATAAGATTGAGCCTCAGAGAACTGTTTGGAACATGTGGAAATGAAGAGAAAGTTTTAAAAAATTCCCTTCCTTTGTTTCGTTTGAGAGGAAAGAGGAGAGAAAATGGAAAAATAGTGTTATAAGAATAGTAGTAGTATAATTTCCCCCTTCATTTCCTCCCACTTTCTTTTTTAATTATTTTTCTTTCTTTTCCCTAACTTTCCACAAGTTCCAAACGAAACATAGAAAATGGGTCTGGGCTTGGACTTTCCATATTGTGGTAAGAAATGGGTGGACCTCATTTTGGGCGGAGAAATGGGTATGTTGTTGGAGATGCTTTTTGTTTATTTTACCTAAAGGAAAAAAGGGTTTAATTGCTTCCGATTCAATTGCATTCTTTGTAAATTTATTTGTCTATAATTTATTTCATTATTTTTTTTTAATTTTTCGTAACTTTTTGTTTAGCTTTTTGTGGAGTAATTTTTAGAGTTAATTGGAACCGGAAAAAAATAAAAATATGGATTGATGTTGAAAACAATCATATAAAACACGCTTTAGGCAAAAGAGAGTTTGATTTTTTTTCATCTTTACTAAACTTTTTTTTTTTTGCTTTTGGTCATTTTCTTACTTTTCAAACTTCTTCTGTTGAGACGGATTATTAATTCAAAAAATATACTTCTTTCGTTCCTAATTGAGAGTCCTTTATTCTATTTTGGGTTGTTCCATAATGTTGGCCATTTTCCAAAAATGGAAGGAGAAATTTATCAATTTTCCAAAAGTGTATCTCACAAGAAAATATAGGTATTACTATAAAGTACGTAGAATATAGGGGTAATGGTGAAAACGTATATGTATTAAATTTGAATGTATGTATAATCATTGCATGTCCCCTTAAATAGTTGAAATTCCTAAAGGAATTCTCAATTAGGAACATGGTGAGTTACGCAAATCTAACCAAAATTTAAAAAAATGAATAAAATACACAAAAGGGAACAAAAAAAAAATTCCTGTTTGGCACCTATGGAAAAGAAAAGGGGAAAAAATGAGAGGAAAAAATTACCATTCACTAAACTTGAAATTTTTATTTGTTTTTCTATTTCCCTTCCAACCAAATAATAAAAGGGAAAAATTTTAAACTTATTTTTAACCTAAAAGGCTCTGTTTGGAACTTATGGAAAGGAAAAGAAAAGAAAAGTGAAGAAAAATGAGAGGAAAATAGGAGGGAAAATTTACTATTCATTACACTTGAAATCTTTATTTTCTTCCCTCTTTCTCTTCTAACCAAACAATAGGAGGAAAAATTATTTTATTTTATTTTATTTTCTTTTCCCTAATTGCCAAACAGAGCCTACAAGAACCGCCGAAGTTTTTCACTTTTTCTCCTGTGATGTGATGAGCGAGGGTTCGTGAGAGATGACGATTTGAGGGAACAAAAGATTTCAAATTTGTCAAGACTCTCTCTCTCTCTCTGCTGATCAGGTAAGTATTCCCATCGTTGGCTAAATTTTACCAATGTCTATCTTAATCCGCAAAAATTTGCACAAGGTGAGGTTTGCTATCAGAAGTTCATTAACCCACCATTTCTACATCAGTCACATCCACCCCTACTCATCATCTCTCACATCCATTGATCGAACACCAAATCAACACTCATTCACTGTCAATTACCTCATAAACGCATGTGGGTTTCCTCTTGAAAAGGCTATAACAGCATCAAAGTACAACAATATCGAAACCCCAGAAAAACCCGACCGTGTTATCGCATTCTTGTTTAACCACGGCTTCACCAAAACCCAAGCCTTAAATGTCATCAGAAAGGTTCCCCAAGTCATTGTGTCCAATCCAGAGAAAACCCTTTTGCCCAAACTCGAATTTTTCAAATCTAAAGGCGTTTCAAGCACAGATGTTGTCAAAATACTGTCAACAACGCCAAAACTTCTTTTAAGAAGCTTAGACAACCAAATCATCCCATCTTTCGAGTTATTTAAGAATTTGATTGGTTCGGAGGAGAAAACGTTATCTGCTATTAAACGCTCTGCTGGGCTGCTTTCGGTTGATTTCGACTCTCGTATGACACCCAATGTTGAAATTCTGCGGGAGTTCAATGTGCCAGATGTAAACATCGCATACTTGTTGAAGTACCATCATAGAATTTTCACGCCGAGTGAGAGATTTAGACAGACTGTGGAGGAGGTAAAGGGAATGGGTTTTAACCCTCTGAGAGTTACCTTTGTTTTAGCAATTGACGTGTTGAACTCACTGAGTAAACTTGTGTGGGAGAAGAAGATTGAGGTTTATAAAAAGTGGGGTTTGTCCCAGGATGAGATTCTTGTGGCTTTTGGGAAGTATCCGTTGTTTATCATGGTGTCCGAGGACAAGATCACGAGAGTGATGGATTTTTTTGTCAATAAAATGGGTTTAGAGTCTTTGTTTGTTTCAAAAAGGCCAGCCCTCTTATCATTGAGCTTCGAGAAGAGGATTGTACCGAGGTGTTTTGTTTATCAAGCATTGCAAGCAAAAGGTCTGGTCAGGGGAAACAATATTAGCTTCAGCACGATGCTGAAGTGTCCTGAAACTATGTTCATAAGGAAGGTTGTCAATTTGGCCAAGGAAGAAGCTCCTAAGCTATTGAAGTTGTATGCGGAAAAGTTGGCACTTGCTAGATAATTAAGATATGGGCATGACATGAGAATGGACTGGTTAATATTTTAATTGGACATGCAATTGTCCTGTTATTTGCTTCCTTAAATTTAACTTGTGCGTGTTGAATTCTCTCCTTTTGCATACAACTTGGCCGTGGAACTTTTTAACTACTTATTTTCTAGTTGAGATAGACTTCAGATTTGGTGATAGTGTTGTCTAACATGCAACGATTTAGATGTTCAATTTGGTCATTTTGTTGATGATGTCATCTTGGTTTCTTTAGAAAACGATGGATGAATCTGCTTTCTCATCAAATAGATATATGATTTATTGTCTTTCATTGAGAGCATACTCAATGAAATCGTTCTTCCATAACTGTGGGATCGCTGTTCAATTCTAGTTTCAACTTGTGTTGGATAATTCTGTGATGTCAAATAAGTTGCTATGTGCTTCTAAGTTTTTGTTGCGGAATATGGTGAATTATATGATGCAACTTGTTTTGAATTATATGATTCAATTTGTGTTGGAGTATCTTTTAATGCAAGCTAAATTGGTTGTTTTTTTCCTTCTTTATTTCATCAAATGTGTTTAAGCAATCTAAATGATCAGTTAGTGAATTAGAGATCCCGATTATGAGCCCATGAATATATATGAGTAAGTACGTATACTGGTATGATTCAGGTACATCGATATGGTAAAACCTAGAAAATAGTATGGGATGATAATGGTGGGGTTAATTATCAATGTGCCAGCTTGACATGCAATTGTCCTGTTATTTTGCTTCCTAGAATTAGCTTGTGGCTATTAAATTTTCAAATTTTAGTACACGTGGGAGATAAATTTAAATTTGTTGGCGGGAGGCAAGTTCTAGTTATCCGTTTTCATTCATGTGAAGGGTCTTGAAGTTCCTGATTGCTACACTCAATTCTCTATCGCTTTCTAATGGTTAAGGCTTGATGCAATGCACCATCATCTTTTCATGTGAGTAGCTTGGTCTTTGTAATTTTCTTTTTTAGTTTTGTTTAGTTGGCAGATTGTAGATTTTGGGATATTTGTGTGTCAATTCGGTCATTTTGCTGATATGTCAATTTCGATTCATTGTAATGACACATGCATATGGTCAAACAAATTTGTTCCCTCCGTGTGTTTGTTAGATTGATGTGAAATTTAGGTTTCACTATGCCTATTGGCTTCCAAGTTCATTTTTGAGAACTGTGGTGAATACTCCGAATTTTCCATACTGTGTCATATTTCAGCTGGATGATTTTGGTTATACTTCTTATTCTTGTATGCTAATTGATTCTTTTCCTTTTAAATTCCCCTTTCTTGGTTAGGGACTACCAAGTATGACTGATTCTTTAGGCATGCTTAAATCATGATAATGATGGACTTTTTGTTCAGTAAATTGGTTTGGGACTCTTCATTTGAACAGGCACGAGGAAGAAACTCGCGAACTATTGAGGTTGTATAGGCTATGGCAAATTGCAATTAATTAGATATGGGTATGTGGATGCGAGTGGATTGGTTAGTGGTGTCCCCCTTAATAAAACCTTACTCGCCATGTTTTGAACACAATGGGGCAGTCATTTGAAATTCTCTGCTGGTAAGCAAGTTTGAGTTATCCTGATGAATGAAGTGGAAGTTCCACATTGCCGGAATCAATTAACTGTCAGGACACTCCTTGCTGGAAAGGTATTACCATTGATATGTTTAGTGTTGAATCTGCTTATGATTTGTGAACTTCTGAAGACAATAACCAGCCCTATTGGGCTTGGATTTGGGAATTGAAATTATCACAAAAACTACTAGGGTTTCTTTGGATCTGTCTTCGTGGAAGATTTTTGAACAATCAACCAGGAGCATTAAGACCCAGTCAAAAAAAAAAAAAACCAGGAGCATTAAGAAGATGCCTCCTAGATCAGTGGTAAAGCAGGTAATGAGCTTCTCATTTGGCGAGTGTTCAAACCCCACCCCTACTCCATGTTCCCCAAGGATAGCATAGATTATGATTTTCTTGGTTCAAATAAAATGAACAAAAACAAAGGGAATTAAGAGGCCTAACTATGGACCTCATTTACTTTAGATTTTATTTTCAGTGAGGAGTATCTAAGTCATCTATTCAGAACTTGGGTTTGCTAAAAAGATATCTGGACTAAATTTGGTATTATTCAGGGTCTCCAGAAATGCCTTGTTAAACTGCCTTTTTTTGGGGTACGATTGTTAAACTGCATTGGACAACATTGATAGGCTTAGTGGATCTCCAGCCTTTGCCCAAAATTCTACCCAAATTTGAGTAAAAAATGTGTGAAACTCTATTTGGACAAGAGCATCTCCAATGTCAGAACCCAATCTTTACCCAAAAAAAAAAAAAAGCTGCCTCCAAAGAATTATGTGGAACATGTGGAAAGGAAGAGAGAGTTTTAAAAAAATTCCTTCCTTTGTTTGATTTGAGATGAAAGAGGAGAGAAAATGGCAAAATAGGGTTATAAGAATAATATATAACTTCCCCTTCATTTTCTCCTATTTTATTCTCCAATATTTTCCATTCTCTTCCCTCACCTTCCACAAGTTCCAAACAAAACATAAAAAATGGGTCTAGGCATGAATTTTTCCATATTTTGGTAAGAAATGGGTAAAACCTATTTCGGATAGAGAAATGGGAATGCCATTGGAGATGCTATTTGCTCCTTTTACCCAAAGAACAAAAAGGGTTTAATTGCTTCCGATTCGGTTGCTTTTTGTAAACTTATTTGTCTAGAATTTATTTTGGTATTTTTTACTTTTCTGTATTTTTTTTAGCCTTTTGTTGTAATTTTCTAGATTAATCAAGACTAATCGAAAAAGTATAAAAATATGGACCGATGTTGAAAAAAAATCATATAAGATGACGCTTTAAACAAAAAAAACTGTTTGATACTTTTTTCTTCTGAACTGAATTATTTTTTTTGCTTTTGGTCATGTTTTTATACTTCCCAAACTATTCTCGTTGACAAGTATAATTAATTCAAAAAAATATAACGCAAGTTTAACTAATATTAAAAAAATGAATAAAACACAAAAGAAAAAAAGTTTACAAGAACCGACAGGTTTTTCACTTTTTCTCCTGTGATGGAAGAGGGTTCGAGACAGATGACGATTGAACAGAAGATTTCAAATTTGTCAACTCTCTCTCTCTCTCCGCTGATCAGGTAAGTATTCCTATCTAAAGGCTTTTCAAGCACAGATGTTGTCAAAATACTGTCAACGACGCCTGAACTTCTTACAACTTACGACTTAATGAAAAACAATGTTTCCCAATGGAACTGCATTTCCATTGCCACAAGGATAAAACCCATAAAATATACACCAGTAGCGGTTATATGATTATTTTTGCATTTCTTCATGATGCCATGCGACATTTACAGGCAAAGATGTGGATGAATTGCATAACAATACAAGCCAAACAGACTGAACAGTGCA
>JAOTQK010000019.1:27145700-27156932 GCA_025642025.1 Rhododendron ferrugineum
TAAGAGAATGCATATTCTAAACATTTGAGGTATCAAATCAAAGGGTTAAAAAATCAAAGTTTTAAAAGCATTCTTTTGTTTCTTTTGTTGAGAAACGGCAAAAATTTGCTATAGTAATAACTAACTGCGGCTTACCGAAGAACAAAAAACAAAAGCGAACACCTTCGGTTCTTCCAAAACAAAATAGCTTTAAATTTGTCCAGGACAGGAATTTAAATCAACCAGATTTTATGACATCTCTGTCCTGTTGTTTCTTCCTGAAAATTGAATCCATCGATGAAAATAGCTAAATATCCGAAAGAATGTCAATGGACTCAAAGCCAATTGCAGAAATATGCATAGAACGATCCTGGCCATCTGAAATCCATCCGTGTTTTATTCCACTCTTCTTCTACCATTAACGGCACGGGAATGTCATCTTTTTCCATGCCATTCACAAAAAAATTGGCAATTAAGTTGACTTTTGGGTAAGGAGAAGATAAATAGACTAGGGACAAAAATCCCAATCCTTGCAATTTACATGCCTCTGTCTTCTGCATAATGGTCCTAAAAGACCATGCCAAGATACGGGAGGCCAATCCAATGGTATGTTTGAAAAAATCAAAACCAAATCACCAAATGTCGGTCTGTCTAACCGAACAAGAATCTGAATACGTCGCTGAGTGTCATCCTTCGTCTACCTGAGCAAGAATCTGAAGATATCGCTGAGTGCTATAATCCCTTCTACGCGCTTGCTGCCAGCCTCCACAACAATAAGCCGTCTGACCCCTACAACCAGTAATGCTAGGTTTTAAGAAGAGGGCTCAAATACTGGCATAAGAGTATGAGTCAAACCTATAATAATAGAGAGATTAGTACTGCACTAATGTGGAATTTACCCAAGATCCAAAAAATAAAAATCCCATGTTTAAAACTTCTTTCTTTCTCGGCCTCATGTTTAAAATATTGCAAATGTAGAGATCCTGTAGTGATTGAAATCCATGTTTAAAAATTCAATCACTACATGATCTCTACTTTTGCAATACTTTGTTTAACCATGATTACCCATTGGTTTACATAAGGGGATGCGATTTTCAGCTTGATGCGGAGGGGATAAGAAGCTCCTAATGTTCCTTGAGGTAAAGGATTAAGAAATGGAAAGACGCTCCTAATGTTGTTCTACTTGTTATCATCAAAACACCAACGGCTTATACCAAATAACATTCCGAACCCATAAATCTTAGTCATGGACACATTAGAAGATTTCACAAACCCTAAAGAATAGAACGAAAAATAACCTGGCTTTGACAAACGCTCCATCACTAAAAGCAGTGGATCAGATCGTAAACACATGTGACATCTTTGACTGCTGAACCCATACGGAGAGAGTGGCTCTTGTCCCAGCTGCAACGCCTACATTTTTTTCAATAAGAAGAAAGAAACAGGTAAATAAATGAATAATCATGGTTGTGACATGGTAAACAGCGATCCTATTTGCCCGATTACAGTTAACAAGCAAACCTTGTCTTACTACCGCTGTCAATGGTAATTTCATCAGAACTGAATACAATTAACTAGGGCCAAATGCATTCTTCATTTTTTTTGAAAGTGACATAATACATTATTTTCCATGAATAATGCAACAGTTTCAGCAACTTAATTTTTGCTTACAATTATGTGCCGAACCAAACCTTTAAAAGTTAGTTCAGTCAGTTTTTGGTATTGCACGTAAGTACGTAACACAACTGAAACTTGTCCAAAAGCATCAATCCAACAACAAATGGATGTTCCATGCTATATAAACCATGAAATGATTGCCCAAACAGCTCCCGAGTCACCAAAATGTTGCCCCAAAGAAAGGCCTAAATCAAAATTTCCTTCCACATACTTCTTCGGTTGATGCACCAAATTGGATTACACAGTTCACTTCTTCTAAATGGATGATTACATCTCTGCATGCAAAACAGGGTTGAATGTGATGGGTGGTGTTTGAGAGCTTAATACACAATGTTGGGCCTATTTGATAACAGCTTAATCTGATGGGACAATTTTGTTATTTGAAGTTCACACGCAACATGGCACACATCACCATTGTCCTAACCACCGCAAGTGCCAAGGGCAAAGTGAACACAACTAAGCAGTGGACATTGGTGTTAACTGTTAAGTAACCAATTACCACATAAGCTTGAACTATTAGGAAATAAGCCCAATAATATACATCAATATCCAAGACCCTCATCTTGCATGTGCAGATGCATAGAGCAAAATAGAATGCTAAGGGGAGAATGGAAAGAGACTCGAACCCTATACTCTGAGCCATTAGAAAATGGGCCCAGTAGTGTATATCAAGTTATCCAACAGTTGGAACACAGAAAGATGTACCTACTAATTGCTAAACTTCGTATTTCGACAAGTCCAATACCACTCTTTCCTACTAAGCTCCCTTTCGCTATAAATTCTTTTCACTTATGTTCATTTATTTATGCAATCCAGTCTCTAACGTGACCGAAATTGTCTGTACAGAAACTAAACTTCAAGCCAAACACAACACTAACACTTCTCTTTATACAACCCTTGCATATGTGGGACATGTGGCTCTGTAATTTCCTTAGCCTTGATCACCAGAATAAGTCAACTGAGATCCAAATTCCACAGGGATAGAATTGTATTATAGAATCACCAGCTACTGATAAAAGATATTTGGTAACAGTCTAATAATTATTGACTGCAAGCTTTCTTCCCTTGTGAATGGCATCAACTTACAATGAAATCCATCATCCCGCAAAAAAAGGACACACGGCACGATACCATTAGATATTGTCTTCCAGTAAACTGATAAACTCCGATTACCATATGCAAAGATACTCGAGTTGGCTAGAAGTCTAGAACATAACCTCAACATAATAAACTGAGGCACTTACCTGATGAACAGTCATTTCTTCAAGATTCATATGAGTATAAACCTTGTCTTTGGCCAAAGCAGTGATATTACTGCAAAGGAACAAGAGACATTAATAGCATTAATGAGGGTAGAGTGATCGAAACTTTCATATTCACAATGCACATAAAAATGCTGGAACCAGAACTGACCTCCGAGAATATACATCTAGTAACGAGTCATTATCATCGACAATTGGTATTGAACTAATTTGAGCTGCAAAAACAGAAGGCACAATAGCATGAGAGTTCAAGGAAGATGGTGAAGTATGAAAAAAAGAAAAAGAAAAAGCATCCCACTAAGAGCATCCACAATGGTAATAATCAAAATCAAAACCAATAACCAAAATGTGTCACATCAGCATTTGATTATCCATTTAGTCCATAATCAAACTTAACAACCTCTACCTCCATATTGGTTATTTTTGCATCCCTAACCAAAAAAATCCCCACAATACACAATGCACATTTGTCCAACCGCAAACAAGTTCCAATCACGCACCCGACCACACCAAATTATTCATCTCGATGAGATGATTCTAATGTGGGGTGTTTTTGAGTTTTGGTTCTTGGTAAAAGTTGTTAAGTTTGGTTATGGAATGAGTGGAATTTGGTTATTTGCTAAAAGACTTGTAACTTTGCTTATTACAATGTGAGGTATTTTTTGAGCATTGTTGTTAAATTTGCTTATCTACACCCATTTGCTTATTACAATGGGGATGCTCTAACTGGGGTTTCCGGTGCATCTCACACTAGATGATCCCCAATCTTCCTCCTGTGAGCTTATCCGTCAACAGTGAGCCACGTAATAGAACCATGTATTTAAAGAAATAATTTTTAAAATAATCAAAACAAGAAACGATGGAAAAAAGAAGAAGCAATAACCCAACCAATGATTTTAAGCAACAAAGGAAGAGATTCAACAAAAAACACAAAAGACCATTCCACTCCTAACCAATGTTACAGTAAAAGAAACATATCCATAACCAAGCGATTTGATCAATTCACTGACATTTCTCCTGTTCAAATAAATTAAATTAAGCAGACAAACCCCATTCACTCGTAAAAAATTAGGTCAGTCTGACAGAGTAGAGAATGGAAACACAAACTCTTTATCTGAACATGAATAAGGCTACATGTGATAAAACTATATTTCAGATTCAAAGAGGCATTCCCAGGCCTAGGGATAGCAAGGGGCTAGAAGTTCTCTGTAATGACAACCTTGATCGTTTCTGCCAGCGAAGATAGCATGTATTTGATAAACCACCAACATGACCCTTAAAGGATTCAAAGGGACACGTGTAGACGTGCAGACCACTAAGCATTGCACTGAAGGAGCACCTCCATCGACAAGCTAACCTCAATAACAAGAAATATATGTGCCAACAAGGATACTCCAACTCCTGAGCGGGCACGCAAAGACCTAATAGAATATGTACTGCACAAACGGTCCTCCAGACCGACGGGTTGGCTCGCCGAAGCTAACCTGAATTTATATGCAGTTAAGCACCAACCCTCAGTTCATGCATGGTACTCACCTCAGTTCAAAGTTCAAACCCCGACAAACAAAACAACAAAACAATGAGGAAACACTTCTAATTAAGCACGTCTAGATCTCCCGAAAACAAAAAGAATAAAGTACAACCTTTCATCATTTACCTAAACATAGGTTTCAAACTCTGATGAGAGACCAAGAAACCAATTATCAGGGCTCGACAGAAATAATAATGCTCGAGATCATAGAGTCTACCTCTACCCAGACATTAATCACTTAACAGTCGCTCATCTTTTGGAAACATGAGTCATACCTTGAACTAACAAACTCAATGCTGCACCAAGAGAAGCACTTGGTCTCAACATTGCCAATGGCCGACGAGCTGTTTCTCCAATTCTCGGAACCCATGTGCCCAAAGGAATTGCACAAATTGGTAGTTGGAGCAGAGGCAATGACCCAGAAGAATGTCTGAAGTACCTGCAAATACCTGAAATTAACAGCCCCAGTGGTTAGTAAGAAAACTGTCTATGAACTGTTTTCAAGGGAACAAATGGATAACCTTACACTTCAGTATTCCAGAAAGTGAGGCAAGATGTAATAGCTGAGGAAACAAGGCATCTCCTGAAGATGAATGGATGACAGGAACAGTAGCCACATTATTATCCAAAATCTTTAGAGCAATATCTTTCAAATTCTCATCTGGCTCCACCTGCACAACCGACATAAAAGTTGGCAGAAAAGTGGAAATAAATATTCATTGACACAGGGGAATACCCCAAGCAAATATACTTGGCAGGAGACAAATGAAAAAAGAAATGGAAACCAAACTCACTATACTTGCCTGTACTTGATATTAACAAGAAGAAAAAGCCTATTTCAAAGTAAAACAGTGACTCCTGGGCAGGAGACAATGAAAAAGTAACATCAAAGTGGAAACAAACTTCACTATACTTCATCAATCATCGAGTGCTGAATGCTGACTGGATTTCTCAACATGTAAATAAAATAAAATGTCCGCAACTCAGTTACCCTCTATGCTTGAGATGATAATAACTAGTAAGCATAATCATAAGAAAGGCTGCAATCAAAATGATGTAGAAGATATCCAAGAAGATAGTGGAAAAGGTTTTAACAGGCAAAGCCAGCATCCAAAATTTTTGCCCTCTATCACAAGACCTAATAACTAATAACTTGAAGTAGCCAGTCTGGCGAACCTTACGTGCTAAGATACAAATAAACATGCTACTTGCTAGTAAGAACTCACGTGGACAAGTTTTCTGGGAATCAATCTCTCATTCCCATCAATTTGTCTATTCAGATACAGTTTTGTTTCTTTCCAAGCAGAGATAGTGTGTGTCTCAAGCTCTTCTTCAGTAAGATTGGAACCATGACTGCCGAGCTGCAAAATAGGGTGGAAACATAGTAATGTCAGACTAATTCATATCTGACTATTTGACTGACTACTTAACAACAGAAAAGATCATAACTGCAAAACTTATCTGCAGTCCTAAACCTCTAAGCTTAGAAGCTTCCAAATTTTAAAATTGTGATCAGATCAGCCTATTTGTAGTTAACAAATTTGTACCAATGAGCACTAGCGTAAAAAGGAAAAAAATACCATCACACATACCTCTCTTATTATCAAGATAAAATCCAAAGCACTAAGAACTCCAACAAATTCTCCCTTGCAGAAGTCCCAAAGAGGAGCCGTAGGAATTCCCTGAAAATAGTTTGCCTCAGTAAGGCGAATATAAAAGCTTGCTATCAAGAAAATTAAGGAAAGAAGAGATACTTATGAAATGTGATCTGAAAAGGTAAAAATTAACTTCAAACAAAACATTGCTTCAGGGAATTCACAATTAACTGTTACTACAATGTGCAATATTGGATTACTCTTCAGATCTGTAACTTTAAGTTGCACAAAGGATGGAATCATGAAGATGGCAGACCACTGGAATAACACATTTGTCCAACAATGTACTTCAATTACAAGCATAGATTTCTCTTCTTATTGACAACGACAAACAAAAAAAGTGCTGCCAGAATAATCCAACATACTCAAGAACTTGATCAAGACTGACTCATACCAGAGTTCCAAATTGTTTGCTTATTTGTTACTGAACTATATAATACAGTCATTAGCATATCTTTCCATAGTAAAAAGTAAAACAACCTATAATCATTTCCTATAAAAGGAAAAGTCATCTGCAATAAGTTATAGCCTCAGGGAGAGAGAGAGAGAGAGAGAGACCTGTTCATGCAGGATATGAAATGCCTGCTTTACAGGTAAATCTACGTCCAAGGCAATGACCTACAAGCCACATGTATCATGTGAGAAAAGTGAAACATATTTCCACCGATCAAGTTGTTTGATCTTCCAATGGATATGATAAAGCAAAGTCAAAGACTCAAAGGGCAACAATCCAAACCTTGCCTGACTCAGGAAGCAGCTCATACGCCTTGCGTGTCGACAGGAATACAGCAATGCGGTGACACGAGACCTCTAAATCAGTTTCTGGTAACCTTGACAACGCTTCATGCAATGCACCATCTGAAACTTTTACCTGCAACGTAGGTCACATATAGGAAGGCAAAATAAATTGGAAGAGATTGCTTAGCTACAAATTTAACACCAAACTTCTTACCAATAGGAGGATTGAGTATGCAATGCAAAATAATGCAATAAATTCGACCAAAATTTGCTTCACAAGTCAGTAGATAAAGCAGGGAGCATTGCCTTTGTTTCCCTGTGTCTATGTCCTTATCCAAAATTGTTGCCTAATACGAAAACTTCAGCATTTTCAGGGGGGCAACCATTTAATGTCTCCTCTCTCAATAAATGATGGTAAGAGGGGAATTACCTCAATACTTGCACGAGGTAGCTTAGAAAAATTGTAAATTTGTCCATTGATGTTCAAAACTAAACAAATAATAGGACAACCAAAAAGGAATTCTGTCTAAAAAGTTCAAAAAATCTACGACATTCAATCACAACAATATGCAACATACGACTATAGCAACATCACAAACATGCTCTCGAATAACTAGTAGTGCCCCAGGATATCGGCCTTCACCAATACCGACGTTATGTATAGATTTTGTTTTACAATGAAGCAAATGACAAGGAAAAAAATTTGAAATCCACACAACCAGCTGCGAAAAAACAGTTCATGTCCATAGTCTGGTTCACATACCATACGCTGAAAGGCCTCATTGTCCACATCCATGTTAGAACCAGGTTGGATTTCTGGAATAAGAATCGGAGGAACACACCCAGACTCCCCACCAACGAAAACAGTGTGCACTTCTCCATAGTTACCACTCACAATAGGCAGGTGCGCATCATGTCGCCATTCACCATCAACAATGAACTTATACTGCACATAACATTAGCAAAATATGAGAAGCAAGATCAGCAAGAATGAGAATAAACGTAACAAGTAACTTGTTAAAGAAACAACAAAAATGACAACTTGGTAACAGAGTGCAATTTTGTTCACCCTCCTTAAAAGAGGGTGAACATTACCCTCTTTTTTATTGGTTGAAATGGTGTGAATTCCACCACAAAGTGATGTCATGCTTACCATACAATACACTTTTTGGTAAGCATGACATCACCTTGTGGCAGGATTCACACCCTTTCAACCAATAGGAAGGAGGGTAATGTTCACCCTCTTAAGTGGAGGGTGAACAAAACTCAACTCCTTGGTAACATCTCCAAATTCAATGGTAAGAACTTGCAGACTTAAATAATGCAGAAAAATTCAAAAGTTCTCACGCATATCTCTGCTCAAGTACCTCATACCATTTCTCAACTCACAGTAAACCAAAAAACGATTTTATTTTTTCAAGTTACTATGCCCTCGTGAACTTCAGGGTAATGCTTGATTAGTTTATGTCAAAACCTCCTAGTATTTACTTGCATTTAAGGAGATCGTCACATCTGTGACACAAAATCAGAACCGAAGAAGCAATGGCACGTCTACCGCCCTGGCGTACATGTGTATTACACACGTCCAAGACACATTGGAGACTGGGGTGACACAATAGGACATTTGAATGCAATCTTAAGTTGGAAAGCCAAAA
Organism: Rhododendron ferrugineum; assembly: GCA_025642025.1. Classification (NCBI taxonomy): domain Eukaryota; kingdom Viridiplantae; phylum Streptophyta; class Magnoliopsida; order Ericales; family Ericaceae; genus Rhododendron; species Rhododendron ferrugineum. The sequence goes on from JAOTQK010000019.1 coordinate 27,154,198, forward strand.
TGGCGATGGACACTCAGTTTTGGATTTACAAGATATTTTAATATCTTCATTATACTAATTGTATTTCTATTTTTATACCTAATTTGGAAGGAAGAATGGAAGCATAAGTGGTCCAATTTTTCCCTTCACTATTTATGTTTTTACACGGACAGATAACATATAACTCTATATGAATGTGTGTGTGTGTGTGGAATTAGATCACTTCATGTTCATCATGTCCATGTCCAAATTTCAGACAAATAATGTGCCTAGTCGTGTCTCATGTGTGTAATCCGTGCTTCTTAGCTTCCACGTAAGTCCATCAAATCTATTTCACAGAATCAAAACATTCTCAATAAAAGCACCCCACTACGAACCAACCTGATGGTAACCTGGCGGCAAGTTGCAAATAGTCTGAAACACGGTTGGACATCCTTCAACCGGGGTCATCGGATAATGGCCAGTCCACCTTTGACAAAATTTCCACTTCCCATCAATTAAAATCAAGCAAATAACAACAAATTGAAACTAAACCACTCCAAATTAACATAAACCAATACAATCACACAAGCGAAACCAACATTAACATTACCCATGAGTAGTTGAGTCTCACCCTGTAAATGAGCCACAGAGATGAACACTTCTTCCGCCGTAAGGCCACACAAACCGCGTTGGGATTAGCAACGTGCCCGCTGCTCCGCCAGTCTCCCTCGTGTAATCCATGCTCCAAGAGAATACTCACTCGGACAAAAATTCAAAAAGCAATTCTTTCTTTGTTTTCTCTTAATGGGATTAAAAAACAAACAACTCTCTTACAACCCAGTTGCACCATTAACCCACATTGAATACTCCAAATCTCAAAATTCAAATTCCAAAAAAACCTAACCTTCCAAAACCCACACTACCTAATAAAAGCAGAATCTGTATGAAGCACAAAGAAGCAAAAGAAGGACAAATAAGAACAAAAATCAAGTAATTAGTTTCCAACCCAGGTCACCATTAATCCACATTGAACACTGAAATTCAACAACCAAAAACCTCAGCTTTCCAAAGAACACTTCTCCAAGGAGTACCAGAAACAAACAACATCTAATAAAAAACCCATTTTTCATGAAGCGAAATTCAGAAGAATAAGAATGCAGAACAGAAAGAAGAAGAAGAAAAAAAAAACTAAACTAAACTAAAAAAATTGAACTATGGATTGTACGGAGAAACCAAGCAAAACCCAGGTTCAACTAAATTGAAACTGAAAAACCCAACAACAAAAACTGCAAATCTTGCGATTTAAGGAAGAAGACCGAAGGCACAAAAAACGATCCGACTTGTGATCGAAATAAAAAACCCCTAAACCTAAGACTGAAACCCTAAAAAAAATAATGGGAATTTGCTCAAATGATTAACAGTGGTTGGAGAATTGGAAAAGCAACATAATTGTGCACACTCTGAAGCTATAGCTGTAATTTGTGCAATTTCTTGATGAGTATTGGGCAATTTGTGATGTACTCCTTTTTTTGTACGTATAACTTTCAAGCCGATGCTATACACATGTCAGGAAACAAAAAGGGAAATAGAACGGAACAGAAAATAGATAATTGTAAACAAAACAAAAAAAAGTCTTCCAACAGAGTTTTAAAACACAACCCTGCACACAAATACGTTTGGATGCATATGGGTCCACATGTATTGAACAGCGACACAACTCACATGCATCAAACGACTTCGAGCACAATTGTGTCAGGAGAAAATTGATTTCCACATTTAAAAGGGGAGATAATTAAGTTCTGCATTTAACTTTTAAAAAGGGAGATAATAATTGATGCTCTCAATTCCTTAATAAGTACCAGATCAAAAAAAAAGAAGTAATAAAAGTACATAAATTGAATTGGATCTTTAGCCATTTCTCTTTATGCCTTTTGGTTTGATTTGGAGGCTTGATTTTATGTCATGTCATCTCTGAAATTTTATTATTTTTTTAAGTTATGAGAAATTATTATTTCAGTGATAAAACTTTATAAAATCATTCATTTTGAGTATATATTATTAAAGGTTACGTATGCCTCAAGTGCTCCTTGTCCCACATCCTCATTGATTAGAGATTACATTTGTATTTTTATTGGTATTGGTTTTGTAGTATAAGATATCAGGAAATTCTTCTTATTTACTACGTAGTTAGGATCTTCTTTTTTCTTATTCAAGTAGTTAGGGTCTTCCCTTTCTATTTTTTTTTTTTAATAATCAAGTAGTTAGGATCTTCCTTTTTTTTCTATTCAATAATTGGGATCTTCCTTACATGTTATAGGCGTGTTTGCGATAGCTTTTTCTTAAATTTTAGATTGTTGGTTTTTATTTATTTTGCTCCATATTCTGGATTCTAAATTTTTTAGAGAAGTTATGAAAAGTGTTTGTTGTGGTTTTGGAGTGTGGATTAACTGAATCTATAGAATAGTGTTTTTCTTGATAAGCTGTAAAAAAAATAAAAAGTTGTAAAATAAACCTTTTTGTGGTGAATTAATATCCATATTGTCCTTGGCCAATAGATAATTGTTAGAATGGTAAGGAATCTTTTTGCTGTAAAATAAATGTGTGTTTGTTTGGTAAAAGTTTTTATCATTAAGGTGTAACAAAAATTCCGAGTCTTTGTTGTAGAATCTTAAATCGCTTCCAACATTATTCAGAATTTGACTAGTTTTTTTTTTTTTTTTTCTACAGGGATATATGTCAGCGGGGGTTAGTGGGGGTGTTAGAGTTAACACGGG
>JAOTQK010000019.1:27215291-27230692 GCA_025642025.1 Rhododendron ferrugineum
GATATCCTATTGAGTTGATTTTTTACAGGAACTCTTAAAAAATTATTTTAAAAATAATGAACGGTTCGGATCATATTTGTGGGACCCGAGGTGGGTCCCATAAAAGTGTATGTGCAAGATATGTGCACAAATGTATGTGCAAGTAGCATTATTGACGTATCTTAGAACCACCCATTCTAATTTTTAGGTTCATCTCAATGAGTAGAATAAAAAAATTAAAACAACATGGACCATATTTTTCAAACTTTAGAAAAAAAATCCAAAATAATTAAAATAAGCTAGTTTATCTTGTTTATTTTGTATTAAATTAAAATTTTCAAATTGGTCCATATTTTTCTACTTCGTAGATTCCTCTGATGTAGAGAAACTAAAAGAAGTAATAATTTTTTTCCCAAAATTAAAATTAAAAAAATTAGAAAAGACAACAAAAAAAAATCACTTTTGGCTAGCCCAAAATGTTGAACATGTATTTTCTATTGTTGATATTCAGTGAACATATATCATCAACATATGGTGTTTCGGTATATGTTTATCGCATTTTTTGGAATGAAAAAAAGGGTATAAAAGGCTAAAGACAAGAGATGATGGCAAAATGGAAAATGAATCTTCACTTTTGGCTGACCTCATCAATTTCCGTCACCTTTAGTGACAGATGACTAACGGCTGGGGGAATCTGCAGCCGACAACTAAAGAAGGAGGGAGGTAAGTGTAATTTTTGAAACGTGAGGGTAGGTGTCTGTCATTGTTAGAAACCTCAGGGGAGATAAGTGAAATTTACCCTAAAAGAAAAGAAGCATGGTAAACACATGCACTTTACACGTATCCTGATAACATCTTGTACGCACAAAAGTACGTAGTAATTGGTGGAGTATATTTTTTGGAAATTGATATTCGCGTTCCACTTTTTACTGATGGGGCTCCACTTTTAATGTGAAATTACTAATAATTTCATGAACAAAATGGAGGGTCATCAGTAAAAAGTGGAGCGCGATTATCAATTTCCTTTTTTTTTCAATCATTCTACCCACCACACCCACTTATACACTCATTTATATACCCACATTCACAAGGATAATGGCAGAGTTAGGAACGTATACTTATTATATCATAAATTTTTTGATTTCCAATATATTACATTTGTACATTGAAATGATTATAGCGTATTGCAGTTAACGTATACCAATCATTTTATTTTTTTTCTTTAGACTACTTCAACTATCACGTGCTTATTTTTTATTTATGAAAGAAATTGAGAAATAAGAATGTAAAATAACCGATCTTTTTAATCAAATTAAACCAAAATTATTAAGATTATACCGGGGCCGGGATCCCCCGGGCCCCACCATTACTCCGCCCCCTTGTGCATGAGCTCCACACATTGGATGTGTGTAGTGTGTGTGGAGCCCACACTCTTGTGAGTGCGGGTGTGCACTTAATTGGGTGTGGTTATAACATTTTTGTTTTTTAGGAATTTCATTAAATTACTAAATTGCCCTTACCTTAAACCTAAGTAGTTTCGTGTAGCCTAAGTTTTCTTTTAAGAGCGAAAAGAATTTTATTAATTTTTAAAAACAAATTACAAAAATTAAAAGGATCCCAACACACACGTGGCTCTCCAATCCAATACTCAGTTTTTTTTTTCAAAAAACAAAAAAACAAAAGCATAAATAATAATCTATAGGGTTAAGTTTGACTTGATTTTCTTGTTTCATATGCTTGCAAGTAATACGTTTCTCAGGAAACGCCTGTGAAATTTTGTACTTTATTTATTTTTTTAGTACTAATATTAGATCTATTGTATTCAGGGTAAAGCTAATTAATGTTTAGCCTGCATTTGACTTCGATTTTGAAAAATATTCTTTTCGTATAATCAGTTGAGGGGGAGCCACTCCAGGTTTCGTAAATAGTGTTATTTTATACTTATGGATTAGGCACTTATCGGTATCCAAACAACTTAATTTTTTCACACAGATGATGAAAAAATAGCGATTTAAAAGATGAATGTTTCAAATTATTTAAAAAAAAAACATTGATCTTAATGATTTTCATTTAAAGACCACATGAGAATTTAATCAAGTTTTTATTCGTTTTTAATGAAAATCAAAGATCAATATTGTATTCGCCTTACACTTAACGTTTCTCTTCATGTCAGTGGGTGAAAAAAATCATGATCTGCATCAATCTGATAGTTATCGTTGGAATGACATCTTCACCGTTCCCGTTCAAGAGCCCGAGAGTCGGTCGCCAAAGCTGATCGGAGCCAAGAGCCAATAACCAGAGCCCTCCGAGTCCAAAAATGGTAGGGAGAGTACGTCTATACGTGGAAGATTTTCTCACCCTAAGGAAAGAGTCTCGACCATCGATCTCACACCGTGGACATAGGAGAGTCGAAGGAGGAAAGAGTGTCGACCATTTCATGCCGTCCTGCGCTATCATGTAGTAGTAAATTATGTAATAGTAGCAGTATAACCAATGTCTTCCAAAGTACCTTCTTTTTCTATAGTTTATTGAGCTAGTATGGTTTATAATAATATAAAATGGAGTAGTATTCGTATCGTGTTTGTACGTATATTTTTCTCATGTGTATTCCTCCGCAGCCTATGTGCACGTATACTGAGAGTGGCGGAGCTAGAAATCGAGCTCGAGGACGGCCCAACTATGAAAAATACGTTCATGCCGGAATTGGTTTTCGATTCAATCCAGTTATTGAAATTTTATAAAACAAATAGTAGCATCATATATCCAACAAAATAATCCTTCACGCATTGAGTTTATAAGTTCATTTTCATACAAATATAATCTTAATGGTTAGAGGTGGTAAGTGCTCTCTAAATCCTAGAGCGGATAAACAAATCAAACTACTCGAGTTCGACTTGTTGAGATTGATTTGTTATCCAACCAACCTAAGCTTGAAGAAATGTCAAGTTTTTAAGTAAAATTTTGAGCAAGCTATTACTCGGCTCGTTTAGCTCATTTGTGTTTAACAATTAATTCAAGTTACTTCGAGATCCAAAACATGAATATAACTCTTTAAGCTTTCAATCCACGCCAGAACAATCTACCTACTTAATTCCGACTCGTCCGGCTCGATTATCACTAACTATATCTCTTTCTGTAGCCAAATATACAAAAACAGAAGATGTCGCATATATCCCTATTTATTGTACTCCCTCTGTCCCTAATTTAGAGTCCAGTATTCCATTTTGAAAAATAAGTGAGAAAAAGTGTAATGATTATGGGTAAGTAGGGAAAGTGGAGGAAAAAATTGATGTGAAAGGTATAATGATGATGTCTTTTTAATAAGTTGGAGTTACGAAGCAAGACACTTAAAAAGGGACGGAGGAAATACCAAATTTGCACTTTGTTTTATTTAGATTTTGACTTCAACATTTACGTACTAGTCATCTTTTCCATATGCTTCGATAGAATACAGTTGACTTTCAATGAGGATAGAGTTGAATATGACCATAATCAGTAAAAACTTTCACAAATGATATTTTAATATCCGCATCTTAGTAATCCGCAGACGCTTCAAAGTATTTCAAATGGGAAATTATGCAAACATGAAACAGAGATGAAAATTTTGGCTCTCATCACTGGTCGATGTGCGCGTAAGCTGACCCGAACACCTGAGTAATCAAGATACTAATATCAAAGTGTATGTGTACTCTTGGCATTATAAAAACAATACTTTTTCCTTAAGAAATTCAGCTTTTGGATAACAATTACTCCTTCGAGGATATGAAGTATGAAACACTGGTTGTGTGCTGTGCACAGTATGCGTGTTGTGCACGATTCGAGCCGTCGGATCGTGTATTCAATGGCTTGGATTTCATCTTGATAATGGATGACCGAGAGCCAATTATTGTTGAGATGAGATTTGAACCGTTAAATTCACGATTCGACAGCTTAGATGTGCACAACACCTATGTTGTGCACATCAGGCTCCCCATTTCTGAAGTATGGGACTAGTGGACTCGATTGACCAAAGAATTAAATTTGTGGTTTTGTGCTCCCTTTGCTTCACACCAGTGGAACCTAATCTTGAATTATTGCAACTTAACTCTGATTGTCTTTTATCTTATACGCCCTTCCATCTTGCATTTTTTTATTTTTTTTTATAAATGTGTTACTCGATTAATTCTCGGAAACTCAATCTCATTGTCCACCGAGTCTGATTAAAGTTAGGTAAAATTCTGCATGAACTGATCCTATTAAAGTTGATGATAGTACATGAAGTTTATATATATCTCCTTCTAGGCCTGGACTGAGCTATTGTGCGTATTTGTGAGACTTATGCGAGTCTATTTAAATTATCGAAATTGGTATTTTATAAACATTACTACTATCGACATTTATGTTGATTGGAGAACAATTAATACATGGCAGAACATGTACGCTTATTTTAAGATATAAATGTCAATCTATCATTCAAAGATAAATTTGTCTTAAAAATACAACGATATCCAAAGTTTCAAACAATAATATTTATGTGACTAACGTTATCGACGAGTCAACCCCAATGGATTCGTCTAGTGGTCTAGAATGTGTGGGAATTGCAGATTTGCTTTATCATAAAGTCTTAGGTTCGAAATAAATTCGGGGTTTTTATTGTCCACAAGGGACAATATGTGTGTTGGGCCAATTCGAGCCGTCCATGCTCAGCAATGGACAGCTCAGATTTCATCTCGGCCGAACGGCTCAGATTTGTTCAGCCTTGATGAAATCTGAGTCTTCTATTGCTGAGCATGGACAGCTCAAATCGGCCCAACACGCATGCTGTCTCCTAAGAATTAGCACACATCCCGGATTCATTCGAAACCTATAAGGTACTATCAACTTCTTTGGAGTCAATCTATACTAATATTTGTTCTGACTTTTACGGAGACCTTCATTAGTGGATTGTGGTATTGGTACTTTGAATTGGGAAAAATGACAGCCAATGAGTGTTTTGATAATTAATATCCGCTAAGGACATGTTAAGAAAATTTGTTAATACTGAAAATATCTTTGACTGATATTAATTATCAAAACACGTCTTGTACCTTCATTTTCTCCTCTAAATTAGTCGTAATGTGCCTAAGTTCGGACGTTTGTATACCAAAAAGTGCGTTACCGACGAGTTCTTGAAGTCCTTTTAACGCGACCCGAAGAGATCCAAATCCTATATTACACACTTGGATTGTTCAAACCCTTTTTGGGTTTGTGGAGAATGGTGTGTTGAAAATCCTTGAGGAGGAATTGTGGAAAACAATACATGAGGGCAGTTTCGTCATTTCAAGAAGTAAGTTTGAGGTGTTAAACTCCAGACGCCTACCGGAAGCGCGTGGTGCTACACTGCAAAAAGCAATCTCCTCCGGTCGTTATCCATGCTATTAAATACTTTACCCCTCGGATCGGAATCATCTACTCCATTTCATTTGAAAGCACCAAAAGTTAAAAAAGAGAAAATCTTATTCGTTGAGAGTCACGTGAATAAGATTTTACGGAGTAAATTGTGATTGTACAAAATATTTTTGGACGGTTGCGATTCATTTTCTCTGTAAAGAACTTATCCATGTCCCAGCCTTGAATAAATATCTCTAAAAAAAAAACACAAAAATAATTATTAAAGATGAAGTAACACTAGTTTTAATTTTTCGTGCTCTCAAGATATTAAAAAACAAAACAAAAATAAAAAGAACATTTATTATTGTTTTGTTTTGTTTTTTGAAAATATGTAGAATTCCAACCTTTTTCACATCCATTTTCACAAATTTGTCGATATGAACAGCTGTCATTATTTCATATCTGAGTTGTTGGGCAAATATATGTGTCATGTCAGCATTTTCACATTGTGAGATCTAGTTGTTCGAGATGATAAAACAACACCAATCCTGTGAAATCTAACTTATTAATATCTCATCTCAAGGAGAAAGAAAAAAAAAACAATTCCCGATTCACGAAAAGTTATCAGGAGCTCTAAGACACTGTCACGTAATGTTATAATTGCTTTCACACTCATACATTTACAAAGGACCTAAGTTTATGAATCACTAGTAAATGAATACATACTTGGGGCACAACGTAACGACGCTCTGTGCCTATAGTTTTTCTATACACGCAGACAACTTTTGCACAGATTATGCACAGAGATTTACAAATATAATTTGAACCGTTCATTTTTCATAAAGCATCTTTATATGGCCTATGGTAAGAAACCAGGTCAATTGAATTTCGGTAAGGGCTTCTTCGAAATTTGTAGGGCGAATTAATCTGTTTTGCCTTACGAATTTTGAAAAAGCCTTTGACGATATTCGATTGAGATGATTTTCTACGGTAAAACGATTTGGATCATCTTTGCGGAACCCAAAGTGGGCCCATCAAAAACATTTGTGCAAGATCCGTGCAAAGTTGTGAGTGCTAACATCCTCTTTTGCAAAAACAAAAGTGTTACACACACCACTGTTGTGTAAAACACAACACATAACGGTTGTGCGAATGGAATTTTTGTTGCAAAAATTACTCCAAATTTCACCAAAAAAATCTTAAATTCCACGTGTCATTTCATGAGAAAGTGTATCACCACGCTCGTCCAACTGCGCGTACATCTATCACTTTCGTCCTTTAAACGGACCAGACTCTCTCTCTCTCTCTCTCTCTCTCTCTCTATACACACACATACACAACACATTACTATTATACTTTTCTCTCCCTCTACATCTCTCTCCCTCTCCCCCTCTCTCTCTCTCTCTAAGCAGCGACTGCCGAGCGAGAGTCTTTCGTTTTTCCTCTCTCCCAAGTCCTCCACACCAATTCAACTTCGGTAAGCCATAGAAAACCTCAGCTCTCCTTAACCATTTTCACTATACACACACACACATACATGTACGTATCTGTATGTATATATTACATCTATTTTTTTGTTTTGTCTTCACGTTTTGTTTGTTTTGCATCTGTAACTTGTTAATCGAGGCTTAACCGTGAACACCCATTCCCTCAGGTTCGCTGCTTCACGTGGTTGTACTTCAATGGAGGTTAGCAAAATTTCCCTATCACTCTTGTCATACACACCTAGATATGCGTGTGTATGTATACATGTATGTATGTATTGTGTGTGTATAACATGTTTGTACAGTTGGGTTTTGCGCGTGATACGATTTGATGTAGCTATCTTTGTTTTCCATGGTTCGGTTGTGTTATATTTTCCTCTAATTTGTTGGGATCACGTTTGGGATTTTTCACATGGATGGTAATTTGTTGTTTGAAAGTTATTTATTTTTTATCTATTTTGTTGTTTCTTTTTTGCTGTTAATTTATGGGTTCTGTTTCATAGTACTTGTTTGGTTTGGATTTTTGTTGGGTTTTCATATTTTGCGATTAATGTGCTTGTTTCTTGCTTTCTTACAATTTTTATGTCAAAGTCTTGGTTTTTGGTGAACTGGGTTGGTTCTATGTTTCAAATATGGATCTGGGTTTTTATTTTTTCTAATTTATTTTTTTTATGTTTAGCATCATATCCTCTTCTTGCTTGTGTTTCTCTGGCCTGAAGTTTTCTTTTTTAAATTTCTCCTTGATATTTATGGGAATGTAAATGTGGGTTATTGTTTTGTTGTTTTCTTTAAAATTATATTTTAACATATCCATGAACCTTATGCATTTGATTTCTGTATTTTTGGCTATCCTTCATTTTGCTTCTGTTTTCTTTTCCTTCTAAGATTTTGAAAATATTTTAAATGCTCAATTTTTTTTTCAAAGATGTTTGAAATCACTTTACTGAATTCTGCTATAATTTCTGGACGTTTTTTTTTTTTTTTTTTTTGGCTTAGATGAATTGTGGATTTCTTATGTCTTAGTTAAGTGTATTGTTTAAGTACAAAAGTTTAGAATATACTTAATGTTGGTAAAATGGCCGTGCGCCGTGCAATTTACTAGGTTTCGTGTTTCTCAGTAATGTAGTTTATTGGGAAATGCTATATTTTATTCACTTCACTTATAGATTAGTAAAAGGGGTTAAGGGGCTACTAAATGCACGAGGCTCTCGCTACTGTAGGGTCTAGAGAAGGGTTGGATGTACAAAGTCTTACCCCCGCAAACGGAGAGGTTGTTCTCACAACTCGAACCTGTCGAACCTGTGACTTGGTCACCAGGTCACGTTGGGGCAACAGTTTTGAAAATGTTTGTCAAATTTACACTTAGAGTAGAATTTGATTCTATTGATGAACTTCAAACATGAATGTACTCGGGTTGGAAAAGCTCAAAAGTTTAGGAGCTACCTTAAGCTCTGCCGTACTCCTTCTGGGGAAGGGGTTTGTTCGAAAAACTTCAATATCATCCGACGATACCATGTGGTAGAGCAGAAAGCATAAATTTTTTCTCAAGTTGTGGAGTCCGTACATTGTTTCCTTGTATTTATTGGTTTTTCTGCTTCTTGTTTGATAGGTCGAAGGTTTTTCTTTTAATCCTTTCTCACTTGGTAAAAAATAAGAAAACCTTTCACATTCTGTATCAATTAGGAATCAAATTCTTGATTGATTATCTGTTGAAATCTGGATTTTTTTAATTTTCATAGTTTGTATCACTTCCATGCACATACTAACTTCCTTGGCGAAGTTAATTTACACCAAATGAATTATTTTGTATATGCATTCACATAGAGGATCCAGTCCAAGTTAGTTTTTCTATTTCTGCTGCTTCTTTAATGATTTGATATTTACCAAGGTGTAAACTGTGTTTTCGATCCATGTGTTGTCATGGTTTGGTATTGTTTCTTTTTATTTTGCAGATGGATTCAGTTGAACTGAACCAGAATGGGGACTGCATCGATGACACATCTGCAGAGAATTCGCCATCTCCAGATTCCGCTGACGTTTACGGCATCTTTGGAGATCCGGAGTTACTACCTAGAGTGGGAAACCAGTACCAAGTCGAAATTCCAGCAGTTATTACAAAATCAGAGTATGTTTTGTACAAAAAGAACCCATTGGAGGTAGAATTTGCTCCTGGCGTTCCCAATGATTTTCTTACGGGATTACCCATTCCAGTCATGTGGATCAATAAGGAAGTTAAGCACGTGAAACGTAAAGGGCTGCAATCTCTTAATCATTCAAATGGAAAAACCAACAAAAATGGTGTCTTGAAATCCGAAACCAATAAAGAGGCACCGATTTTTTCACCAGATCAAGATTCAAAACATAAAGTTGAGCCTGTGGATATTGCATTGGGAAACTTAGGTTTGGACCAAGAAATGGACTCTAAAACGCGTCAGAAGTACAAAGGTGAAGGATGTTGTTTGGTTCCTGGTTCCATTGGTGGTTTGTGGAGTGCTAGTGAAGAGGCAAGTTTCCTCCTTGGTTTGTATATCTTTGGGAAGAACCTTATTCAGGTGAAGAAGTTTATGGAGAGTAAGATGACAGGGGATATACAGTCCTTTTACTATGGGAGGTTTTATCGGTCCGACAAGTATCGAAGATGGTCAGATTGCCGGAAGATGAGAAGCAGAAAGTGTGTGTATGGGCAAAGGATTTTCACTGGATTAAGGCAACAGGAATTGTTATCTCGCTTGTTTCTCCATGTGTCGGAAGAATGCAAGAGCACTTTGTTGGAGGTACTTCCTGAAGTACTCAATCTTGTGTTCCTCCTTTTCTTTCCCACTACATGGGCAAAGGATACTCACATATAGATGTGCATGCACACAAGTATGTCACTTGCTGAACTTAGAAATGGCGTTTACACGGGCCTTCAGGAAGATCTCATCAACTTTTTTGGTCTTATTCTTTAGCATGAAGTTTTCTTTTCTGGTGGTAACTAGCTGCAATTTTGTTATATAAGGTCAAGAAAGTACGTCATGTTATCACCATTGACCGCACCATCCTATATTTTATTGACTCCGTTATTTATCTTAAACTTTCTTGGCAAACCAACTGTCGGAATGGTTATCTGAAAAGAATGTTGTCCGGAAGGACACTTGTGCAACTATCCCAATAGCTATCAGTTAACCCGTTTGGTTGGGCTATTCCAGTATCTTTAATAACCACTTTTATTCCTTAGTACAACTTCTGGGTTTGTAGTTTATTCAGAAATAGTTAGTCACACATTTGATAGAGCCATAGAGTTGAGGGGGAAAGAGTGATTCAAGTACCTGTAAATGGTAATGAAGTTCATCCATATCTCATTTGGATATAAGCAATTGCAAATTCCAAAGGTTCTTTTTTTCTGCTACTCGATTAACTTTACTGCTCTTACTTGTTTGATGCCTGGATTTTTTGGCCAACCGTTTACCTTTTATTTTGTATATTTCACCCTCTTCTTGTCACAGACACACTTATCTAACATACTTTTATTCAGTATCCCTTTGGTATATATACCAAAAAAAGACGAGTTTTATTAGGTCTAGAAGTTGTATCAAGTATCATCCTGTAAGCTCATTGCTGTATGTGTTTGTGATTTGCTCATTGTCTTGGATTTAGTTGAGTTCTATGACATTGAATGGCCAAACAACCAAGCAGTTGTCATCTTCATTTCACCACATCTGGTGATCTCTGATAAAGAAGCACAAACATTTGTAAGATTTGGCATGCGCCTCACACGACACCACATGATGCTCATCGGGCACTTCTATACAACTCAAAACATACCCACTATTCCTTAATATTTTCTCAACTGTGATACCCTTCAGACACTTGGAGAACACTTGACTCTTGCTTAGTAGCACATTACAAGTCAACTTAGAATCCAGTGTTAAAGAAAATCGATATGATGTAATGCATATTGTCTTCCTTTAGGCTTTAGCAATTAGTGTTCCACTAGTCTTTGTTAGTGCATCTTTGGATGAGATATTCACACGCATGAGACAGTTATAGCTTACCCTTGTATACGCCATATGTAGGGAGTAGTAAATAAATAAAATTGCATTTTTGTGTGTCTCATTTCCTACATTCCGTGTCTTTTCACGTGTCCATGTTTGTGTCTTTTAAGTGTAACAATAAGGCATGATAAACATCTCATAGTTCTATCTTCTATGAAATGGAAGCCATGACAGTGTTTCATTTCCGAAATACCAATCCCCAGTTGGAACATGTAGATGTGTATAGCTATGATCAAGGGCCTTTATCATCTAGGAGATGTCGGGAAAGGAGTCTATGAGTATTATTACTGTAATAATTGTGGTTAGGATTACTATTTTATCATTTGTAATGATTAATTGCTTGAAAAATCTCCCTTTCTGCCATTGTTACTTATTTTCCCTCTCCCAGGTATATTTAAAAGGAACATTGAGTTTTTATGCAGGTAATCTGTGCAAAACCTTGTAGATAACTTCGAACTATCTATCGGGAATTATCTACTCAAAAGGTTATATTTCAGTGGTTTCCTCTACAATTTTTAGTCATCCTTCTTAAACTTGTGATCAAGTGACCAGCCTTCATAAACTTTCGATTGGAGAGCTCTTGTATTTAGTAGCATGCAGTGCTTTCCTTTGATCATATGCCTTTTTCCACCCCTTGATCTATAATAAAGTATTGCTGAACTAACACATTCTAGTGTGATTTAGCGGAAACTGTCATTAGGGCTATAATTTACCTTTGCTGCTCTGTATTGCGAACTTGATTTCCTGCTTAATTATACCTGTATCAACTGACAGGTATCCAAGACTTTTGGGGAGGGGAAAATGCTATTAGAGGAGTACGTCTCTACTTTAAAAGCTTTAGTTGGGATAAGCAGTCTCGTAGAGGCAGTTGGAATTGGTAAGGGGAAGAGAGATCTAACAGGCATCACAATGGAGCCATTGAAATCCAATCATGGTGTTTCTACGCGCTCAGAAGTACCAATTGGGAAAGCATGCTCCTCTCTCACACCCACAGAAATCATCAAGTTTCTCACGGGAGATTTCCGTTTGAGCAAGGCTCGATCAAACGACTTGTTTTGGGAAGCAGTTTGGCCCCGTTTGCTAGCAAGAGGTTGGCACTCTGAGCAACCCAAGGATTATAACTATGCCGCTGGTTATAAGCATTCTTTGGTCTTTCTTATGCCCGGTGTGAAAAAGTTTTCTAGAAGGAGGCTAGTGAAAGGAAACCACTTTTTCGATTCCGTTACCGATGTTCTGAGTAAAGTTGCTTCGGACCCTGGTCTACTTGAGCTGGAGACGGAAGCGGATGAGAGAAATGGAAAAAAGGAAGAGGATGGGTGGAAAATGGAAACCAAAACAGATCAACGTCACTGTTATCTTCAGCCGCGGACTCCGAATCTCGTTACGGATGTCATGAAATTTACGGTGGTGGATACAAGCATGGGTGATGGGAAAATATTTAAGATGAGAGAATTGAAAACGTTGCCAAATGAAGTTCTGAAAACGACCATCTCCAGAAGCCATTCTGAAGAAAGTGATGATGGTGGTTCTGAGCCTGAGGCGTCGTCTGAAGATATGGAGGCTGTTGATACCGTGCTATTCGATCAAGAGGGCCTTTGTGCTTCCAATTCCGCAAATGGTACCTTCTCTTGTGAGAAAAAACCTGAAATTGGTGCTTCAAACCAAGGGAGCAAGCGTTTGGATTCTGGGGCTGCATCCATTAAGAGTTCGAAGGATCATAACAATTTCTGTGAAAACAAGAAGCCAAGAAAGTCTAAAGAGAGCAGCCGGGGGATGAAACAAGATAATGTGAACTATTTATCCCCGGTAACAAAAAGGCGGGTCGATACCGTTTTACTTGATCAAGAGGACACCATTAAGTTTGATTCCACAAAGACATTGTCTTCTATCGGTATTTTTCCTTCTGAGAAAAATCTTGGAATTGGTGATTCTAAAGGAGGAAATAAGGGTTTGGATCCTGGTACTTCATCCGTTAAAAGTCCCAAGGATTTGAACAATTTTGCCGAAAATAAGAAGCCAAGAAAGTCGAAACACAGCAGCTGGGGTATGAAACAAGATGACTTGAACTATTTGGCCCCGGTAACAGAAGGGAGTTTTGGTACCATGACATTTGATCAAGAGGACACCAACAAATCCATTTCTGCGAAGATATTGCCGGATATTGGGATGTTTTCTTTTGAGAAAAATCTTGGTACTTCAAACCAAGGGACTCATGGTTTGGATTTTGGAGCTGCATCTGTTAAAATTTCTGAGGACTCCAACAATTTCTGCAAAAATAAGCAGCCAAAGAAGTCTGAAAATTCCAGATGGGGGATGAAACAAGATGATTTGACCTATTTAGCCCCAGTAACGAAAAGGCGTCGGAGATTAAGTGCTTGTAGTCGGGCCGAGAGTAGCCATCAAATTCCCAGTTTCTCAGTGGACCACAGTTTGGGACAAGAAAAGCATATTTGCTGCTCAGAAACTACTGATTCAAGCGAAAACAATCTCTCTGGGATTTTTTCTGCTAAAAAAGTTGCTTCTGCCAGTTCATCAAAAGGAAGCCCCATTGAGAGCAGTGAGGGCATTTCTTGTGAAACCCGCATCTTTGTTGCAGAAGGTTCTTGTGACACTAAACCGCAACCCAGACCGTTGATTGACCTAAACTTGCCTCAGGTCTCACCAGATTTTGAAACCGGTGAAGAAAACGAAACAAGCAGATTAGAAGATTCTACAGCGACAAATCCCTCTGCTGACGTCTCCTTTTCTGAGCAACAGCCTAATGGAAATTCCAGAAGGCAAAGCACAAGAAACAGGCCACTGACTGTAAAAGCATTGGAAGCACTTGCAAATGGGTTTTTAACCACCCCCACAAGGCGGAAGAATAAAGAAGCTTTTTCAAGAGAGAATTCAATGAGATCAAGACTGCCTCGACAGGACCACAGTGGAGTGGAGACCACAGAGGACTTCGGTTGTGGAACTGCAGTGGCTTCCCAGGAGGGTGAAGCCAGAAATGAAGAGTGTAATGGCGATGTTGAGATTTTGGGCGAATTTCAGATTCTACCTGAGGGAAATGCAGCTCAAATTGCAGGAAACGAAATCGATTTCATGGGAAATTTTCGGGTTTAAGTTGGGTATATGAGTGGTGGCAGTGTTGGTATTGGAAGAATGAGTGCTTTCAAGGTGGTATAGGAAGGGCTGAGCACAGCATTCATGGTCAGTGAACCAGCAAACTCATCTATTTTATGCAGAAATGTGGTGGTGATCTTTCCTATGAAGCTGATTTTTATCAGAAAAATACTCACCTCTTGTGAAATTCTGCTATCGAAAACTGAGAACGAGAGGAATAGTGCTTTTTTCAATCTGAGTTAATGGACTCATTTGATTGCTAGCTGATTCATTTTGCAGCAGCTGACGCTTCGAATTAGTTGCAGCAACTTTTCGGCCACAATTCAATCTATTCGGGCGGATGTTTCGGTTTCTTCCCCGTGATCATGTTCCGCGTTGGATCAGCTCATTTGTAGTGAATGTATCTTCTCCCAATAATCTGCAACATTCATATTCATCCATCATACTTTCAGTTAGTAGTCTAGAAGAGGGACATCATAAACCTAGAACTAATGTTACTTTTTTCCCATTTGTATCTTTGTAGATTTTGTCTCTTTTGCCTGTTTTAGTAATTTGCTCTAGCATTACATAAAGTAGTTGGTAGTACTTGAGGAGCAAAATTGTCATTTTACCTGAGGCCCATGGACGAAAAATCGTCTACCCTCACGCCCTTTATAGGTTGTGTATTTAACCCAAACCCGTGGATGAAAGTTTCGTCATCTCGCGCTTTGTATATTGTAACAAAAGTGTTAGGATCCAGGACACTTAGTTTATGAAAGTGTTCGGGAAAAAAAATTGATCGGGAAAGAAAATGGATAGTCCATCCATTTTCTTTTTCGAACACTTTCATAGACTGAGTGTACTGGACGGTACCAGACTTGTAATTTATAATAGATACCATGATTCTTTCTACTTCTGTCAATAGCAAGTTTTAACCCCACCTTTGAAAAAAGTCAAGTTTCAGGCCACCATAGTACGAGAATGTGGTGATCCTTTTTGACCACGTTTGAGGGCAAATTTAGATGATCTTGAACTTTAATGCAGAAGAGAGAAGTGCAAGTGGGAAATGCCACTCCTTTTAGAAATTTTTGTTTGGTGATCATAAGGCACCGTTGCATGGCATTCGAGACTACGGGAGGTTTGACTTGTCGTTAATTTCAGAATTTCAAAATTAATTGAAGCGCATACAAGTTCACATAGATATTTTGGTATAAAACAATGGCAGAGCCGAGTACTATATGGGGCTCAAGTGACATCCGTCGAATAATGTTACCAACACAACTTTAAAATACAACTACGTCGAACGGCTCCGAACGCAATTGTATGCGGAGTTGGGGTTTTTGTAGACTTTTTTGTTTCAAATATCTGGCATTTGTTCGCTTGATTGATTGGATTGATTGCCTCAAATTTGTAGAGGTATAAATGCCATCAATTATCAAACTCCTACCCCCAACCAACCTAGACCCAA
>JAOTQK010000019.1:27230792-27241506 GCA_025642025.1 Rhododendron ferrugineum
GATTGATTGCCTCAAATTTGTAGAGGTATAAATGCCATCAATTATCAAACTCCTACCCCCAACCAACCTAGACCCAAAAAAAGTGCACAAAGAACCCCTACGGCTCTACGTGTCAGCGCAAGGCACCGCCACGTGGACACTCCGTCTTCAACCCAATTGATTCTCTAGTAGGGTTCCTCCTGTTAACTTTTTCCATTGATGAGAAAACTTCACTGGTCTGAAGCTCTTATAGTTTGATGTTTTAGAGAGAGAGAGAGAGGGAGGGAGGGAGGGGGGAATGGGGCAAGCATTTCGTCGAGCATCTGGAAGAATACGAAGTACGAGTCTCGATCCACCGTCGTCTTCTTCTTCTCCTTCTTCAGTGAAGAAGGCCGTTGATAGCCGGCCGGCGGTGGCTCCGTCCGACAAGTTCACCGGAGAAACTGTTGGTCCTGGTTCCGGTGAGTGTTCTTTCAGCTCAGTTTCAGAATTTAGGGCTACAAATGAACGATTTGATAGACAGCCTGTCTATCTTTTCTGGTACAATATTAATAAGGCTTACATACTGTGAATTGAAATTGGATTATTACCCATTTAAGTGCGCGAAGACTCAAAATTTGTGTTTCATTGATATTCAATCTTAGAATACTCCAGTAGGGCTGCGAACAAACTGAGCTGCTCGTGGCTTGGCTTGTTAAGGCAAGGCTAGGCTTGGCCCGACTCGTTTAGTAATCGAGCCGAGCTGGAGCTCGAGTTTTAGGCTAGTTTACTAAACAAGCCAAGCTCGACACTCAAAAGCTCGGCTTGCCTAGCAAAAGCTCGACTCGTTTCTCTAAGCTCAGCTTGTTTAAAGAGGTTCGTTAGGTAAATTATCCAAACTCAGCTCGTTAAGGGCTCGGCTCCTTGTGAATGAGCCGAGCTCGAACATGACGAAGCTCTGCTCATTTGCACCCCTAACTGAAAGTATGTGTCTAAAAGTTAGATATTGGTATGGGGACATTGGACAGTTTATTTCGTAGTATTTTTTTTCCGGAGTTTATATAAAAGACTTGTATATACGTTTGTTTAGAAAGGTTCTTGAAAATTGAAATCACATGGGATCATGGGGAGAAACGCAAATCGAACTCGACGGGCCAAACTATGAGAGAGAAATTTTTGTAGGATCATTGGATTATGAGCCATTTCTAGACGTGAAGACTTAAAATTTGGGTTGTATTGATATTCAAGAATCAGGCTGGCCTCCCCATACTTCAATCTTAAAATACTGAAATATGTGTCCAGAAGCTAGGTATTGGTATGGGGACTCTGAACAGTTACTTGAAAAGAATATCATCTAGGATTTTATATAAAACTTGGAGTATTTTTGATACATTTATTCGGAAATGTTCTTGAAATTGCATGGGAATGACAAAGATTTTTTTTTCCAAGCATTACAAAGGCTGTTCTATTTATTGCACAATATATAACCAACGCGTACACACTGTGAATTCAATTTGGACTATGAGCCATTTCAGTGCGTGAAGACTCGTAATTTGTGTTACATGGAGTATTCAAGAGGCAGAACTTCTTAAACTTCAATCTTGAAATACAGGAATATGTGTCCAAAGGCTAGGTATTGTTACGGGGACACTGAACAGTTATTTGAGAAGTATATGGTGTGGGTTTGTATATGAAGACTTCTCTACGGTACAGTTATTTAGAAATACTCTTGAAATGGCATGGGATCATGGACAGAGCCATGAATTGAACTTGAGTTACTCGACAGGTGGAACTATGAGAAAGAAATTTTCGTAGAAAGCTTTTTCAAAGTTAAATTCAGTCATTCGAGTCTCTATAGAATGGTTTTGATAAATTGGACAATTAATGTTGAGATATTATTGATTGTATCATGACACTTATAAGTATTATTGTCAGGGATAACAAGTATCATTCACTATACTATAGTGTGCTTAAAGTGTAGATTGTTCATAGCTTTCTTTTTCACTTGGAATTTATGTTTTTTAAATCAATATCTTATGAAACTGAACTGTACTCAAAATATTGTTTTGGGTGGGGATAGGCTCTGCGGACCCCACAATACCTGCCTTGCATACGAATTACCAAAAAATGGGATTTCTGGTACCTGCTGTTAGAAATGTTTCTTTTTCAGCTTTTTGCTGTGTGGGCTTCGTGTTTTTCATGTATCATGCGAGTTAGAGGTTGCAAGTGTCTCGGTTGGTTATCGGTGTCGGCCACATATCCCACACCCTAACCCAAGTTTCTAATTGTTGGACATGGATAATTGCATACATTTAGACGAGTCGTAACACATTTATTTTTTTTATGTTTCCTGTTTGACATCCTTGTTGTACAACTATTTGCAATGGTAAAGAATCAGTACTTCACAAAAGAGTGGTTTTGGGTCTTCTTTTACGAATTGAAGATCCAGTTAAGTGGGGATGGGTTTACTTTTCGCAATCCAGGGCTAGAATGTTCATTTCCATACCTCTCATGGGTGACAACTCACTTTCTTATATTAATTATATGTTATGCTTCATTCTCTTTATGCGTCTTACTTGTCATTTGAAGCAGTCTAATTTCATATGTGAAATTGTGGAAGTCATATTTTACTCATCCCTTATCCACTGTTCAAATGCATCTCTCACTCCTTAGGAAGTTGCATTTCCAATGCCGAGTTTGTTGGAGATCATTTTGGATGAACGCTTAATGCTTAACTATGCAGCATTCTGTTCTTGGCCTTTCTTAAACTATGCACATGTTGTGGTCAACCCGACCTCACAAAAGAAAATTGGAGGGAATATGCTCGTTGTACGAAAAATTCAGAACTCAATACGCGTACACCTTAAGTGTGCCTGGGATGGAACATATCTTGTTCTTTGGCCTTTTCTTGAATGCAAGTATCGATTAGAATGTGTAGGCACACTCATGTTATCTGTTTTTTATTCCTCAAATTTTTTGTCATCACTTGTCATCTTAAACTGATGGGTTCTCTTTTTCCCCTTTTCTGTAGAGGTTGAGCCAAGAATTAATGCAGAAAACATGCTTGAAGAAAGGGATCCGCAGTATGATGTTATGCTTAATCAAATGGTGGGTAGAATTAAATCCAAACCTGGAGGGAAACTTGAGATGGGGGAGGTGAGTTAATGGAAGCTGTTAATCTTTCTTCTTTAACTTCCTTTAGCAAGTACTGTTGAGTGTTGATATATGTAATGTGATTTCTCGGTGTTGCTGTGCTTCAACTATTGTGAAAGCTTGGAAAACTAGAGACACGCCTTCATCAGCATCTATTCTAGAAAGGCATTCTAGAATTTCCATGACAACTTTATGGCTCTAGGTAGAGTGTTTCGTCCAAACATGTTTAGTTCTACACGTGTGCATTTCTTACTTGGGCCTCTTCTTTTCATTGGGCCAATGGAAGCTTAAACGGCTTTCGTATTTTTTACTTCAAGTAGGAGTGGATTCCACAACTTGGACTTCTTAAGAGTAAAAGTTAAAGCACACCAAACTTCTCGATTTGTTGACTCTCGGTGTGTATGTTGGTCGGTGCGATATGGAGCCTAATTAGGTGCAACTTCGTCCTTGCCTTCTTTTAGTAATGTAGGTGGCATAGATGCATGCTGCATTTCGTTCACTTACTACTTATGTGCCAACTCTTCTTGTGATTTTGCATAAAGCCATAAACGACCATTGCTAACAACCAGTCATAGGGTGGTGGTCAAGTGGCAAATATTGACAAAATGTTTATAGAAGTTCTATGCACTTTTTCCTCCTTTCAACGAAGTTGGACGTATTTCATTGCAATTTTCACATATTCAACATACACATCTATCACCCGGTGAATTGTGGTAGGCATTTTCCATACACTATTATGCAGGAGTTGAAGACTGCACATTTGCTAGCTATATGTGCACTGAAACTTCAGGTTCCTCAGTGAACATCATTTTGTAGAATTCCTCTGTTTGTCTTCTTCTCGCCGCTTTTCTCGTCCATCCTGCCCTGCTCCGCAACGAGGAAGTAGTACCTTTTGGCACTCACTTTAGAATACAAATGTCTGCTAGCAGATACTGAAAACGTGTTGGAGAACAAAGAATACCTGGATTTTCTCTTTAACCCAGAATAATCCTAGCACAACAGTATGCATTTAGGACATGCTACAAGTGAAGCGCCTTGGTTTAGTTGGCCCGCCCCATCTTTTGCTTTCAATTGTTTAACTCTGGGTTTCTGTCGCAGGCGTCAGTGGTGGATAAGTATAAAAGGCCCATGCCGAAACTGAGAAATACAACGGTAGATTCCGGCAGATACGAGGAAAGGCCTGTTCCCCCAGGGACCCTAAACGTTGCACAGCTACGAAACATCATTCTCTTGCATCAAGGCAAGGCCGATGATCACAGTGGGCCCATGGATGTCCACCAGATTGCCGAGAAATTCCGAGTTGATGTCGCGCAGATCCAGAAGATTCTCCAATCGGTTTCCTTGCCGCCAGAGGACAGCAGTAGAAAGAGAGATGATCAGTGACTATCTCTTGTTTTCAGCCTTTCCGATTATTTCTCATTCTCAACAGAAATTGTGTATCGAAATTCAAGACTGTCTATTGTTTGATTTGGTCACAAAAATTTTGATCGAGCAGAGTCCGATGGTTAAGCGTTCATGAGTTAAATCTTTTGGGAATTCCTATTGTAACCAATATTGACAATACGTTCTACATGGTTTATAAGATAAAGAAGTTGGCTTATTTGGTGCTTTTGCAATACTTTTTGCCGTTTGAGCAATTATTCCGTGGTCCTGGGACATGGTCATATGTAATTACGGATTCTGCATGATTTTGTAGTTATTATTGGCTCTGCGCGGTTGTGTAGTGATCATGGCTCTGCGTGCCAACCGACCATGTGCCCTAGAAGGTTCGAATAATTTTTCGATTCATAGAGCATGAACCATTTTACGGTAGAACTGTGTTCGGATAATAAACTTGTTGAAAGATGTCTAAAGGGAAAGAAGAAGATTAAAAATCTGAATTCAATAAGCTGTACTTTATTTCGTCTTCTTACCTAGACACGGCCTAATAAACTGTTGAATCAACCAATTGGATTTTAATGAAGCTGGTAGGTAGCGTAGCAGAAAGTATTATTAACATCATCTTGAGAGAGAGAGAGAGAGAGAACCATAATATTAACCATTATATAAAGAGGATCAAAAAAAAAAACCATTATATAAAACAAATTCAGAAAGAGTTGCATTTGGCAGTGTCTTTGACCCTTAATTTTCATCTCACAACTATTTGCTACTGCTACAAAATTTATAGAACTATGGTCTATAAAAAATGACTAAAAAAACTACTGTAGTATAAGTACCCCTTTCTCTCTCTGAGGCTCCTAACATACAAGGGGAAAAAGAATGTAAATGAATCCAAAAGGATCAACCAAGAAGAAGAAGAAAAAGAAAAAGATGTTTCAAAAAAGAGAGGATCAAATAAGCTTCAACTTCAAGTCAAGATGGACTCCAACCAATCTGATGTATACTCATAAGCAACAAACGTAACAGCAGCAGCAGGTGCCGCTTTGACGATAGACGGGACAATGCCCTTGTAGAGGCCAGCCCAACCCTCATTTTGCAAAATCCGACAAAGCGCATCGTACATGTTCTTATACGCGCGATGCTCCACTCGAGCTCCGTACCTTGGGTGCCTCGCTAGCCCTTCTATCTGTGACAGAAAACATACTACATCTCAGCCGCCATAATGACAAACAATAATTCAGCGCCAAGAAACACAAACCCGAAGTTGCAAATCAAAAAGTCTGGCTAAGCAAGTTTACAAGAAGAATGCATGAGCATCTTGATAAAACAAGATGGATGAAATTGTGATCAAACATACAATAGAAAGATGATGATAAAACTCTTCAAAATGCCTATCAACACAAAACTAAATGCCTATCAACACAAAACTAGGAAAATCAAAATATGAGCTCTCTTGTGATCGGTATTCCTAAGTACTTTGTTCAGAAGAGCAACAAAGGAGTAGGCAATAAGTAGCCAACCTAATTTGCATATGGGTTACCCCATACGCAACTTAACCAATAATCCATCAAATAGTCTCAGGATCGACAGTGAAGTGTTTGAAAGCTAGAAGAATACAGATGATAAGGACTACTAATATGCACTGAAAAATACTCCCTCCGTCCCAAACATTTTGGGACGAAGGGAGTACAGATAATAAATCTGTTCGAGGAACCATGGTCACGAGCAATGGACAAAGTATTCAGCAGAAAGCCAGAAACACTCACTATCGTATACGATTTAAGACCTATCGCCATATTGGGGTACGTAGGTACCAGTAACAAAAACTCCAATGGAATGAAACAAGGTCTGGATAAAAATGGTAAAATGCAAATGAATCAAAGTTCTAGGATAACTTAACAAATGAATCACAGAATGGGTCTCAGAGAACTGAAGCCAGATAACATAACGCTGATGCACCAACTTTTGCACGTTCTGACAAGAACACAGGAAGTAGAAATTGAAACAGAATGAATAAAGTTTTATGTTCTTTCTGAAAATAACTTGTATCAAACATGCATGTTAAACCCTTCTGATGCTTAAATCAAAGATAAATAGGAATCTAGCAACTGTACATTCGTAATGACATTCTGATGGGCAGGCAAAACATAGCTTGAAAATTCAGGTCCATACCTGAAACCTCTTCTTGACCACATCAAGAGGATGACAGACAGCTTTAGCACAAGTGCCAGCTGCCAACCCACAAATGAAAAGCTGGAAGCTTGGAAGGGATTCATCAGCCACACTTCCACCAGATCTGAAACGATTCCAGTCCTACAAGGAACAGAGTAAAATGTAATAGGCCTTACAAAGAGAGACCACCATAATCATCATTTGATAGATGCATAGACAAGTGTCCATCCACATATAACCTAGAAGAAAAGATGGGGAGAGAGAGAGAGAGAGAGAATATAACACCTCGCGGGGTGTAATATATTACTCCCATCACTATTAGTATGACAATACAACAGGGTTACATATCCTGAGGTCAGTGGTACCTTTAGGTGAGTTTGGGGTGTTTTAAAATGCATTGCTATACAGAAAACGTGGCTCAAAGTTTCCATATCCCAACCCAAAATAACAAAAATCATACACATCCTACAAGTCAAAAGTAGCAAACCGTATAGACTGATTTCTAAAGAGGAGTAAAAGCTTACCATTGCCCAGCGCTTGAATGTATCATAGGTCCCAAACTGCAGGCCAGCATAGGGAATAATCTCAACCAATGTCGGTGATAACCCAGCATAAAGGCCACGGAAACCGCGAGTTTTAATGATATCAACCAACGCAGATCTCATGTTTGGATACACCTGAATGTAGACACAAATATTAGTCATTTCTGTTGGTATTAAATTTTCTGAAACTACTTTGCAGGCCTTGGAGCCTTGATTGACACCTAATATAGGATAGTTGTCCCCTTGTTCAATAACCTATCAGGTATCTTTTTGGATAAATCTCCATAGAGGCCATAAGGGATACCAGGTTTCCCACTTCTTATATAACTTGGGATTACTTCTCGAGTTAAAACCAAATTAGTTTTCCAAATGAGAATGATGCATAATGCAATACTTTCTTTTGACAAAGTATGAAGCCAGAGGCAACATGGTAAGCTTAACTAACCTTATTGTAATTCACTCAATACTTACATGCTTATATTAAAAATTGATAACTCAATTGCAGTTCTGGTAGTTTTATTTTTCTTTTTCACAAATTATATTTCAAAGTCACAATTTCAGGTGATGATTTAAGCGCCTAAAGGATTCTGCAAGTATTACAGCTGAAGACAAATGTAATATTCACATTTGTAAACAACATATGGGCAACAAAGATCACACCACCTACCATAAATAATGCACCGCCCACTATAAGTTCTCTTGCTTTCATTTTTTTTTTCAAGACAACAGCTGAGAAGTCCGGAACAAATGTACACTACAGTGGAACCCATGCCAAAGCAACATTTTTTACCAAATTTTGCTAAAACAACGTACAAGACTACCTAAATTGCGTGGAGACTCATCTCAAGTTTTTCTGGTAGGGTTGAAATTGGGTTTATTGACTTAAAACAGAAACATTGTTCTGAAAACTTATACAGTGGAAAACCTAGAAGCCATTAATATCTTTACTAGCAGCTAAGAAAGGAATTAAAAGCATATAATCTTCAGAATGTTATTTTCTCCACACAAAAAAATACTAAAACTCACAAGGTTACAGAGGTAAATAATATATTATGATTATTACTGATATCTTCAAAATACGGATTCCGTTCGGAGCACCAACATAATGATGTCATTGAATGTACCTTTGACATACCTTTGGCTCACCCTGTGAAGCTAAAATAGTACGTAGCAGATCAAATGGATAAGAACCAACAGTAGCTGCACATCCCGCTAATGCCCCACTTAAATAGGAAAGATAAGGACTTAAATGAATGTGATCCTCTGCATCAAAGCAAAACAGAAACCAGGAATGGCATTTAATAGACCACTACTAGAAAGATTAGACTAGTAATAAGAAAATATTTTTTGCTAAGCAAATTTTGGCAGTTAATACTGCACAGTCAAACAGCTTACATCACAGTCTATAACAATCAGTCCCATAAACAAACACAGACAATCTCCATCACCCTGCTTCCATGGTAAATTGAAATATGATGCCTAGAATCTCATTAGGCATTAATACGGAAAATTCATCAAGCGATTAGTTGGTCCAATTGACCAGCACATACCAATATACTTAGAACACAACCATGAAAAATAAGAATAATTCCTTAAGCAGCTAAGCAACTAAAAGCTACATTCAAGCCATAATCAGAAGATTAACATCAAGCATGGGCAATCACACTTAGCTGGATACAACAAGGTTAGCTTACGAGAACAGAAGCTGACGGAAAGGTATAGAGAATTGTATGTGGTAACATCTAATCATGGGAAAAAAATGCCCAAAGAGTGATATAGTCATATCTCTGAAGATATTGATGGAGTTGCTAAGTTATTGAAAACAAACCTGTCCTGGAAGAACCAGCTGCAAATGTCTTCATTTTGTGCAACACAGTAAACTGTATGGCAGTGTAGGGCATAACCATGAGGAGTGCTGGGACATTACCACGCCAAAAACCCTGTAATGAGCCATCAATTAGAGTAAAATTGCTGCTTATAGGACATCATCAAAATAAAATACCGATTTTCTCATAGTAGACAGCCCAGCCAAACTATAATTGAACAGAAGTCACCAAAGAGTTGCCTACATCTTACTTAGCATACTATGTTGGCTACAACAAGCTATGAAGCACGAATACTCTATTTTGGCCTCCGTATCACGTATTGTATCCGTATCGGATACCGATACTCTCGGATACTCTCCGGATACGTATCCGATACGCTTTTTAAAGTATCCTGCTTTTAGAATTATCTTTTGGTATCCCGATACGTTTCGGATACACGCAGATACTCTCGGATACGCTCCGGATACGTATCCGATAAGTTTTTTTTTTAAAGTATCCTGCTTTTAGAATTATTTTTGGTATCCCAATACATTTTGGATACACGCGGATACATTTTGGATATGCGTGAAGGTAAATATGTAATTACTTAAAATATCTGGGTTAAAATTGCAAGTAGGACTATACTTTTCTTTTTCCCCCACCAATAACACCAGAAACACACCGACGATATCCTCTCTCTCGACAACCTGATAAGTCTCTCTCTCGTTGTGTGTATGTATGTAAATATATCTCTCTCGACATGTGAAATGGTGAACTTGTGTGATGGAAAACTTTAATCATTAATGAAATTTTAGGAATTAAAAATTATATATACACAACAACAACAGAACCCATGTAGTCCCCAATCAAAAATTATATATAATATATTTTTTATTTACTTTTATATTCAACGTATCCCCCAACGTATCGTATCCTTCTTTTTGAAAAAATCACGTATCTGCGTGTCCGTATCGTTTCGACCGTATCCGTGCTTCTTAGACAACAAGTAATAAAACCCAATGGGACATCTCCTCATGTTAAAGATCCCAAAAGGGAAGAACAAAAAAATCAATAAGTTTTCAAAAGGAGCATACACTAAAAAGTTAGCAAGAGCCTTATTGCTCTACATTTGTATCCAGTCATTTATATCCAGTGAGGAAAGTCCCAGTTCATTTATTAAATCTGATTGCCCAATATTATGGTACCTCTATGGTTGTAAGCTGAATAATGAAGCAAGAAATTCATTATGAATATCGTTCGTCAAGCAATTGGTGGGAGGAAAATCAACTAACCTAAAAGTAGCATCATACAACTACATGTAATGGCAACATAAAACAATAGTTCCAAATCTAGAAATGAAGATATAATTACCCGCAATCCTTCCTCTCTAAAGATGTCCTTAGTTGCTTGTAACATCCCAGTATATTTGGATTGTCTATACGCATCCTTATGAAGCAAAGCCCAGGAAGTAGTTGGTTCTATTTGAACCTGCAATATATCCCAAACAAGGATTTTCTAGTCCAGCATATAACTTTCAGATGTGGATATGCATTTCTGCACTTCTAATGCACATACATATACACAATTATACAAACCCACATAGGCGCTTGCACTTGCATGTGCACCCGAGAGAGAGAGAGAGAGAGAGAGAGAGAGAGACATGATGATGAACATGGAGTTTAGGAATGTCAATTGTTCTTTCTT
>JAOTQK010000019.1:27257143-27267400 GCA_025642025.1 Rhododendron ferrugineum
CAAAGTTGAATCATCATCACGAGTTGAGTCCCCATTGCCATACGAATCTGCATTAGCCAAATAATAATGGGGAGACAGACACAGAGAGGGGGGGTGGGGATCAAATTGAGAGGTTGTTCTGTAGTTGGGGACGTCGACAAGAGAGTGCTTTAGTCGTGGTTCTAATGATACAACTCAGACATAGCCTAGTGCAATACTCGCCTATAAAGTAAGACACATGTCAACATAGGATCGGTGTACACATGTCATATAAGATTGTGTGGTTGCCTGCAATATCGTGTATTCTTCTTTCAGAGTTTAAAGACAACCAAGAACAAGAAATTGCCAACCGAACAAAGTAGCAATTTTGTATGTAATTCTTTGCATTGGTTCCAATATTGCATTAATCTTATTCCTAATAAGCATTTGGCGAGTGAGTTAAACAGAGATACCATGGGAGCGGTAATTAAGCATGTAACTATGGGTGCTTAGCAATCAAACTAGATTAGGTGTAGCAGTAGAGTTCGCATGAAACGTGCATAGTCAAATTCCTAGCTAGCAGCACTACACCCTCTCTCTTCAAACTACTACATTTGATGCACTTGAGTTATATTAGTTGCCAATCACAACATAAGTTGTATTAGGAATGCGTACATCAAATGTACATTATTGGTACAACACCACAGATTTAGCACATCAAGTTTCTACTACCTAATAATTAATCTCTTCTATTCATCTAACAAGAGTTTACACCTTCCTTCTTTCAATGGATCAAGATTCAGCCATTAGAGCATAGGATTGCCAAAGGTAAAATGGGGGGGAAAATGTAGTTATAACATCTAAAAAGGTATTTTTCTATATTCCTAAAATAAACCACAGCTTCCTATTCTCTATCGCAAAACTCACCACCATCAAATGTGCTTTTGTAGTGCTTTTAGCAGGAACCTATTAGCACCCAAAATTGTAAACCCCTTAGTCCCAATCATGAAATTTTCACCTTTGGGATTCTTAGAGTTGACATTTTTCCAACCAAATTACCATTTCTACCAGCACAAAACCAAATGTTCCTAGCCCCAAGTTTAAATCTTATGGATGTCTAACTTAAGCAGAATTTCTCTGAATTGCAAGTTTACTCCGACCAAAAACACATAACAAACATGGAAATCGTTGAAACCACACTCCCTTCCCAGATCCAAGTCATTAAATACTTGTATCCACCGTTTAACTGGGAAAAAAATAAATAAAACCCAACTGTTAAGGAATACAATTTCACGTTGCTTGGGTATGGAATGAGTGAGCACTAAATATAATGTTGGGACCTAACCTAACAATTTACGCTTTTGGGTTGGATATAAAGTGTCTAATGGCATCGGAAAGAGGCTCATTCCACCCCACATTTTAGAAGTTTACAATCCACACCCCATGAGACTCAACGAAAATGTTGCACAATGATAGACTCAAAAAGAGGCTACACGTGACAGACTTAAAAAACGGGCTTCACATGAAGGGGGATGCTAGGGAAATACAATCCGTCATTGCTTGGGTATGGAATGGTTGATCACTTAATATAATGTTGGGATCTCTCCACCTTATGACTTAACGTTTTTGGGTTGGATATAAAGTTCCTACATAAACAAGTTTTAAGTAAGTGACAAATTTCCTAGTGTATTCCTTACACATTTTGACTTGAACTTGCGCCAAGATTAAGCAGAACCCTAATGGATGGTTCCCTCAGCATTTTCCATTGTTCCTAAAAAAAGTTGTTTTTGGTAAGAAATTTTTTGCTGGGTTCTGAAAAGAAAATATCCAAGACCTAGAAAATTTCTACCCAAAATAACGCATTGATTTTTGTCTCCTATAAAATCCCAAAGAAAACCCAATACTTGGAGTTAATAATGACTAGTTTATAACAAGAATCTTTACTTAATCAACATAAATAAACTTGTTATACAAGAAACAGAGAACACATACCTCCTTAGCTTTCTCTTTTTAAGCAGAAGATGAGACGCATTGCTGCTTTGCATTGCCGGTTGCGCTAAGGTATATGTATACACGGGGATATTATTCATGGCTAGAGAGGGAGGGGATTCTCTGAGTCTGTTGTTTTGGTAGTGGAAAGGTGGCTGGGGACGTGCTCTGCTTCGGTTGGGTACCAGTAGCCCTCTGTGCAATACAATACTCTCTTGTGGAAAATGACACGTGTCCTCTTTTTTGGAACTTTGTGATGGGAAGTGGGAACGGATCTTGTTGGGCCCTCTCAAGTCTCGAAGGAAAAATTTGGACTTCGGTTCGGTGCTGTGCAGTGAGGTGCATAGCACCATACTGTGGACATCTAAGCTGTCGCATCGTGCATTCGATGGCTCGGATATCATCTCGGCAATTAACAATCAAAAGCCGTTCATCGTCGAGATGAGATCCGAGCCATCGGATGCATGATCCGACGGCTCGAAAGTGAACAGTATAATACTGCGCACACCACTACACAGCATCATCCCCAATTCGGAAAAATTATGCCTCTATTTTTTTCTCTCACACATCAATTAGGACTCAAGATAGCAGTAAAAGTTTTTTAAGGTCTTGTGTAGTTGCATCAATACCAGTGTGATGAAAATAGAATTTGTAACATAGGCGGTACTCCAAATCATTTAAAAAATGGCATGAAACAAATAGGGGTAGTTGATGGGCAAGCTACACTTATGCCTCCTCTAGTTTAAGCGAATTTTTGTAACACCAACTTATCTTTAAAAATGGAGTCCAAATTTTGTTCGGCTCAATCGGCTATCAAATTCTATCGACATCCGGTTCCCTCCGATTTTTTGTTTTTTTGGGACCATTCCGGGCACAAAATAAAATGTTTAGAATCCTTCATTTTATAGAACCTGTCGAGAAGAATATCCATGTCAAAAATTAGTTTTGTCGGACTTCAATTGCTTCATAAACGAATCGTGTTTGCATGAGGGAAAAAAAAGTCAATTATGATTTGAAAATATTTTTTTAATGTACATTTGAAATCATTTTTAAATGAAAATGTAAACGTTTTGTTTGGTTGACATTTTAGTTTAGTTTAGTTTAGTTTTGATAGTGGGTGGAGAGAGAAATAAGGTAATGATTGGAGAGAGAGGTAATGATTGGATAGAGATAGAGAGAGAAATAAAATTAATAATCGGAGATAGAGGGTAATGATTGGAAAACAAAACAAAACAAAACTTAAAGTAAAATGGCAACCGAATAAAACCGAAACTAGAAATCTAGTGGTATACCTTAGATTCGATTCTGACATACGTGCGATAAAATCCGAGAAATGATTTTAGCACACCATTTTTTGATAACGCCACACCCTGCAAGTATATTTTTGGTGCAAAAATACACTTGCAGGGTGTGGTATTATAAAAAAGGTGTGACAAAATCACTAGCCTAAAATCCCTTACAAATAGTAGTGTCGTGTGACGGAGTAATACTCCGGGGAAGGTGAGAGAGTACACTCCCACTTTTTGTAGAGTACCACTATTGGTACCGACGAGTTTTAGACCGAAATCGTACCGATCGGCTCGTCGGGCCCACTCCGGACACCGGACGGCCGATCCGAGCCGTTCAAAAATTCTATAAAAAAAAACGAGGGGGTCTTCGCGAAAATCAACAGCATCCGACGCGTGTAGGGTGCCCGATCTAAACACCCCATTTTAGATCGGGCACCCTACACGCGTCGGATGCCGTTGATTTTTGCAAAGACCCCTCGTTTTTTTTTTTAGAATTTTTGAACGGCTCGGATCGGCCGTCCGGTGGCTGGAGTGGGCCCGGCGAGCCGATCGGTACGATTTCGGTCTAATTACCGCTTTTTGTAACCAAAAAGAAAGGAAACAAGGAAGAGAGAAAATAGAAAGTCGACACTTTGTTTGGGGAAGGAAAAATAATTTGTCTTTATACTTGTTGTCTCTTTCTTTTCTTTTCCGAGGAACCAAACAAGTGTTAAGTAAACGAAAACAAAACCCCCCAAAACCCTAGTTCTTCTTCTTCCTTCATCAAAACCTAGCAGAAACCCCAAACCCCCGAACCCTAGCGTCATGAGGCCATTGGACGAGAAAGAAACCACACAGATCTTTGAAAAGCTCTTCAAATTCACAGGAAACAACCTCAAGAACATCGTCGAGAACCCATCACACGAAGGCCCCGACCCAGACCCAGGTCGATACTGCTTCCGGTTGCAGAAAAACAGAGTCCACTACGTGAGCGAGTCCTTGGTCAAGCGAGCCACCAACATCAAGCGCGAAAAGCTTGTTTCTCTGGGTACATAAGTGGGCAAATTCACCAAAGGAGGTAGCTTTCACTTGACCATTCAGTGCCTTAATCTGTTGGCTACCAATGCCAAGCACAAGGTCTGGCTCAAACCCACCTCGGAGATGTCGTTCTTGTACGGGAATCATGTCTTGAAAGGTGGGTAATTGCCTAATTGCTATGATTTTTCTTGCATACTTTTGATTAAACAGAATTAGGGCTAGGGCTGCTAAACAAACCAATCTAATCGAGTCTGAGCTCGTGTTCGTTCATTAAAAGCTTGTTCAAGATTGGTTTGTTGCATAAACAAACCAAGCTTGAACATTTTTTTTTTGGAAGCTCATTAAGATTTCAAACCAAGCTTCAACAAGCTACTACTAGGCTCGTTGGGCTTAATAGATATAAAAAATTCAAGCTACTTGAGATCGGCTCAGGTTTGGCTTGATTAAAACTCATTTGAGATCGGCTCGTCTCATAAACAAGCTAAGCTCGAACATATTTTTGAAGCACGTTAAGTTTTCAATTTTCAATCCAAGCTTGATCAACTACCTGCGCGGCTCATTTGCCTCGGTTATCACCCCTAAATTCTGGGGCTGCAACCGGCTCCGTTACCTTTTGTAGTCAAGGTTCGATTGTTTGTAATCTGAATAGAATTCCTTGCTTGTTAAGCTTACAAATAAAGCTTTAGTTGATTATCATCTGAACTGATGTCCAGAACGAGCTTTAAGGGAGTTGAGCTTGAGTAGTTTGGTATTTTATGCTATGTAAGCTTATCGAACCCGATAATTGAGTTGTTGAAGCATTGCTTGAAAACTCAACAGGCTTCTAATATTTGTTTGGATTTTGCTTGTTATCACTTCAAACAATCTCAAATGAGTTTTAATGAAAGTTGCGTAACTGCCTAGTTGGTACAATTTTTCTTACAAACTTTTGAGTGAACAAAATTAGGGTTGCAAGCTCGTTGAGCTCTAGTGGTTTGTCATCTGAACTGAAATCCCGAACAAGCTTTAATGGAATCGAGCTTGAGAAGTTTGGTATTTGTATGATATGTAAGCTTATCGAGCTCGAGAATTAAAGTGTTAAAGATTTGGTTGAAAACTTAATGAGCTTCAAATGTTTGTTCAAATTTAGCTTGTTATCACTTGAATCAATCTCAAATGAGTCGATGAGTGGCTTAACATCATTAACTTTAAGTAAAGAAAAGGAAAAAAAGTTGTACACCATGTACATCTACTGTCATCTAGAACTTTTGCATTTTGGTTTAAGGGAAAAATTACAGTAACTCCCCGACCACAAATTAGGCAGTGTGTACTCATGTTGTACAAATTGTTGTATAAGCTGCTGTTGTGTTTGTAGACTCATTGAAGGAAACACACAGTAGTAAAAGTTGGAACTTTTAACTTTGAGTCTTCCTTGAGTTGAGTACAAGTGTACAACTCACTTTGGCGTAGCATGACGGAATTTGATTTAGTTTTGGTGGTGTTGTACTACATGTTTATAGACTTGTTGAAACTGAATCTGTATTTTGTAACAAAAACAGAATATGACGATCTCCAGCATCTAATAAATGTTGTAAATTGGTGAATTTGCAGATTTGAGTCTTCCTTGATCTGACTTAGAACTCAATTTGACATATTTTTTTAGTCAATTTGATGTAGTTTTGATATCTTTGTACAGCATGTTTGTTTGACTGATTGAAACAAAATGCTTAATATTTTGACAAATAATGTGTACCTAACAGGTGGGTTGGGGAGGATAACGGAGAATATTGTTGCTGGGGATGGGGTGGTGGTGTTTTCAATGGCGGATGTGCCATTGGGTTTCGGAATTGCGGCGAAGTCAACCCAGGATTGTAGGAAGATGGACCCAAATGGGATTGTTGTGCTGCACCAGGCTGATATTGGGGAGTACTTGAGAATGGAGGATGATCTGTGAAAAAGGGTATTTGATTGTCATCATTTGGTGGTTTTGGAAAGTACTGGTAAGTGGGCTGGGTTTGATGTTGGGGGGATAAAGTTGGATCCTTTTCTGTCATGTTGAGCAACTATGTAGCTTTACTTTATAGTTCTGTATGTGGGATTTATTTCTTTTGTTATTTAAAAGCTCTTATAACATGATTACGATGATTAGCTTCGAGTTTGAAATGCTTCATTTTGGCAGAGTTGCTTTTTGAAATGTACTTTGGCATTCATGTACCTCAGATGATACCTTCTGTCTTCTGTCACATTTCTTATAATGGAAAATCTAGAAAGTCTTTACTGTCTTAATCTTAACTTATTTTGCTGATATACTTGATTTCTGTTTAACTGATCAATTATTGACATGGTAAGCGACACGTCTTTGTTTTTAACCGCTGTCGTGCCAAACAAGGTGGAGTTCACTAGTTATGCAAAAACCTGTTGCTATGTTTTTTGTTAGGTTCATTTAATGGGTACGAAAACAAGGACCCACCTCTTCTCACTAAGAGCATGTACATGAGAAGAGGTAAAAAGGCTTTTTCTCTAGTTTGGAGAGGAAAAGCACAAAAAGGAGCCTGCACCAGATGAGGTAAAGTGAAAGGTAAAATGCATTTGTGAAAAAACCTCTCCATTTTTAGAGATGCACTGTTCACATGCAAATTTTTTTTTATTGTTTCTTTCTCTCTCTCCTCCCTCCTCCCTCCCTCTCTCTCTCTCTCTCTCTCTCTCTGATCGGAAGACCCACACCAGTGGTAGATAGGAAATATTTAACATTTAATATTAGATAGAGAGGAAATTGTAGAGAGGCTTATTGTGATGTGGATGTAAAAAAGTGGTAGGTAAAATAGAAATTGTATCTTTTGAGTAGGTATTCTACCTAGTATTCGTGTACATGCTCTTATAGTTTAGTTTCTGGCTCTTTTACTAAAGACATGATACATAAGCGTACAAGTAGAAGTTTGCTCCATCATGTGTGGAATAGATCCACTCACAGATCGAGGCTTTACGAATCCCAACAAGGAGAATTTAATTATAGAGGAACGAATCAGCCATTATGTGAGTATTACGCATGATAACTTGGACTTATCGATGACTGCTTTTCCAGGTACGTTCTTATTAAAGTATAGTGGAAACATACGTATTTGAACGTATACATCAATTTGGTTCTGGACATTGATATGTTTAAAAAAAAGAAAAAAGAGTTTCTGTTGCGGGATTAGTACATGATATGCATGAAGCCATGAATTTGTTCTAATTGAATGTTGTAGGCATGCATAATAATATATCCAAGATTAGCTACATGTGTAGAAGCTATCGGTTATTATTATGTGGATATATTGTTCCCTTATGCTGTATACATCATGACTAAAGGTCTTGGTACTAAGTATCTTGGCAACTAAATTTTCAGATGTCATCATACAGAATTATGGATGCATGACCAGAGGAGTAGTTTGACTTGATTTAAGCCAATTTCGCTCTCTTTATTTATGCTCGTAATTTCTGTTTAAACTTTGATCATGATGCCGACTCACGATTATGAGACTATACAGTGAATATATGGTAGTTGTCATCCCATTAAAGTTTAGGTGATGCCTTTTGAGGTGATTTAAACATTATAATATTTTAATATTAGCCACAGCATCTTGAGATATTATAATGTTTGATATTAGGAGAGTCACATATTGAGTAGTGATTGGACTATATGTGTTTGTATTACATGGCATCTACCATTGAGGTTGAATTGATAAAATTAATTATTTTGCCCACAAGAAAATAATTAGTTTTGTTATTTTGTTTGGGGCATTTTAGTGAATTCAACACCAAAACAGAAATGGTGTACATAGATTGTACGTTTCATGTGATGTTCGAAATTGGTGAGTCTTGTTGTTGCAATGAAGTAGATTCAGTGCGTGTAGCAGCCTTTACCCACAGGGAGGTTTGAATTTATTTTATTTCAATTAAGGTTTGAGATTAAAGTTTCAGTTAATTCACGAAAATAAAAAAAAAAAATCAATCTTGCGAGGAGGTTGTTATTTTTGTGACTTGAGTTGAGTAAGATAATCTTTTGAAAGTCAAGAGTAAATTTTTCTTATGCCCACAGGTACGGAAAATTTGTTCTCATTGTTTTGATCATTTATCTTATTCATAAAGTGTTAGATAAATTCATGCGTGATGCACCTCTACCCACAGGAAGATTAGAATTTACAAGTAAATTGAGAGTCATGATTTCTTGGTTATTGTAGCCATTCATGTTGTTTATTAAAGTTGCTTCTTGCATTCCACTATTAGTTGGGGAAATTAAATTTGATTGACTAAAAGTATTTTAGTCTATCTGGAATGCATGGATCGTGATTTTGCGCTATGTGGATAAAGCACCGTACCGACATGATTAAGTGCATGCGCTAGTTAAAAGTTTGAACATTAATAGTGGGAGAGTTTAATCCCTTAAGCTTAATGTTCAGAGAAAGAGTATTTGGAGTTCCATCTCTACCGTTAACAGTTAACTTTTCTATTTCGGAAGATCCAATAAGGTTTCGGCTAGTATCCAGAAGAAATTTGCGAAAAGACATTCATTTTGTTTATAAGTAGAGAAAAAGAATGCTCCTTAAGGTTAGTGGGAGCAATTACATTTTTATGAGTTATATGGATATTGGTCAAGGGTTTACCGGGTCGATATTCAAGTGACCATGATATGAAGCATTAGAAGGCTACAAATAAAGGTTTTATGAGGTACTTATAAAGAACCAAGAATTTTAGCTTGATTTACATGCATCCCATTAATCATGTCTCAAGTTGTTATTTTCTACAAATGCAGAAATTAGTGGGAGCTATACATGAAACTACATAGCATTAGCATGTTATAAAGGGTCTCAGGTTGTCGATATTATATTGAGACCATCATGAAGTTTAGTTGGTTATGGTTTTCTCTAAGATAAAGATAAAACCCGAATAACGTATATCGACATAAAGTGCCTCATTAGGAGGGAGAAAATTCATAAACAAAATTTGTGACTATTGAGCTAATTTATGCCGGCAAACAGATTATGTCATGTAGTGAATACATGGCTTGTTAGCTCATTTTATGATGATTTTCTCTTGTATGTTGCTCAATTTAAATTTTGTCACATTATAAGTGTTCTTAGATAATAAAGATGTTCATGTGTACATAAGGTATAAAGTATGTATAAGGTTATCCGTTGGGATAAATTAAGAGGACCCTAGCTAAGTGACTATTAATTTTAGTCATTCGTAAAGTATATCTTGTTCGATCTTGTTTGGTACTCATTGGAAAGTGTCATACAATGTAATACATGGAAGGGAATGCCTATTAGTTACGGCACTACCGCTATGATTCATGTTTGATATTTTCTAATGGAGTAAAAGGTTTTCAAAAATCTTTAGTTATGGGCACTTTCAGTTATATGGCCATATAAAGTATTTCAAAAACTTTAAAATGTAGACATGTGTCTCGTGGGCCAGTGAGAGAATGTAAGAAATTCTTTTAGGGGTCCACTTGGTCACATGGGTGATTAATACAGAGTAGTTGCCTACTTTCATTATTGTTTTAGTGGTGGTTTCAAGAAGCTTTTAGCTAGCTTTCCATTATCATCATTATTTGAGAGTTTAGTTTTCATGATGGAGGGAAACTATAAGGTTTCTTGAGAAAGATTAAGGGTCCCTAACCTAGCATTTTATAACCCTATGATCTCCATCAAATCTAGGCAATCTCAAGTAATGCATAGATTTGAAGATACCTAAATCTAGAGTGTGTGAGTTTGGTGTTCTACTTGAACAACAATGACTAGAGGATAGTTCGATTTTATTTCCGCTGCATATACCGGTAAGGGTATTATTTATCTTACATGTGGTCACATGGGTGATTAATAGTTGCCCACTTTCATTAGTAGTTAGTGAATTATTTTTTGCAGATGGTGGTTTCTGGCTTGTAGATGCGTCTTCCAGGAGGCGCGCAGATATGGGGGCCGGCTTGCTTGGTTTCTTAATCTTTAGTAGTTAGTAATATTTTTCTTTTTTGTTTCAAGAAAGT
>JAOTQK010000019.1:27288103-27303876 GCA_025642025.1 Rhododendron ferrugineum
ACCTCTAAATGGATAATCAAAATCTGATGTGGCATGTTTTGATTATTCACATTTGCTTATTCCACTGCTGATGCTCTTAGGAACAACGTAGAGAGGTCACGTGCTTATATTGATCAAGTGGGCCCCACCTATATTCTAATTATCCAGTTTTTGTGGAAGAGGAAAAAGTGTGTCCATCATTTCATTTACTACTGTGTGTGAAAACGGCACATATATATAAAACAGCGGTGCTACACCCACCGCTCAATGTCTCACCGTCCATTTTGATAATTAATGTACGGTGAGATTGAGATCGGTGGGAGAGCGGTGAATGTTGAGCGGTTAGCGTAGAGACTTTTGGTTAAGTATGTATGTGCACAAGACAATTCATTATCTGTTAAAATATTAAGGATTTGAGCGCTATACTGTTTTGACATGCATATATAGTGAGACAAATATTGGATTTGTCTTCAAGTATCAATGTCTTCAATGGATCATATGAAAATCAAAGATAGTACCAAAAATGGAAAGAGTTTAAATAATTTCTTTTAACTCAATCTTGAATTTGAAATATTGCTAGCGCTCCCTCTCAATGTGAATAAAAAGGAGAAGCTGTATGTATGAGTTGAAAAATCTCATGTTTGATTGTCGGATTATTTAGATTATTCAATACTCCGGGAGTATAGTCTCTCCCCTCACATAACACGCGGGGTTCAGATGTTATGTGAAGAGAAGGAGTATATACCCGATTATTTATAGGAAAGACTTGGATAAGATGAGAATAAGAGTGATTGTAAAACGCCAAAGTCCCACATCGGTGGGCAATGGAAAGTTAGAGTAATATATAAGGGAACGAGTCGAGTATAATTCGAGGTTAATCTTTTGAGCCACGTGGTTAGGCAAATGGTCAGCAAGTCAGCTGATGTGGGTCGTTACAGGTGGTATCAGAGCGCAACCCTCATCTACGTGGTGGGGGCCACTCGTAGAATCTGATACGAGCTTGATGATGTGCTATACAAAGTTAAAGTGTCACGCCATGACTATCAGGAAAAAGTTGATGGGCTAATACAATGAGAACCTTTCATCATAAGGAGAGGAGATTGTAAGACCCCAATTAGTCCCACATCAGTGGGCAATGAAAAATTAGAGTAGCGTATAAGGAAACGCGTTGAGCTACTGTATAACTCAATGTTAATCTTTTGAACTACGTGATTAGGCAAATGATTAGCAGGTTAACTAGCGCGAGTCGTTACATGGAATCAGGAGACAAGTGGGATCTACGAGATAATAGATGAGATAATATAAGCATTGAGATTAGTTGTACTATGTTTGGTTAGAGGGGATAAAGGTGAGATAAAGATGATGAGGATTATTTTCGACCGTTGAATATGGAGGAAAATAATCCATAGAA
This sequence comes from Rhododendron ferrugineum, assembly GCA_025642025.1. NCBI lineage: Eukaryota > Viridiplantae > Streptophyta > Magnoliopsida > Ericales > Ericaceae > Rhododendron > Rhododendron ferrugineum. The sequence continues at coordinate 27,289,494 of JAOTQK010000019.1, forward strand.
GGAGGACTAGTTAATGCATGTCACATTGTCACCCTCCTCTTGTATTAGTCAAATAGTCTATTCTTGTCCAATTCATCCTTAATATCTAGTGTGCAAGCAAACACCGGGCTAACTCCTTTGAGCTCAATCAAATACTTTAATTGAGCTCCATGCAAGTGGATCGATGGTGAAATTGAGCCCAACACTTAATTGAGGTGCGCCTAAACTATCACAAAAAATCTCAATTTCTATGGCACGAACGTAAAATGTAGTTGTAATTTCTCCCAACCAGTATCTCATTGTACCAAAAACTACTTCTTGTGATTTTGAAACCTTAGAACTTCTAATCTCTTATTGTTGTGATTTTGTGACCTGATGATATAGAGTCATTATTTAGTACTCCCAGAGCACGGTGCTCCCTCTCACATAAAACAGTGACCCCCACACAAACAATGTATGAGTCTGACATTTTATGTGAGAGAGTGCACCGTGCTCCGGGAGTATTGAAATCTCCCGGATTAATCGTTTACTATTTTGAGACCTTATAACTTCCAATCTAATAATCGCATGTTCTTGCAACACGATATAAATCTCCCGGATTAATCATTCGACCGATCCGAAAATTGAGTTATAAAAAAAAAAAAATGGATGCCTGCAAAGCTCCAAACAACATGTGCCATATTTTACAAATTAGATTTGACCTTTGGGAGATCTATACAGGCGCCAACTGACAATCAAAATGTGCAATATGGCATGATATAGTCCATATATAGGTATGTGCATATGTTATGATTACTGGGAGGCAGATTCTCTACCCAGAAAACCCCTATGCCTTTGTAGCCGTAGAATTTAAAACATAAATTAAAAAAATCAACAATTTGACAACCGAAAAATTTTTCTGCACAGGAATTTTCAGGACAGAAGAAATCAAACTTTTATTGGCTCCTATACAAAGATAGATAAAAGAGAGGCTTATCAGCACATGTCTAAATTCTACAGTAGCTAATTCATATGCATGCCCCCCTCACAAATGTCCTACGCTTCTTTGCCCATTCCTCCCTTGCATGGGCTTCATTTTGTCCTCTCTCTCTCTCTCTCTCTCTCTCTCTCTCTCTCTCTCTCACTAATAAGTAGTAGTACAATGAATAGGGTGGTGATGGAGATCGATCAGCAGAAGCTCCTGAGACTTTCGATCCATCCTATCCGAAACTAAAGGATGGGATGGAGCATGCAAGAGAGATCTCAATTGTCTTGTCGTCAGTTGGATTTTACGGCACTAGCTAAGGCCTTCATTACTTTTTTTTTTTTTTGATAATCAAAAAGGGTGGGAGGTGCAATCAGTGTAGTAACTCCCCTTGGACGTGACCATAGAGGCTCCCTACCCGCCAATGAAATGTCCGGTTCGAGCCATAGCTACCGTCCGGAAGGACGGACCGTCACCACAGCACCACTTTAGTGCACATGAGCTGGTGAAAAATCTCCCCCTTTGATCCGCAGACGTGTTTCGAGTACCTTCATTACTTGGCTTGGACTTTATGTCTTACCTATCTATAGTACTCGTCGGATTTGACATAACATTTTTTTTCACAATGGGTAATGTTGTTGGTGGACCTCAAGGCAAATTATTATCCAAAATGCTAAAAACAACCTAGTGAACAATGGTTAAAGGAGAAACCAAGATAGTCAATTGGTTGTCGCATTCCCTCCGTGGAGGCCAGAGTTCGAGCCTCACAAGGGCGGGTTTGGGATTTAGGACTATGAACAGCCTCTGAATCTTTTGTTGACTAACATACTAATACCCCGCTAATCCCCGCTGATATTTAGTAAGTGTGACCAAAAAAAAAATCGTTAAAGCTGAAAAGTGTACTGAAATGTGAAGAGTTCATCCAATTTTTGTTGGATTCCACTTCCCCCTCCCCCAACTTGATGTACCATTTGTCAAGTTTCTTAATAAAATTTTGTTGCCTATAAAAAAAAATGTATGGAAGTATGTAAGAGTGTAAGAAAAAAGTGTAGTAAAATTTGAGTTTTTAATTTGTCGTTTTATTTATTTAGCATGTAGACAACCTAATGAGCTGTCAGTAGAAGTATTCAATTATTATGTGTCCATTTTGTTACTTCAGTTAGTCACCATTGTACATTATCAATCCATTGAGAGGTCGAAGGATGATAAAATGTTACTGAAGATAATAAAATTTCATTTTGCCGTTCAGCAAAAGAAAGAAAGATAATAATTGATTATCTTACTGAAGATAATAAAATTTCATTTTGCCGTTCAACAAAAGAAAGAAAGATAATAATTGATTATCTTTCCTTAATTTATTGCGAGTCTTTCCAAATTATTATGCAATCAATATATATAACCAATGCACAACACACATACTGCTCCCTAATTAAATATTACTAGTAGTATATGCCTTAATTTATTTTGCAATTTTCCTATGCACTACATGATTAAAGTTGATTCACAGAGAATTTAACGAGAAGACGGATATGTATATATATATGGTTCATGATTATGTAATGGTTCTTTAATTCTTTTCCTAGCCAAGAATAACTAACCACCAATATATAAACAATTAATCAATCACCATTAATTTGGCATATGTGATCATTATTCTTCCCCAAAAGTGGGAATAAAAGAATAACTCATAGGAACCCACATTAACACAAGGAATTTAATTATAAGTATTACTTTGAAAGAGGAAATCTAGTACCACAAAAAAGAGGAAATCTAGTACCACAACAATCTATACAATAATTCGCACAATATATATAATGATCTAACACTGCAAAATATGGAATTGTGAAATGGCTATGAACTTAATCAACAATTATACAGTGTCACATCAGTGTATTGTACAAGTTATTATATATATTTGGTGTCTAACTAGACTTTCTCTATTTGAAAAGGTACCATATATATATTTAGGCTGCTAATTTTGTCACTCCCTTTTTTGTTAACGGCACTCCCCTGCAATTGTATTTTTGATGCAAAAATACACTTGCAGGGGAGTGCCGTTAACAAAAAAAAGAATGGCAAAATCATTTTCCTATATTTAAGTTGCTAAAGTTTGAGGGTGTTTGGCTACTTAAACAATGATATATTGATGCTTATAGGAGATAAATCATTATTGGCATGCAATTGCACTATACCAACTCCTAAAAATTCTCCTAATAATATAAACATGATGCGCGCAGAACCTAAAAAATAACACATCGTTTATCTCGATGAGAAGAATCTAAAAAATATAAATATATAAATAAAAATTAAAAAAAAAAAGTTCACATAGATGAAAGAGGCTCCCAAAAGTCCGTCTTTTCCAAAAGTTAGACTTTGGGTCTTTTGTGAAAAAGTTTGGCCATAGAGAATAAGTTCGGTGCTAACAAGTACTACCATGGCTAGGCCAGTAGGGTACAAAAAGCATTGGAAGGACACATTTGTGAAAGAAATAAGTAATTTGTTGTTTCTTGCTTCAACAAAATGGAACATTCACCTTTTTGTATTTTCACTCACATACTTAGATTTGTATCTTAATCAAACAATTAATTAATGTTGTTTAGGGGACTACTTTTGGAACCTTTTGATGAAGATCGTTGGTGTTGGGTTTGGATGTCTTAATTTAATTTCAGAAAGGAATTATTGTACCTTATTGATAATGTATGCTAGCTAACAATTATTAGGATCTTATTAACGAGTGCCCTTAGGACATGCATTGATCAACTAAAATACATTATCGAGTGCTCTTGGAACATCTCCAGTAGATACTTCACAAGTTGTTATGAAAATTATACTTCATTATCTTGCTTTGTAGCGGACTCTTTGAAGAGTGAATTTAGTACAGTACTCTAGCAGACTCTTCGAGTTTTGTTGTTTTTTTTATTCTTTTTGTATGCATGCATGTTGCTACTTATGGTGAGTTTACACTATTGACTAACCAGTATTTACTCCAAGAAAGTTTTACGATCTAAGACAACTCATTTCCTCTAACTAAATGGTATATTTTGGTATTTTTAGTGGAAACAAGTGATTTTTTGGCATTAATCTAAAGACAAAAAAATATAGGGTAGACTCCACAAACTCTTCAAATAATCTGTTTAAATCACTTTTTGGAGTATGATTTGGTATTTGATGTGTGCTATCCAAATGTCATAATTTGGAGAAAGAAATATTGATTTTTTGAAGGATGAGTTGTTAGTTTAAGAATCTGCTAGCTAGAGTACCTAAATTCTCACAAGACTTTCAAATCTTTTAGGTGGGTGTTGGGCGATGTTGGGGATCGAGGTGGGGTTTTTGGCCGTTTAATTAGGCTGTGGGTTTGAGCGGCGAATAGGGAGGCGACAAGGTGGTTTTGAGGCAGCGATTAGGGAGGAGACGAGGTGGATTTTTGGCAGCAATTAGGGAGGAGGCACAGTGGATATAGTTTTGGGTTGCGTTGAGGAGGCGGTTAGGCCTGTTTTGGGCTGTGGGAGGTGGGATTTGGGCGGCGAGGTTTAGGTTGGTTTGGGCAGCGATGGGGGAGGAGGGGTTTGGGCAGCGATGGGGGAGGAGGGGTTTGGCCTGTTTGGGCGGCGACGTTTAGATTGGTTTGGGCTCATTTTTGGGCCATGGGAGGTAGGTTTCGGGCGGCATTTTGAGGGGCGCAGCAGAGAAGTGATGGGGTGTGTCCACTGAGGTCGTCGGAAGACAAGGCTGGCTCTTTGGCCACCGCCGGTTTCAAGGGTTTATCGGCAATCGGATTCAACCACAACGCACAAAGCTTGGAAATTCATTTTTTATACCGTGTTATTGGCCAGTTTGAGTGTATTGCAAATGTCGATTTTGATGATCTAAATTAATCCTTCATCTTCTAAAAAATCATATTGAAAAATTCAATAGCCATGAACCGTCTATTATTTTTCGAACAAATTTTGATCAACTCATATGGCTAGCTACAACTATCTACCAGATCTCTAATTAACTATTTTACGAATATTGTACGCACTTAAATCCTAAAGGATAAATGATTCAGATCATCAAAGTTGACCGTGTAGTACGTGCGCTCAAACGGCGGGATCATGATCGATCAGCACCTTCCAGGCTAGAGACAAGTTGTTCCTTTTTTTGAAAACAAGCATGATTCTTAAACACCATTAGTGCTAATGATTGTGAGTGTTAGAGGTACAACATAAAAGTGATCATCAAGAAAATTATATTACTTCTATTGTCTCCCCTTTTCTTCAAGTTTTATTCAACCATTGTGGAATCAATGCTTCTCTCTCTCTCTAAATATTTTCTTCTTCTTCCGGCGCCGAGCCCACCTTACGTTCATGTTATTTTTTTTCTAATTTTCATGTGGCTCAAATTGGAGTACTGCTTCTAATGAAAAGTGGTGGCACTAAAATAACATTATTTGGAAAAAGATGATTGAAAAGTTTAGTGTGTTTGGCAAGATATGACTTGTGATGCTTCTAAGTGATAAAATAAAATTAATCAAATTTTGGTCCCTCCATTTTAATGTTTTTTTTTAGAACGTCGGTAAGATTCCGAGTCAGATTGATAAAATTTTCAAAAAGTTTTGTAATGACATTCAAAGTAGAAAGCTAAAAGTGTGCATCTTTCTGCTGAGCAAAAAAATTAAAGTGTTGTCTTTTTGGGATAGTTAATGGGGAATGTGGTGAAAATTGGGTGTGGAAAACAAATACTCCACATATGAGTAAGAGAATCAAGTTTTGGAGAATCCAAAATGTGAAAAGTATCCCTCTGGAACAAGTTTTTTTTTTTTTTTTTTAACGATAGGATGTTAATATGTTAGTAGAGTACTTAGAACAAGTTTGTTTGTCAGATAAAAGAAGTGGAATTGGAGTAGTTTTTTTTTTAATCCGCATTGGAGAGTAATCATTTGCAGGAAGTTCCTAAATATCCGTTATTATGTAACGGCTGTTTGATATGTAACGAGTTTTTGGCATTCGAGGCCAGTATTTACCTACTTATTGGTCTACATTGATCGATGAAGGTTGATACATGGTCGTATCACTTGTACGTATTGATACGGCGGGCAAATTAGAACTCTCACTTATCGCAGCACTAGTTCTTCTTAGGTAAAAAGTACATAAACACCCCCTCAACTATCACTTTTTTCATGGAAACCCCCTCTCATTTAAAAGCGCCCATACAGACCTCCTCAACTACTGAAAACAAAAAAAAAAATGCTAACTCCATTAACGGAATGGAGGAAATGACTAAGATACCCTTTTTTTATAAGGCAAAAGTACATAACACCCCCTCAACTATCACTTTGTTCCACGGAGACCCCTTAACATTTATATTATACCCTTATTCTATCAGTCGTTGTTCTAATCGTTTTTTTTCATTTTATATAATTTCTTTTTTCCTTACATCAATCATTTTAAAGAGAACCTTCTGTATATAATCATAAAAAATAGCACAAAAACCGTGGCATGACGACGGCAGGTGCTGTGGTGGTTCTTTTGTTGATAAGAAATGAGAAGGGAAGAAGACGAGGGAAAGGAGAGAGGTGTGGGAGAAGAGAAGTCGAGAAGAATGGTGGTAGCAGTCGATGGCAGCTGTTGCGTTGCTTTTCCCATCTCTATTTTTTTAACTTCTCTTTAGAGAGAGTGTGTGTATGTATTGGAGGAGAGAGAAAAAAAGGTCACCGGAACCAGTGGTTAGTCGGTTAGGGTATAGAGAGAGAATAGCTTAGATGGAGAGGGAGAGATTACTTGTGATTGAGAGGAGGGAGGAGAATACAGTCCTTTTAAGTTTTAATTCAATCATTGATTTAATGGTTGAGATGGAGTGTTTTTTTTTTTTAAATTATGTGGGTGGAACCGGCCCCTATATATATATATATGAACCAAAGTTTCAGATCTGTTTGCTGATTTTGGGTTTTTGATTGGAGGCTGTTTGTAGAGGGAAGAAAGAGAAGGGTTAGAGGGGGTGTATGTATGTAATGCAATAAGGGTATTTTTGTCCAATTTATGGATGAGGGTGCTCATCACAAAACGGTTCAGAGACGGAAAGTTGTCACTTGGGTAACGGAGATTAGTTGAGAAGGTCTGTATGGGCGCTTTTAAATGTGAGGGGGTTTTCATGAGAAAAAGTGATAGTTGAGGGGATATTAATGTACTTTTGCCTTCTTCTTTCTTCTTATTCTGTTCGGCAAGCAAACATGGTGAGTGTTCAATAATATTCTGCTCCGTAACATGTTCTATTTTGGAAAGCATCAGTTTAAAAGGCTATTTTGTACGTGGAAGGCTCAATGGTGAGTGTTTAGGCCCGTGAGTATTCAGCCCCGTTCTGCAAATGTTCTTACTTTTTAAGTGTTTATATTTTATTTTACGAGACAAATTATTTTCTCACAATACATTACTTTTAAGGGTAAATTTCACTTACCTCCCCTGAGGTTTCTGTACATTCACGCACTCTGTTAACGTCTGTTAGCCAACAAGTCTGACAGGGGAGATAAGTACAATTTCAGAAATGTGAGGGGAGGTGTCTATTATTGTCAGAAACCTCAGGGGAGGTAAGTGAAATTTACCCTACTTTTAATTAAAAAATAAGTACTTAATATGAGTTGTTTCACAAATAGACAATTTCTTATATTATTGTTTGGAAACAATTTCTCAATCTTATTTAACATCATCTTTGTTTGTTTTGTATATCATTATCTCCTACTTTGAGATTTTTTTAAGAAAAACATAATTGTCCTTTGTTTTGTACTTGATTTCATTTGAAGGTGATTCATTGTATCTATTTGTTGTATTTTTTTTTTATCAGAAGCAAATGTTGCATTCATTAAAAAGTCATCCGGCACTTTCAATTTTCATCCAAAAATAGAGAAAATGATCTATAACCAAACCCAAATACTAATGATAATCAATAAATACAAAGAGGTGATCTTATGTCAAAATCTTGAAAGCGAGCCTCAGGCTCTATCCACACCGACAATAAAGTTCGGCATCAGTGGTTGTTAGAGATTAAGACGCCTTGGGATGGCGCACAACCTTAATCAGAGATAACAACGAAAGAGTCATTGTACTTCATTGGAATATTGTATACTCTATTAGTGTGCGAATCCAATATACCTTATGTTCCACCAGTGATTGTAACTAGACAATAAGGATCTCAAAAAGTCTTAGGTCTAAAGTTTGATTCTCATCTACTTGCTATCGATTCGTATGTTGAATCACTCCTTACAAGTGGTGAACGGTGAAATTAATCTCTATAAAAAATAATCTCTATAAAAAATAAATAAATAAAAAGGGGTCATTTTCTTCACACTATGCCATTTGTAGTGGTGCTCCACCTTGAGATCATAAACCTAATTCATCTGTCACACATACCTTTCATTCCCTCGATTTTATTGTTACCAGGATCCTATGTATTTGTTGCTTGTTAACTGTTAAACTACATTTGGATCTTGAATTTATAAGAAGAAATAATACTAAGTAAAAATAGATAATGCAAAGAATATTTAACCAACAAAATTCTTTCACTTGGTTTTACCCAATCTTTTTTTTTTTCTCATCCGACAAGAATTGGCAAAAAATAACCGATCGATAACGTATTTCATTACTGTCTTAAGGTTGAACTAAAGAAGAGAAACAATAAAAGAAAATATTCTTATCATCCCAAACCATATAGCACAATTTATTACTGAAGTTCCTACATTCCAACTCCCCCTCATCACTTCTGTGTTTTTTTTTTTTCAGGAAAAAAAGGAAATGAAGAAATCGAAATAAAAATTACAAAAAGGGAGCTTAGGTATATAAAATCTCTGGTAACTCGTCTCTGATACATAAAAGCTCAAATTGCAAAGCCTAGCCTCAACATATAAGCCCGAAACAACTCTGCCGCACTCAAATTCTTGAATACTAGAAGCTTAACTGCAGACATAATAGACCCAAATATGTGCTGAAGAGACTGCTAGTTTGTGCAGTCAAAACCATGGCAAACAGATACCCAGATTACCAAAACCAGAAGTAATAGGATCCCGAGAACGGCCAACTTTATTTTCATATTTTGGTACCACATCTTCCGCCGGATCTTTGTCCCTTGATTCTTGAATTGTTGGGCCTGAAAGATTGAGAATACTTAATTAGTAGCTGTTTATTTCTCTGTTCGTGAAGGAAAATAAAACATCATGTGGCTCAACCTACCGATTCACGAAGATCTTGTGCCTTATCGTTGAGAATGGTTAGGTTTTCCCCCCTGTCAATAGCCTGAAAAATGTGTAAGGGTGCAGTAAACGAGATTAAACTTGTATGCTTGATTTATTGCCACGAGTGATCGAACTATAATGGAAGGAACTTTCAATTTAATCACAAGCTTCAACCGGAAGAGCAGATCAACGTGCAGATGTGTACAGATAAAAAAGCACAGTACAGAGGTAACAACGGTGGACAAGGAAGCTCTTATTTAGTGAATGGTGCTTTTTTAACAGTTAAATCCACAGATTAGTTATCCCGGGCCATTTTCATGACCGTCTACTAATGAAAGACGTTGCCTTCGCACTGGGTGTCGAATCTCAATGGACTATTGATCTACGACATAATCTGATGCCTTGTGGTAAAACAACATATGCACTCGCGTGCCAAAAGATTGTACCGTTTTCTGAAATCAAATTGACAACTACGGCTCAAGAGGCACTATTAAATTGCACCCAAGATTAGGGACAATGAAATAGTTGAAGCAATTGGATTTTCAAGTATAGTGAGTGAGAATCTTCCATACTAACGAATTCGGTCTTCAAGCTAACCAAGTAAAGCAGACTTCCCAACCAAATTCTGCTGAAGTCTTCTTTCCAGTCAAGAAATAGAATGTTGAGGAAAAACTGAGGGGAAAAAGAGCAGGTATAGAATTCAAGAGAAACATAGCATCAAGATGCATGTACACAAACCCAGACATTACGACAGGAAAAGCTCGAGTCGGAAAAATTGTGGAGTGATATCGTTGTAATTCTCCATCCTTCCTATGGGTAGTAGCATTCATCTAGGTACACATACGTCCATACAAAAACCATTGACCTGCCGTCTTCTTTTCACTGTTTTGGGTGTCAGGGTTAGAGGTATAGACTATAGAAAGAGCATCTTCCAGTAAGGGCGTCTCTTGTTCCCAATTTCAGTAGTTAGAACCTATGTTTACATGATTTGGGCATACAGGGACCTGCCGGAATATTAAAAATTGTTAGTATATAGTCTATATTTTCTAGCTTAAACGGTGTTTACAAGTTGTTGTAGAACTTTTTTCATGGATATTATAGTTCTATGCATAGTTCGCGATAAATTTGAGTTTCAAAATATGCTTGCTAAGTTTTTGTCCGACTAAACATGTCTAACACAGATCCATACCCTTATCTGAGCGTCGAGTGTCCACAATGTGTACCTTGTATATTTTGAAGGAACCATGTTACATGTTTTACAACTAATGATGATGTTCCCTAAACTCATAAATCGAAGAAAAAATGTAAAATTGATTTCCAATGTGCAGTAGGGGCTCCGCGTACATTAAAAAATAATTCAAACTTCATATTAGGAACTCAAACCAAAAAGAATAAAGATAATGTATTCAATGTAAAAGGGGTAAAAGATGGGACCACAACCAATGCTGGCAAAATTATCTCAAAGTGGACAAGAATGCATATGTGAGAAGAAAGACACTTCTACAAGAAGCAACAAATGAACATTTCCTCAACCACCCCAGTATTTGTTTTCTTTTCAGAAGGATTTGTCTTACCTTGTCAATATTTTCCAACATAATGCTTTTAACTTCTGAGACTTGAGCCTTCACTTTTAATAGCTTTTCAATCTCTTCAGCATGGTCAATTATGTATTGCATGTGCTCTTTCATAATTGGGCTGTACATTCAAAAGATATTCATCTCAGTTCATTTCATTAGTAAAAAAACTCTTACTGCGAAGAGGAATATCAGATAATCAATACATCATCTAACATACCCAAACTCCTTGTTGAGGCTTTTAGCAACAGCTGTATCTGCTTTACCACCGCCATATCTTTTCTTGAAGTCTGCCCTCATACGTTCCAAAAAAGCAATAGAAATCTGCTTCCCAACAGAATCTTTGGCAACGACACAATAAGCTGCAAAACCCAACATGCACCATTGAAGCAGAAAACTTCACAACTCTACCACAGAAGCCACTTGATTGTGACACATTACAGACAGCGCTGTAGGAACATCAACAAAGAACTACATTGCACCTATAGGCTTAAAGCTAACTGTTCTCCTTTCTGTATACCTTTTTGTAATTCAATTATAAAGACAATAAAGGTTATCTTCATACAAGATAGGTGAAACTTGTAATACCCCGTATTAAAAAAAAAACTTTTTCAAATATTATTGGGATAAGTCGTATTTGTTAAATTAACTTTTACTATCATATTGGCTGAACTTTTACTATATGGACAACACTTTCTCTAGGTGTAGTACACATGCATGTGTGCATGTGATGATTTGTCATGTTTATTGAGCATGTGTCAAGTTCCAATAGAGAGGAGTCACAAGCAAGCTAGTCTTTGACTTCATATATATCGGAAGGATTAAATGAGAAGCAAAACTAAGGTAGGGCTTCATAGAGAGAGACGTGAGGAGGATATAGCTATGAGTTTTTGTTCTTATGAGGTCTGGCAAGGCGTTTTGAGGGTGAGTGTGAGATACATATTTCTTGTACAATATTAATGTTGGGTTCTTGTTGATTGTGTTATGTGCGGTAACTGTATGTCGTGGAACTGTTTGGTATGTGACGGGGTGACTAGGCTAATAAGCTATGCCAAAAGACATGTTGGCCAATGGGCTGTGGTGAGGCTAGTGAGGTGGTACGTCACCCGTCATATACTGAGGAGGACCAGATATGTGGTTCCATTTATGTGGAATGTGTCATATTCGTGGTTGGTGTTGTGCAATTATTTAGTGTTAATATTGTACACGCTATTTCAGGACTCCAACTTGCAGGTTGGTTAGCTGGACAAGTGTCGGTGGTGCGAGCTTGTCCGAGTTGCTGCGAGAGTGGGTTGTTGTTAATTTACTCTAGAGACATTATAAATTATATAATTTTTGGAATAAAAGACAGATTGTGATCTTTTTTATATAGTGGTGCTTGAAGATCCGGATTGTTACGATTGGTATCAGAGCTTAGGTGAGTAGGTCTTACATGGGATCGAGTGGGTGATCAGAGTGCGCAGCAGAAGCGTGGAATTAAATTACATATTTTTAGTAGACAAATTTCGGGGACGAAATTTCCAAAAGAGGAGATATTGTAATACCCCGTATTTAAAAAAAAAAAAAAAGCCTTTTTCAAATATTATTGGGATAAGTCGTAGTTGTTAAATTAACTTTTACTATCATATTGGCTGAACTTTTACTATATGGACAACACTTTCTCTAGGTGTAGTACACGTGCATGTGTGCATGTGATGATTCGTCATGTTTATTGAGCATGTGTCAAGTTCCAGTAGAGAGGAGTCACAAGCAAGCTAGTCTTTGACTTCATACATATCAGAAGGATTAAATGAGAAGCAAAACTAAGGTAGGGCTTCATAGAGAGACGTGAGGAGCATAGCTATGAGTTCTTGTTCTTATGAGGTCTGGCAAGGCATTTTGAGAGTGAGTGTGAGATATATATTTCTTGTACAATATTAATGTTGAGTTCTTGTTGGTTGTGTTATGTGCGGTAACTGTATGTCGTGGAACTGTTTGATATGTGACAGGGTGACTAGACTAATAAGCTATGCCAAAAGACATGTTGGCCAATGGGCTGTGGTGAGGCTAGTGAGGTGGTACGTCACCCGTCATATACTGAGGAGGACCAGATATGTGGTTCCATTTATGTGGAATGTGTTATATTCGTGGTTGGAGTTAATACATGGTGTTGTGCAGTTATTTTAGTGTTAATATTGTACACGTTATTATGTCTCACACACTCCTGGGGTCCTTTGGACTCCAGCTTGCAGGTTGGTTAGCTGGACAGGTGTCGGTGGTGCGAGCTTGTCCGAGTTGCTGCGAGAGTAGGTTGTTGTTAATTTACTCTAGAGACAGTTGTAAATTATATAATTTTTGGAATAGAAGACAGATTGTGGTCTTTTTTATTTAGTGGTGCTTGAAGATCCGGATTGTTACAAAACTACTTCCATAACCACCCAATGTATTATCCTGACGAGCGTTACCTAAGGGTCACTTCCAAAGTCAAAGTTCAGCATGCTACAATAGCAAGCCATAATGGCAAATGCAAAGATTATCTTGCTCCAATTGTCCAAAGGCCATTACAGACCTTTTCCTCTACTTTTCTCAAGCAATGCCAAGTGCCGATTCTTTTTGTGTGGGAGAGGTAGAGAAATAGAGTGAGTTGGGCAAATTCAACACTTCCTAGTGCCTCGTGCTGAATTTAGCACATTAATTAGCAGCACCCTGAGTTGGGCAAATTCAACATTTCCTAGTGCCTCGGGCTGAATTTGGCACATTAATTAGCAGCACCCTTTTTGGCAGGCCATTAAAGCTTGTTTTTTGCAAGAGCTGCATCCCACTGGAGTTGCTCTCAACCACATTAAATTTAGTACGTCCCGTAGCATTCAGTAAATGTGGAGTATATCCTTTATAATCATGATTACATGGTCATATTGAAGAACAATCAAGGTAAGTTTCCACATAACAATGACAACAGCATAAATAACATGTTTCCATTCAAATAAAACCAACATACAAACCACAAACCCCCATATATGACCGAGCCTCAATAAAAATACAACTAAACCGAATCAGCTATACTCCCTTCTCCCACCAGCTACAACAAAAAACACCATAAGATCCAAAGCCCAACCCTTTCTCTTCTTTTTTACCCCCTCTTTACTAGATTTCCTAACAACCAAACAGAGTCAATCATAAGTAAAATAAACAGCACAGAACAACTATATCAACTCTCTCCGATCCTTAGGCTTTTCGCACCCAAACAATGTAAAGACGCCAACTTTATTCAAACAAAGTTCAGATCCAACCACTTCCACTAAGAATTGAATTGGAACCCCCATTTGTTACCCAATTAAAATGCAGCGAAAACAAAGAGATACGGGCAGGAAATTGCACAGATTTTGGTACAAAGGATTTGAGGCGAACTAATTGAGTTTGTTGAGTGGATGTATCAGCTAATTCAATTCTCCTACACGGAAACAACAATTAACATAAGAGCCAAAAACCAAACTTTGTTTCTTCCTCATTAGTCACTAGTTTTCATAGCAACCAAACAGCATCAACCTGTTTGCTCCATATCTGTGATTTTCCGTTACCTGTCGACTAGGTGACACGTGGCGCCAGCACATGGTGCTTGTCACTTGTCGACAAGATTATAGGTAGTATTGGTCACCTGCCGACTGGGTGACACGTGTCAGGAACAGG
>JAOTQK010000019.1:27311009-27324361 GCA_025642025.1 Rhododendron ferrugineum
TAGCCTCAACTTAGCATAAGAAGTGGGCATGCCCTTTCACCCTCTCCGTATCTTCCTTATGCTTTAATTGATCCCACTCTTATAATGAGCTACCATACATCTACAATTCACTTAACTGCCAAGTGTTAGCGCCTTGCATGATCTTATATGCACCAAATGACCAACCATGGACTGATGATGTCAATAATTGTGTAGTTAACCTCCTATTGAGAAAATTAGTAGACAGAGGCCCTTATTGGTTATTGCATCGGATTGTCGCATAAGAAGTGGGCATGCCCTTTCACCCTCTCCGTATCTTCCTTATGCTTTAATTGACCCCACTCTTATAATGAGCTACCATACATCTACAATTCACTTAACTGCCAAGTGTTAGCGCCTTGCATGATCTTATATGCACCAAATGACCAACCATGGACTGATGATGTCAATAATTGTGTAGTTAACCTCCTATTGAGAAAATTAGTAGACAGAGGCCCTTATTGGTTATTGCATCGGATTGTCGTATGAATATTGACATTGAATATAGACACAAAATATGCATATAATACAATGTACCGAATGAATATGACAAAAAACAAACAAAGAAGACAATTAGATGCCATACAAACAATCCCTTAATGTAATGGAATAGTCCATGTACCAACACAAGCAGCCTAAAACCTTTGAGATTCAATGTACGTAATGGTTTTTCTTTCAATCATGGTGCCACAACCAAATCAGAGTATCTGCACTGCAGCTTACTGTTTATATGGAAGGAGTTGTGAGCAAATTTTCTCACTTAAAAATTGCCATATTTGTTCCTCGGTGTTAAATTTTAATGGATAAAACTGGCCACCCAACAATATATCTGTACAGACCAAGAAAAACGAGTGGGATGTTGATTTCTATATGTAGTTTTTGTACTAAAAACTGCATATAGCCCAACAGCTTTGGTTGCTCGAGTGGGAGTAAGGAATAAGTAATACTGATTGGTTTTTTTTTTTTTTTGGTAAGTTTAATCGTAGTGACTTCTTTACTTGAGAAGTAGAGATCCGCTTGGGTGTGCGGTGTGTGCCTTAGGCCCTCTGTTAAAATATGATCTTTGTAATGACCTTAGGTTTCTTTTAATCATGCGGTCATGCCTTTTCTGGATTTTGCAAATTAGATTTTTGTCTACTTTGTTTTTGCCAGACGATGTCACGAGGGGGCATACTTGTCGGCATCTGTCATAGTCTCATCATACTACTTATGCTGTCATGACTTGTTTTTCTCTCTCTTAATGCAGGAGCTTTCAGAACTCAAGAAATCACTCAATGTTGAAGTGGAGCAGCTTCGATCAGTGAGCAATCCTCGATATTTTTATAAGTCCTACTTTGTTATTATAGATACATCATGGAATGTAATAATTTCATTTGTACAATGTACTAGGAATTTCAAGAATTGAGGACAACTCTCCACCAGCAGCAAGAGGATGTTACGGCTAGCTTAAAAAACCTGGGGGTAAGCTATTTGAGTTCTGTTATTCATTGAGTGATGATTTACTTATAACATTCTATACTTTCAAAAGCCATCTCTTGACTTTCTATTTTGGACTTCTTGTAGTTACAAGACGTTTCGGGGGAAATAAAAGAGGCTGAAGGTGCCAAGGTTGAGAGTAATGATGAGAAAATTGATGAAGATCTGCCTAAGGAGGATAATCCCAAAGACACTGAACAATAGGTCTATTTTCATCCCATTTGTTCTTCCATTTTCGAGCTCATCATAGCCCGAAACATCATTTTGCTCAATGTTGTGTATTACTGTATTGTGTTTGGTAAGTTAAAAGAGGTAGAACATTGTTTTCTAGCTCAAGACAGATCTTTCATCTGGAGGAATTTGTATGGAAAGGCACTTGATTTTGCTCGAAACTTCATTTTGCTCAATGTTTTGTATTACCTTAGTTATCTCGCATTATGCACTTCATTGTGTATGATTGATATGAGATCAATGATATTATGAGATCGGTATTCATTTCTTCCTTCTTAACAAAGCGTTCTTTTGCCGATCAAAAAAAAAAAAAAACTAAGCATTCTTCCTTAATTGTATTTGGGCATTTGGTTCAGTACTTGCCAATTGTTTTCTTGGGTGCCAAAATTCACTACAGATCACATTTTTTTGGTGTGATTTTTAGGCTATGAAGCACAAGTATGTCTAAAACTCTGCCGCACTTCACACCCATAATGTACAAACAATAGTAGCTTTGGCATTAGCAACACTCATTTGCTACTCCATTTCTTTTGCCATTTTTGAGTAATGGCAATTTTGCCAAATATCGCAACCAGGGTGGTTGCTAAAAACCAGTTTTATGGCATTTGAGGTATCCTTGTAATTGACTTGCTGAGTTAACTAGTAAGAGGAAGTCAACTCTTTGGTGCCAAAATGACTTTGTCCAAATTGACAAACATTTTTCAGCTAGCTATAGTGTCCAAAAGCTGAAAAGTAGCAATGTTATACTCCAATTTGATGCCATTTTGGCACAATCTCAAATAAAGACAATCGGATTAAATTCGTCTCATATTTCAATGCTAATCAAAAGATGTCATTGACATTTTTCGGCATCAACAATAACAACAAATGACAATGGGTGAACTTGAATTTTTCGAAAATAAATTGCCAAATTATACTCCTTCCGTCCCATTTTTTTTGGTCTTTTTCGATATTCGCACCATTTTTTAAACTCTTATATATCCCAATTTATAGTACTTTTTATAATTTTGAAAACTTTGTATTATAAATCTAATCCAGAACTATTAAACAATATCTATATTGCATATTTTTTGAGATTCATACCGAAAAATAAAAGAATTTTAAGAATGACACGAATATTAAAAAAGTCCAAAGAAAATGGGATGGAGTCCGTAGCTTTTCACCCTAAATGGCAATGAATTTTTCAAGAACTCTTGATGGGTTTCTTTCATGATAAATGATCCAACTTTCAATCTCTTTCTCTTTCTCTCTAAAGTTGCTGAGATGGTTCATGTACTGTAATGTGTACCCTCCTTTGCATCATTCACTTTAAATCCACTGAAGCTGGTTGATAAATTCATTTACTATCCCTCAAGTACATCACTGCTCTCTCTTCAATTCTGAAAGACACCTTGATAGCCATCTCCCTCTCTCTCTCTCCGTGCCAGTCAGCCAGTGAAAGACACCTTTGAGAGTCTCATCTCTTCTTCCAGAGAGATTTTTAAATTTCTAACCACTCTGAGTTAAATTGGAATAGGATGAGGTAAGAAAAAATGACTTTTCAAATTACAGTATTTCCTACTGGACCATCCACCCACTTTTGCCTTTTTCGGGTCCTTTTCGGACTTATTTTAATGATCAAATTGTAATGACCCGACCCGGCTAACCATGAATGTTTCTATTTCGGCTGAACGCTTGGCCTTAAAAGTATACTTAAAAAGGTGACAAGCAGTCCTATGTGAGTGTTAAATATACCAAGTAAGCGCCAACCAAAATATATGTACGGAGCAAGCCTTTAGCTCCCAACCAATGTGGGACTAAGCACCCACCTACCCCAAACTTGGGGTATTACAAAAATTATTCATTTTTTTAAAACTCCTCGTAAATTTGATCATAGCCAAATTTGAAACGCATCAATATCAAGAAAAGTTGAATTTTTATACCCAATTGAACTATTGAACTGTATAAAGTAAAAGATCCTGATTATTGAAGTGGGTCCGGAAAGTGTCCGAAAAAGGCAAAATTGATTCAGTTTTTTTTCCTCCTATTTTCCTTGCCAAATGAACATTGAGTAATTAGGATCACATGGTAGTTATTTTTACCAAAATGCATGAATCTAGCCAATAATCAAATGAATTTAAATGAACAAGAACTACGAGGTTTTATTTTCTTCAAATATAAGGGTACATAATGTGATCGATGATATTTTGACCTTTAACACTAGGGCATGGTGGCTGATTCTGAGCACAAGACAAGGACCACTTTCTTTTCATTTCAAACTTAGCTTTAACATCATTTTTCTGTCCTATGGCACATGGTGATGCCTTTTCGAGGTACAAATTGCTAGAGATTTCTTTACGAAAATAAAAGAAAGAAAGAAACAAAAGTGTTGCACACAACCAAAACTTTTAGAACAAAACGTATGCTGGAAAATGAACAACTAACAAATTACTGAAACTGAATGCAAACAGAAACTGTAAACTGATGGAAACATTAGCAATGACAAAGAGTCGAAGTAGGAATTGGGATATTGTCTGTGTTAGCATAATATCAGGAAATATTACTATGTTTCTAGTTAAGTGTAGGTTATATTATACATGTTTCCTTGTTAGTCTTGGTTTCTTTAGTATGCAAGTTTCCTAGTCGGTTTAAGTCTTGTAGCCTATATAAAAGTATGCTATGGTTATGTTATAGAAACAATCAATAATACGAAAGCACGCTTCTTGTCAATTCACTTTTCTAACATGGTATTATGGCTATAAGATCTAGGTCTTATGAGATTTCGCTCTCGGTGGGTGGCCTAAGCTTCATCGCTGTCCGCCGGGCACTCATAGTAACATGTAACTGTCTGGGGCATTGGGTTTTTTGTTTTTTTTTTTTTTATCTTTGAATCTTTGTTGTCATGGCTTCTCTCTCTCATGGTTATTTTTGGTTTTCCTAGTTTTCTCTCTTGGCTTCTCCTGGTTGTTTCTCCTAGCTCCTGGTTGTTTCACCTGGTTCCTGGCTTCTCTTGGTTCTCGCTCCTAGCTTCTCCTGATTTCTCCTGGCTCTCGGTTCCTGGTTGCTCCCGGTAACCGACAATACAATGATAAGCACATTTGATTACCATGCTTTGGATGCATTGGTGAAATAACCTCCACTTGTCACGTGCTTTACAATGCAGAAACGAAAAACTCACATGATATCCTAGACATGGTCGCCAAATGTGCTTACCGCGCGCAGGGCTGCTCTTCAAAATTTGGGTGAATTACAAAAGAAAATGTAGTGTGTGTAAAATAGAATCACACAAGTGGACCTGCACACTATTAGGCTATTAGTACTTCCTAGTTCCTACCCTATCCCATATCTCAATCTTGCATTCATTTCTTAACACTTCAAAGTTCAAACCTCTTCAATTCCCTTCAAACCACTCATCTCTCTCTCTCTCTCTCTCTCTCTCTCTCTCTCTCTCTCATGGCCGCAACATCTGCTGCTGGAGATCCTTTGCAGCCACTGAAATATCAGGTGTGTCCATGTTGGTTTCTGCACATGTTCAATACTATTGCTTGTTTTTTGTTTTTGTTTTTGCTGCTGTTGTTGTTTGGTATTCCTAAACTAAAAATCTATACTGATTTCAGACATGGGTATTGAAAGTTTCCATCCACTGTGAAGGATGCAAAAGAAAAGTCAAGAAAGTTCTACAAAGCATAGATGGTAAGTATATATCTCTACACCACAACACTTCAGTACTGTGATTCGCAATTAATCAAGTACACATTTTTTAGCTCAAAAACTTTGTAGTAAACAAATAAGGTGTGAAATTACCGCATTTTATTTCGCTTTCTCCCAGTTTTCTTGGCCACCTCTGTTTGGTTTCAGTTTCTCATGAAACACAGATGAATGTCTTAGGTTACGGTTTTCAAACTCGTTTCCTATGGAATTTTAGGGGGAAAAAACTGCATACTTGTGAGGCAGGATACGTGCCTTACGAACACAAGTATATAGTTCGAGTTCCACTAAAAGCAAAATTCTTTTGATCACCCTCTCTCGGAAGTCAAAATAACTGTCGAAAGGGGCTCCAAGTTACAGTGCGGTCATGCGACCTTATGTTATGATTGGTGGAATCGGTTCCGGATTACCGAATGTGTATATCTCTGTATAACTTTGGAGTTGGGAGCATCAAAAAGAACATTGTCACTAAAGAAGATAAAAAACAACTAATATTTGGATAGTACTTTTAAAATGTGTATCGTAAAATTGATTCTGAAAATAATCCAAGGGGTTGGCTTATTGGTCACGATTTGAGACTTAGGGGTCTGCTCCCTCCTAAGATCTCATGATCGAAACTCCTCACATGCTATCAACTCTCTTGGAGACGGTTGATACAGAGTTACGCTTTGGCTCTAATTGGACCGCACAAGTGGAAGATGAGATTGGTCCCTAGAATTGGTCGACGTGCGCATAAATTGACCTGAACAGTTGAGTTATGGGTAGTTTGGATTGTCCATAATATCCAGTGTGTTTTCCACTGTGCATCTCCAGGTGTTTATACCACAACTATTGACTCACAACAACACAAAGCCACAGTTACTGGAAATGTGAAGGCAGAGACTCTGATCAAGAAACTAGTCAAAACTGGAAAACACGCAGAGCTTTGGCCGGAAAAAGTCGCCGGAAAAGAGAAAAAGTCCGGCAAAGCAGGGAATGGTGAAAAAGGAAACGGCCCGAAAGAAAATGGAAAAAGTTCTGGTGAGGAAATTGAGAATCCAATTGAGGATTCTGAAGTGACACTTGAAAACAGCGAAGGGAAGCCGCCGGAAGAGGTTCCCGCCGGCGATATTTCTCCGGCGAACGGAAACAATGGAGTTACTGAGAAAATGGGTGGAGGGCATGGTGGTAAAAAGAAGAAGAAGAGAGAGCGAAAGGGTAATTCTGGCAACACCGGTTCATCTTCGGCTGGTGCACCGGCGAGCACCGGATCACAAAATCCAAAAGTGGGGCCAGATCACGGAATGGATCAGATTGATCTGGGCCATACACGTCAGCATCCAGAGGTTCACAACCCAGCCTACTATGTACCTGATCCGGTCTACGTGGTTAGTTACAGTGCGGCCAATCCTAGCAAAAGTGGTGGTCCCACTTACTATGTCTCTGCATCACCGTACACGTATGCATCTACGAAACCGGGGGTTTATCCGGTGCAGGCGACGCCACTGTTGGATACTTTCCGGATTTTCAGTGATGAGAATCCTAACGGATGCCAAATCATGTGATGACTTGCTGGGATCAAACGGTGGTTATTGTTTCGATCATGATGAAGGTGGCTAAATGGGGCATCTAGCACTAGCAGCCTTAGTGTGTGAACTATGAAGGATTATCATTTGTGCATATATATATATTTGTGTGTGTGTCGAGTTAATTGGGGGACCCTATGTATTGTGCACCATCTCGGCCGTCCGTTCGGCTATCCGACGGTTCAGATCTCATCTCGGCAATGAATGATCGAGAGCCGTTCATTGTCGAGATGAGATATGGACCGTCGGATGGCCGAACGTACAGTCCAGATTGTGCACAACATAGCTTTGATTTGCTTTATCAAATATGTTTTGGATAGGGTGTTTTGGCTCTGAAAATTATCATGAAACTTGAATGCAAAGGGCAATGGATGAAAAATGTTGTGCGTGTTTGTGTTCCAACTTTCAATGCCTTTGGTTGCTCCAGTTGGATCTTATTAAGAGAAAAATGAAAAACTACTGATTTGGATTTTAAACCTAGTTGTGTATCTAAGTGCCAAACCATTTTCTATCCGAACTTGGATTATGGTTGGAATGACAACCGGCTCAATAGATTACAACCACATTTGCCAAATTAGGTCTCGGTGCGTCCACATTTGCCAACTACAGATTACAACCAAGATGGATTAGCTTTTATTCTAGGCTGCATTTCATATGGGCATTTGGGAAATTCAGAAAGCAGGCTAGAGCAGGCACTACCACGTAAAATGTGAGTAGGTAACATGTCCCAAACCAAGGGGCGGCTCTCGAAAGTTTCTGCCGTTCAAAAAATAAAAAGAAGAACAAAAGGGGCGGCCTGTGGTGAATGTGAGTGTGTGTGCATTTGTGTGTGGCGCTACAATTGATGTGGAAAGGTAACCCCGTGACATCGCACAATTAACAATTTCAATACATTAGCACATATTTAGTCAAGAGGCATAGAATCCAATCAATTGGTTGCTGATTTGACATTTGTAGTTGTATTTGAGGATAACTTGCTTTAACTCACCTTTCTTGGGTACAGATTCTCTTCTTAAAAACTTGAACAGCATAATTTGACCTACCAATATACCCACACCTACTATTCTCCACAAAAACACAAACAGAATAATTCTTTTATTGTTCTTGATACAATTTTTAGATCTACACCCATATTTTCCTTCTCCACTTGGCCTCTGATTTGAAGAAAAATTGATTACTTTCTTGGGTTTCTTATTCTCTCCTGTCATCCATGGACATTCAGGGGCAAGGTCAAAAGAGAACTCAGAATAATGCTTGTCCTCTGAATTGCTTTGAGACTTTTTAAGGTCAATAATTCCAGGTCAATTCTTGCCTTGTCAAAAAGATAATACTTGTAACTTTTTGGTACAAGAAATGGAGGTGCAGTTATGGTATCCTGTCATCTCCGTCAGGAGTATTGCCTCGTCACACCACACAACTATCTGCAGGGGACAGGTGCAGTTATGGTATCCTGTCGTCTCCGTCAGGAGTATTGCCTCGTCACACCACACCACTATCTGTAGGGAACTCCACCACACCTACATCGGGGCCAAAGCTAAAGTCCCACCACGAGTGGGTAGTGTTAGGAGTATGTTTAACCCCAGTGAGGGGCAATGGGGGACTCGAACCTGGGTTCCTCAATTTCCATCACTGAACCAACTCTGGTAATGCTTGTATTTCATAGTTAGCAAAAGGGTCCTTACTGCAAAGATAGTATTTAATATTCCACAGTAATAATACCATGAGCTTAGCAACAAGGCATCAATTTGAAGAGGTGAAGAACTAAAGCTCTAAAGACTATTAGTGGAAGTTCAAGTATAGCCCTAATTTTTATTTCCTAAAACAACTAAGAATGCATATGTATAGCTTTCGCCAGTGGCAAACCCTACAAATAGATACGAGTTCTGGCAAACAATTTGTGGGAATAGAAACTCTGAAAAATTGAGACTAGACCAAATATTTGAACAAATAAAGATGAACACTATCAATTGGATATCAGCTGTGACATATATGCAACACAATCCTTTATTAAAAAGTCGGAAATATTGGTAATCTTGGCAAAAGGAAATGGACGCTCAAAATGAAATTAAAAAATTGTTGGTCGCGACTCGGGACTTGATGCAAAATAACTTACAAGCAAGTTGATGCCTTCAAAGTGCGCTTATTTGTGCCGAGTATGATTACAATTACAGTTACATCATCATGGTATTTCCTTCTCCTACCAGCTGGTATACTCATCAATTCCTCTGTACTGAAACCTGCAGTAAATAAAATAATGTCAATATATAGGTCGTTTGAACTCAGGAGTTCGAGGTAACTATTTTATGATATATCTATAACTCTATCAATACCTTGTCATTCTCTACTTAACCTTCTGATGTGTAAGATTTTCGAACTTTATTCTATAAGCAACACAAACATAAGTTATGTACACTATACATTATGAAGCATCAATCTTTGTAATATAGGTATTGCCGTAATATGCAAAAGCCTTCCTTCCTTCCCAGGAGCGTCATCCCTTTGGAAACACTGGCTCAAGCTCGGTAGAAAGTAGTACACCGTCATAAATTGGTAATTGGCCAAATGGTGGTTCAATAATATTGGAAGAAAAATTCCCTAGCACATTTTTGTATTTTGTAACAAACCACATTCTGAAAATCAAACTTTGGCTTGCTCATGGTTCACTAGGACCTCAAAATAACAGAATATAACAGTAGCGTGACATGCCAATAGTTAAAACCAAATTCATCATCAAATAAGGAAATTAACAAGTTTTAGGTTAGTGTACAATTACAGTGATTGTACCTGCAGAATCAGCTGCTCTAATCACAAGCTGCTCCAAAAGAAACTTTGCTGGATCACCAGAAGGGTTGCTTAAGATATATGAATGTACAAGATTTACCGCCTCATCATTGCTGAAGAAGTCAAACAAACCATCACTCCCCAGTATAACAAAGTGATCAGAACTTGAGATTCTGTGGACATTTAGCGACGGTTGAATGGAGACATAAGGAGGACTTGTAAGGTTACGAACTCGAAGAATGCCCATCAAAGCATCATTCAAATTTTTCTGCAAGAGGAAAGTAGAATTAGTTTTTGTTTTTGGTTAAGGAATAAATCTTATAAAAGGGCAGCCACATAATAGGACTCTTACTATCTAAGTACCTCCAATTACATCTAGGGGTGTTACTATGCCAAACTAGATCATTTTTTATCCTTGCTGATGTAGCAACAGTTGCACAAGTTCTTCCTCACCTATTGCTGCTAAAAAAAACTTACACTAGCTCCAAGGATAGACTAACAATGCCGCGGGGTCAATTTTGGCAAATAAGATTGAATGGAAAGAGCTTGGAACTCTTGGATCAAGAAGTCTTTTTTGCTATACTTGTTATAACAAGTGCAAGAGCCTGCTCCATGCATTTGATTCCCAACTAGAAATGCTTCTAGCATGGGCATCTAAGAAATACGACAATGGGACAGATATTAACACGTAACACCAATACCTGCACCCGTATGACTTTTGTCGGTGACACAATCAAACGGAATATTGGATTCCATTCGGAAATTTAATAAATTAAAGGAGAAGAATAAAAGAAACCGCACATGTTTTGAGAGCTTATACTGGTTAAAATCCCAACAATAGGATGGAAATTTATGCAGTAAAAAGAAATAAACGCAACTAACTCCTACCCTTTTTAGGTATCCAACGCCAAATGCCCGAGTCACCTTCAACTTTCCCTTCACTTTTCCAGCCACAATTGTTGCAGGGTCATCTGGATGGTCACGTTTAAGTTGATCTCGTTCCACTTCATTGTCCACTGTATGACTATCAGAGAGTTGGATAGCTTGCAGCTTCTTGTCATTCCTACCACCTCCTTCGACATGAGTTGCAACTAAAGCTCGACTATCACCTAAATTGAGGGTATACAAGTCTTTCCCATGCAGAAGTACAACCAAGACACAAGAGCCAATAGATACTAAATCCGGTCGGTCCTCCATTTCCTGTTCAACCATGTACAAGAAATCATTCTCAGCCTGACTAAGAGCACGTTGGAGGCTATCAAGCACTTTCTGGTTGAATGAATAAGATGGTTGTTCAGGTCCCTTGGCAAAACAGTTCATCGATGAATCCTCATCACCGGTTCTTGCAATTCTGCAGTTAATATCATTATCATCCATAAAATACTGGAGGGACTGCTCATCAGAATCTCCAACCAAATCTTGCTTCAGTTCCCAGTCTAGCAAGTTAAGGTAGAACCCAATGGTTTCATACAATGTTCCAGCCAGAAAATCAGCTGCATCTCTACCATTAAAGCCATCATATATAGCACAAAAAAGCCACCCATTTTCTTCAGAACAAACTGCTTGAACTCTGTCTTCGCCAGCTGCACCACCTGCAACTTGTACTTCCGTGGCATTAAGGAAACCTTCACTTCTGGAAGGAGCACTCATGGGTTTTAGCAAAAAGGAATCGTATTCAGGTGTTCCACTGGGAGTGGAAAGACAACTCAAGTTTGACATGCTACTTTGGAGAGAAGATGATAACATATCCAACTTTGAAATAGAGGGTGACGAAGGTATCCTTCGAAATGACTTCGGGGAGTCCAAAGTTGGAAGTATTTCTGCCCCAATTAACCCATTGCACATATTAGTGTTGGCCAGTGTGGCATTAGCACTTAAGGCAGCCCCAGATAGGCAAGAAAAGGAACTGCTGGCTCTCCGGAGTTTTATCCGGGTTGAAATTTCAATTCCTTTGCGCATGTCACTGGAATTATCGAGCTGTCCATTGCATTGGTAACCAAAACTTACTTTAATTTCCCCACCACGATCATTTGTTGCCTCTCCAAGCATCATTTCTGTTTCAATATATCTCCATCAACGATTTACCCGACAGTGGAAATATTAGATAGAACACAAGCTATTACAAGTAGTACAAATTTTTGTCCAAAAGGATCAACAAACGTTTTCGAGTGGCTCATTGCAAAATATGAATGGCACAAAAAGCATTCAATAAAAAATGAAAATCTCGGACCAAGGACCAAGGACCAAATGGCACCTGCGTACACCTCATGGGCATATATTAATGGGCTGTCCTCACAATTACCTAGAAAATGTAAACATAGATTCCACTGTAAAGGATCAGAATCATCTGATCACAGGCTCCAAAAAAACAGACACTGATTAGAGACAATTGACATCAGAATTGAAGAGGTAGGTTAACTCATCCAGAGATGATAATTCTATGACTCTCAATTGCTGTACTGTTAGGAATGGTAGAGTTTGGTCCTTCAATCTAAACTACTCGGGCTTAAGTTATGCTTCATATTCTAAGTAACAAGAATAGTTATCGATGAATCAAATTCTAATTCTTTAAGAAACATATAAGGAAATAAAAATTGTATTTTGGTCCTACATAGCTAGTGCATCAATACATTTCAGAAGATGGTCGTACATCAATTAAAAAGAACCTTGTCCCATAACCATTCAGGCTGATCACAAAATGCTTAGAATACCAAATGAATTCTAAAACTCTAGAACCCATGGTTCATAATGGAATCTCAGGTCCTTGTTCTATTGCTGTTTCAGCATTGTTTTTTCTGAACACTGATTTTAAAACCTAAATCAATTATCAATTTTCCTATTGGTAGTAGCGTACCATATCATTTCGTTACGCTTGGATGATGCGATTCCATTGACCCAAGAGGATGGCCTAGCTTACGCCTAGAACTTACGAGTTTGCTTCTCCTCGAACTCAGGTTTGAAACCTATGTGCTATCAACTCTTGTGACATCACTTCATATGGGTCTATGCCCTCGGCTTTAATTGAGCCTCCACAAGTGGACGGTGAGTCAGTGATGGTGCTTACTCCTTAGTTAATAGTCGAGATGAGCGTAAGCTGACCTGGACACATTGAGTTGTATTAAAAAGATTCCATTGACATTGATATAGATATAGAGCCAATTCCTATAGACACATCATATGATCTTATCAAAAAAAAAATTGACTCTTTTCTCCAACAAAAATAAAAAAAAAAAGACTTGAGTTTCGATGTTAATCCGTGAACCCAATAAATTCGTTCACAGCAAATAATCTGGAAAACTAATTCTGAAAGAGCAACCAAACAGAGGAGACTATACAAGTGACATACAAAGAGATTGAGAAAATACTATCACTATAATCTATAATCAGAGATAAATCTATCACTATAATCTATAATCAGAGATATATCTATCACTATAATCTATAACCTACAATCTATTATTATTACTATAATAAAGCGGCGACTATAATAAGGAAGCGATTACGAAGCCGGCTCAATTTTCCAAAAATACCCGTTTAAACTGCCTAAGAAGAAAGAAAAAAACTGACACCGAATTTTCTTCCTTCTTTTGCATA